>CAMZMU010000050.1:17289895-17641083 GCA_947311845.1 Poa pratensis | reverse complement strand
AGAAAGAAAAGTGCAGAAGCGGGCACATGGGCTTCCATGTGGCTTATAGCCCATAAGAGGGCAGCCACATGGGCCTTCCGGGCCAGCGCATGCCCTCCTTGGGTTGTCCCCTACTTTCCTTGAGGACAAGAGGCAAAGGGATGGTTGGTAGAGGCCTCCTGGTGCTCAAGTCCGTGTGCCAAATATTTCCCCGATGGCGATGTTTTTGCGGCAGACCTATGTTTACTTTTGCGTGTTATGACAATTTTTATTTAAGAACATAAGGAGGAGGAGCTGTATATTTATTATCATCGACATCATTTGAGTACCAAGTTCAAAGAAAACATGAGTTCTCCAGTAAATTAATAAACCAGATAAAGTTGTAAAACATATTTGACCACCATTAAAATGGCATGCCAACCGTTAAATGATATGATGACATGTTCCTCCTAATAACTAGTCTAGTTCCTTGTGCCTAATCATAGACTGGAGACCGATATCTAGATATTTCCTTGAACCGTACGCTTGAAAGTTACGTGCCAAGATATTTAATAAATATACACAAACCACATACATATATACACTATAATGTATGCAAGTTTCATATGGATGAGATTTTTTTAAAGGGATCATTCTTAATAAGTCACATTTTCTCAAAAAGGGGAAATAACGTGCACTACAAGATATAGTTTTTGTGTTCATGTACCGGTAATGATAAACATAAAAAAATGCATAACAAGGAATGCTATAATAATTATATTGCAATTTATGAGTTTTAGTAAAAAATACTAAGTTTGTACTTTATAAACATACTACAAAAAGTATGAAAGTCTAGTATAAATATTAAGAGAGTGTGTTGACATTTTTTGTAAATTTTCAGTCGTTGAATTACTTCGTCAATCTCTTATAGATGACTCCATATTGGGCCAAATGAGAGACTTAAAAAGAACAAGCGGGCCGTTCGTATTGGGAGTGTAAAGAAATAAGAGGGACAAAATAACATGTGTACAGAAAATAAGCGAGTTTTTTAATCTCACATGGTGAAGAAGGCTGACGGCTAGAATCGCTTGGCCGGCTCAATCCAACGAACAAAACAACACATGCCCTGAGACTATTCCCAACATGAGCAAGCAGGGGAGGATCCCGGCCCCGGGCAACCTGGGCCATAGCTGCATTGCACAACCCAACACGAATTACTTCAACATTCCATATGAGGATGACAATGGCTAACTTATAGTCACGCACAGCCAAGAGAAAACGTACATTGAAGAGGCAAATAAGAATATCGATGGAGACAAGGACGAAGCGAGTCAAACCCTGCCCTATCCTAGTTGTGTGAGTGACCGCCCATATTTTCATATAAAAATTCTTCAGAGGTCTAATATTGCTGTTTTAGTAATGTGACGCCTCCACCAATAAGTTCTCTAATAGGCACCATTTGTATCACTCACAACTATGTTAAATTTTGTGTCCAAATTCTGCAATATGTGTGAAATTGAGCTTATTTTTTCCATGCCCATATGCGATTTTTTTATTAGTTTTTTGCCTTTTTTGTTTGCCCCAGGGCGTGGCCAAATCCTAGCTCCGCCACTGCGAGCAAGTATGTAATCTGTAGATGGATGGTCACAAAAAAACCCAAACCAACGGACACTAACAAGTAACACTCCTAGTAACTCGCATGATCGATGATGACTTTTTCGTGCTAGAACCTTTTGTGTACTTTCTGATTTCATTAATATTAATATGATTCTTTCAATACCTTCTAGTTTCAGTTGTGAAACAGAGGATCCCTTCATGGAAAAAATCTCCTAAGTTAAACCTCATGCGTGTTTCACGTGATTGAGGGTACTGACCGTGTGATCAAACCTAGGTTTGACCCATGTACACCACACATGCCAAATTAGGGATATTAAAACTGAGCCATCTAGGAGCTCTCTCACACCATCAGCGTTCAGAACCATCCATTTTCATGATCTATCTACTCTTGGCCGTCTAATCCCGCATTATCTTGATGTCCCTAGGGACGCTCTTCTGGAAAACAAATGGGTGACGTGTGGTTGATTTGGGCTCGTGCGAAGCCCACGAAGCGTGGAAGCTAGCACACTCTGCGCATGACGTGGCCTTTGCTGCCAAGAAAGCGCCAAGCTCTCGTTCACTTGTCGAGACAGGAACATGATGCCAAGAAACGTCAAGGCTTAGCTAGGGCGGTGGCAAGCCACAATTAATGTCGGTGTTATCGTCATAATGACATTGGTGACTAGTGGTAGTTTGGTCTGTGACAAGGTAAAGATTAGGGTTGGTGTCTTTGGGTTTTGGCGAAAGCTTTGTAGGACTTTTGTCTCTGCCAGTGACGACGTCTTTGCATGCCGTTCACCTTTTTGGAGGCTTTGCCGCGAGCTCCCTCCTTTTGATTCTTTTCGCCCCCCTTCTCTCGCAGGCTTGAAAAGCAACCCCGCCCCGTCTCCTTGCCTGAGACGAAATCCAGCGGCACCCGTGTCCTCCTCGACCCATACTTCTCCGGTACTCCTCCACCCCCGCACCGCTCCCCCTCCTTTGCTCTCACGTTTCTACTCCGACTCGACAGCTCGCTCAACCTGATCAGTTTCCACTCGTCTCGTTCTGTCCCAGGAGACGAAGCCACCACCCCTGTCTTCTCGTCGACGACCGACGAAGCCCACCGGCCCCGTCTTCTACACACCTACTCTCGCAGGTAATGCTCCGCAATCCCCTCCCTTCCCCGTCGCTGATGTCGTCCGTAGATGTGCGCGCACGCCAGCCTCCAGGTGAACGTGCTGAACCATGTGGGATGATGCCATTCGTAATTGTACTTGGTCGATGGTTAAAATGTAGGATGCGTGCACGCGCGAGGCCAGCTTTGGTCCTGGTCCTGGTCTCGTTGACACCGACGGTGGATGAGCCACTCAAATGTTGCTACTGCCGTTTTTTTTTTTGCGCATAATCTTCTATTCGTTCTATCTTTCTCTCCCCGATGCTCTCATTCGGTGTATGTTTTCCTCGTAGCGGCTTGTGAATCGCTCGACAATCTCTCTCTGTTGTAGTCCAAAACAATGTTGGTCTGGCAACCTTTAAACGGTGTTTCCTTTGGTTTTGGCGGCCGACCTAAGCCTAGGGAGGCTTTGCTAGGGTGGTGTCAAGCCAAAGGTTATGTCGTTGTTATCGTCATAATGCCATTGGTGAATGGTGCATGTTTGGTCTGTGAGAAGGTAAAGATTTAGGGTTGGTGCCTTTGGGTTTTGGCGAAAGCTTTGCAGGACTTTTGTCTCTGCCAGCAATAATGACGTCTTTAAATGCCGTTCACCTTTTTGGAGGCTTTGTTACGAGCCCTCTTCTTTGGATTTCCAAACCCTGCTTGGTTTCTTTCTCGATGACGTGTCTTGGTGGTGGCACTGATGGTCGTGGAGATCTGTTTGTTTGGACATCTTCAGCGTCGTCTCCATGCAACAGAGGTCAAGACGCCTTCAATTGGATCAAGCAATGTCCATTGGGTATTTATACTTCATTTAGATTTGCTTGGCTTTTATACCTTTGGTTGTCCGCTCTGAGGTGTGTTTTGTGTGTGTGTGGTGTGCGTGTGTGTGATATCGCTGGTTCCCCATATTGTTCGTGTAAGTTGCAACTCATGGCCAGTTGATCCAGTTGATGGCTTTGTTAATTGAAAACTGGGCTCAATTCGAGCATTCCATCTATTATTTATTATTGTGGTTCTTTCCATACCTTATAGTTTCAGTTGCGAAACAAAGGATCTTTCATGTAGAAAAGAAAGAAAAAATTCTCCTAGATTAAACCTCATGCGTGTTTTACGTGACTGAGGATACTGACCGTGTGATCAAACCTCCGTTTAACCACTGTACAACACACGCCAAATCCGCATAACTACGATGACGTGGCTTTTGCTGCGAGGAAAGCGTCAAGGCGCTCGTTCACTTGTCGAGACAGGAACATGATGCAGATCGGCGGGGTTGCCTTGAACAGCGTCAGCATCGACGACACCAGCGAGCCGAACCCATCCCCGCAGATCAGCCCGCACGCCACAGCCGGGGACATGAGCCGCATGTCGTCGCGGTCTGACCTGCCCCACAGGTAGATCACCGCGCTCCCCAAGACCATGCCTATGGGGATCGTGGGAGGCACGAAGAAGGCCACGGCCATGGCGATGGTGCTCGGGATGTAGCCGGACGCGCCACCCCCTGTGCGCCGCCACCTCCCGGAGCACGCTGACGGAGAGCGCGAGCGCGAAGAAGACCTTGCAGAACAGCATGGTGTGGGTAGGCAGCCCGTTCTCGGTCATGCCGAGCATGGCGATGCCGCGGTACACCTTGGCGTACGGGCCGATGGCGTTGCTGTCGTCGTGGGCCGCGTTGTACACCTTGTAGAACACCCAGAAGATGACGGGTTGATCACAGCCCGAGCGCCGTCCCGGCGACCTGGCTGATGGATATCGTGTGGGGCGAGGTGAGGGTGATGTAGCCGTCCTGAAGTCCTGCATGAGGTCGGACGCGGTGGAGACGTTGGACACGATGATGGCGCAGGCGGCGAGCCCGGCCACCACGCCGCCGTCCTCGAGCCCCACCCACGAGCTGAAGATGAGCATCGCGATCTTCCCGTAGGTGGTCGCGATGTTCATGTCGGTGATGCCGTTGCCGTACGCGTTGCAGAAGGCGAACACCGGCGCGATGACGTAGGCGAAGGCGACGTGGTGGTACCTCAGCTGGGTGTAGAGGTGCGGTATGACGACGGTGGAGATGACCGACAGGACCACGTACGCCATGACCGGGGCCATGCTGGGGACCCGGTCCCGGAGGAAGACCTGCGTCCTCCGGCGGTCGTCGAAGCTATGTGCCGTTCGGTCGACGAAGCCGCTAAGGCACTGGAACGGCTGCTGCCCGGCGCCGTTCTGCATCGGCTGCGGGTTGTCCTGTTGCTTGTTCATCGTGTAGAGCGTCCGAAGCAGGATGGAGAGCATGTGCAGGAGGCCGTCGGCGAGGATCATGGATATTCCGATGAACACCCTGTAGCCATTGATGCCGCTGATGTTGTCGTCGTCGAGGCCCCGCGGGTACCAGTCCCCGCCTTCGTCTCGATGTACGGCCAGATGAGCCCCCACGAGATCAGGGAACCCACGAGCATCGAGATGGTGATCTTGTACGGGCAGAACATCCCGACGCCGACGTTGGTCATCGAGAAATTGAAGTAGAACCTACCGTAGCAATCAAAGACCCATCCATTAGCACTGTGCAACTTGATTAATTTTGAGAATTGTTGGGCTTTGTTATTGTGTACGTCTTGTTACTTTTCACAAAGAAAAAAGTGTACGTCTTGTTACGCACCCTAGTCGATACGCTATGATACCAAAGGTCGGGAACGTCCGGAAGCCGCAGTCGTCGCCGCCGGCGAAGAACCACTGGAAGACCGACCACGCGACGGTGACCACAGAAAGTCTTCAACAACATGGCCACCTGTTGCTGGGCCTGCTTGGCACCCTGCAGGAGGTGCAAGGGTGTTTTGATGAGCGAGCCGTGGCTGCAGGCTGCGAACGTCAGGCGGTGTGGATGATGAGGCTGTTCCTGAACGGCATGATGGCGAACATGCCGGCGAAGCTGGTGAGGAGCAGGAACACCACCATCCGGCGACTGCGGCTCCTCGACGTTGTTGTCGTCGTTCCCGACGCTGCCGCTCGGCGGCGGAATTCCTGCTCATCCCCAGGATGTACGTCCCAAACCCACCTGAACATGCACACGTACGATATTGCTCGCGGTGACGATCGGCTAGGCGTCAAATGGTCAGTGCACAAGCACATAGGACGTACCGCTGAAGGCGATGCTGGTGCAGGCGCGACGCAGGTCTGGGATGACGGTGTTCTCCTGGCGGGTGAAGGGGATCTGGGAGGTCTCGCAGTCTGTCGAGCAGCCGGATCCACACGCGCGGGAGAAGGACCCCAGGAGGCCGGCGGGGATGGCGAAGCGACGGCGCGAAGCCCGACGTGAGGGCCCAGCTTCATGGGCGACCACGCTCAGCGTGCACCCGAGCGCGACGCTCACGGCCACCGACCGCAATGTGATCGTCTCCGACCGCGCGGGGCAGGGGCTCGCCCTCGAACACCCGCTCCATTGACGGGTGCTCCTCCTCCTCCAGCCGGAGGCCATGGCTGGCTGGCGGCGTGCGACGGCTCCATCTCGCTCGGCTCGGCCGGCATGTTTGGAACGTAGGATCGAGGAGGAACCCCCACGTTCCAAACAAAGGCCGACTGGAGGTCGCGATGCGACGGCGGAGGAGATGTTTATGCAGGCAAATGGAGACTCGCCGTGACGCCATTTTTTGAGGGGTGCAGGGGCCGTGACAGGTTGGCTTGCTGGTTAGTTAACTTGGTGATGCTAAACATAGTTGTGCGTGTGATTGTTGAGCGTTTCATAGGTTCCGCACGACTATCTTTCGACTGAGGAAATCACCAGGCAGATCATAATCAATTGTGGTGGTTATGGAGGGAGAGGAGCCGGAGGATCTTCCGTGGTGTGGAGATCTCGCCTACGGAGGTGGCGGCTTTGGTGCGGGAAGAGTTGGCGTTGCGGGTTTTCGCCCACACGCAGGATCCCGGAGGCTAGTTCTTGTTTTGTTATGTGTGTTAGGGACTTTTCCCTAAACCAAATTTCTGTACATAAACCTCTATTTCTATCTAATCGGATAGCGGATACGACCGCTTTAAACCTCAAAAAAATTCCTTGATAAAAGATAATGTATTGCTCACTATGTTCCAGAATGTAAAACGTTTTAGCAAATTAAAATAATCAAGGTATCGAGAATACACCCAATCCAGTAAGTTGGAAAAGCGTAAAACTTTGAGAGAGAATGTTATGTCGAGCGATCAACAACATACATACACTAACTATGTAGAATGATTCTTCACAAATAATGCCCCCAGGGAAGGAACAACCCGCAAGCGCTGCCGTTGCGGACCGCTCGTTGAAGGCCATATTATGGTTTTTGCCCAAATTAAAAAATCAAGCAAACTACAAGCAAATCCTATAATAAGGAAACAATACAAAAATACCTGACATGTACAACCAACATGTATCTGACATAGAGATTTTACCCTGAAGTTCGTGACAAGATACTTGAACAACATTACCAAAACGAAGTCATCATAAACAGCCACAAAATTCACCGCCATAGGTGGACCGCTGCTGACGGAAAGAAATGACCCCAACGCCGCTGGCGCTCGTGTCTCACTAGCCGTTGCGATGGCCGCCTCAACAAAAAGCTTAGTCAGTCGAGCGCGTCCAACATTTGGATACATGCTCCATCTGGTGGAGGACTTCTCAACGGGGACTTCTGCCACCGCCTATGATACATCATCAAGATGGCCTTGAAAAGTCTTCAAGTCGGCCATAGCGCTGGTGAAGATTTTTTTTTTATTTGAGTGAAGATGGATGGAGTGAACCAGTGCTTGTCTACGGATATTCCGGATCTCCGAAGGAAGGAGATTGAGATCGTTAGGGCGGAATGGACAAGACAAGATATGGTAGTAAATGTAATTTCAAATCCCCTTACTTAGGATCGGGATTTTTTCAATACGACAGATTGGACAGGATTGTGATTTTCATCACCAACTACAAAAAGTGTGGCTGATAAATTGGACGCCACAAAGTGTGGAAAACGAGTTTGGCAAAAAGTTCATTTAATGACAATTGACACAAGATCCTTAAAGAGTAATAAAATGGAACAATTTTAAAGTGTAGCAAGAACAGAACATACCAAAGTGTCAAACTTAAGCTTAGCAAAGTGTGGTGCGAACCAAACATTCCCTATATCATACCGGTGAAAACTCTTACCTAACGGGCCTGTTATGTAGCGCACTCCTCTCAACCAATCTTTTTTTTGAACACGCTCTCAACCAATCACATAATTCCATAGCTGCATGTACAATTATGTTCTTTTTGTAGTCTCTATTTTGGTGTTCTGTTTAAACAAACTAGACCCTACAAGAGAAATACCAAATATAATATCTCATTTAAGTAAAGTAATAAGTAAATTTAAACACTTAAAAAATCAAAGACTTCAAAATATTTGTTAATAATTATTTAGACTAAAATATAATTTTTTCAAAGATACAAATTTCAAAAACAAAATTTACTTGAATACAAGTTTTTTCAATGGCCATTCCGAATAATTTCAGTCATATTTTGAATAATTCCAGCAGTATTTCCGGAAATGCAGTCATAATAATTCCATTTATATTTTAATTGTTTTCATCCATATCTAAACAAATTTTAGAAACACTAACTATGCATTTACAATAATCAGCAATTTCTATCATATTATAAGGAAATATATATTTTAAATAATTTCAGTAGTATTTCTGAAACAATCTTTTGAATATCATATTGATATTTTTAGCTTTGAATTATTTGAATTCTGTTTACATTTGTAGAAATGAGCATTACATTCAGATATTATATCAATATTTACCAGGTGGGATAAATCTACCATTAGTGAAAGGAATCCAATATATTCTTGATATATGACACCGATATGATATGGTTTTCAATTTCTTTCATTCATATTTCAATTGGTTTGACCAATTGTAATCTTCATATTTGAACAATTGTTGGCAATATATTTTGCAGCCATAAAGAAATTACCCACACAAGTAAAGGCCTTTTGTGAAATTCACCCGTTTAATCTTGTGATGCTTGCACCTCAAGGTTGGAGGTTGATAAAGGCCTCTCTTGATGCTCAAGTACGTGTACCAAATATGTCCTCGATGGCGATGTTCTTGCGGCTGGCCTGTGTTTACTTTTGGATGTTAAGACGATTTTTATCTAAGAACATAAGGAGGAGCACCTGTATATTTATTATTATCGACGTCATTTTAATACCAAGTTCATATCAAACATGAGTTCTCTGGCGAATTAACAAAACAGATACAACTTGTAAACATATTTGATCACCATTGAAATGGCATGCCAACCGTTAGATGATATGATGCCATTTTCCTCCTTTTACTAACTAGTCTAGTTGCTTGTGCCTAATCATAGACTAGAAACCGATGTCTAGATTTTTCGTTGAATAGTACAATTTATAGTTACATGCCAAGATATTTAATAACATACACAAAACACATACATATATACACTATAATGTATGCAAGTTCCATATGCATGAGATTCTATTTTTAAGGGGATCCTTCTTAATCTTGTAAGTCACATTTTTTTAAAAGGGGAGATGACGTGTACAACAAGATATAGTTTTGTGTTCATGTACTTCTAATGAAAGTATTAAAAAAATAGTGTAACAAGGAACGCTATAATCAGACTATTGAAATTTTGAGTTTAAGTAAAATATAGTACTTAAGTTTGTACTTTTTATAAACATACTACAAAAAGTATGAAAGTCTAGTATAAATATTAAGAGAGTGTCTGTATATTTTCTTTAAAGTCACAGTCTTTGAATCCCTTCATCAATCTATTATAGGTGCCTCCATATTGGGCCAAACGAGCAACATAAAAAGAACAAACAAGCCTTCGGGACGAGCCTGTAAAGAAAGTAAGAGGGGGAAGACAACGTACTGCGATAGGACTGAAAGAGGAGATACTAGGGTAAAAAAATCATATTGACGATCGAACCATGCAAAATCGGAATAATAGGATATAAGTGTACCAGGTAAAAACAATGCAATAAGTGTTTTGAAAATATATAACTAGAGACTAAAGATAAAAAATAAAAATAGTACATGTTTGAAACTCCTTGCTACTCACGAATCTCAAGGCATTATTGAACCGTCCTTCTTACTTCTATTTTGCTGACATGTTTGAAAATCCAGGATGTTCACACCGGGCCATCTCGTTAGCCAACGACACCACCAACTATGGACATATTAGATGCATTGTCCTTTTTTTCACTCTAACAAGAAAACATGATTAGCTTCCACTATCGTTGATAGCGGAATTACATCGAGACATGTCCATAGCTCTTACTAAAATAAAGAGCTAATAAAAATCTTTGGGCGCCGCCTAATGCTAATGTTCCATGGGATAGAGAGATTAACAATCATAAGTTTATGAACCAACAAACAAGCTCAAGGCACTAAACACCAACAACACAACTTATTCATCTTTTCTAGACATGGACTGCTTTGTTCATAAATCAACTTTTCAAGTTTAAAATAATGACGCGCAAATATCAAGCATGTTCTATTTTTTAAAAGCAAAATTATCTTTTTTCTTAAGTCTTTTCCTCTTCCATCATTGACGTGGTATGTTGCACAGCATATGCCACGTGGTGGCTTACTTGAGGGGTAGCGACGGTGCGAGCGACGGCGTTCCGACGGGATTGTGCTCGAGCACGACAAATGCGAGATGTACCCAGGTTCAGGGCCCTCGTGTGGAGGTAAAACCCCTACATCCTGCATGATCTGTGTATATGGTGGAGCATATCGGGTGTTACATGGGTGCTCCTTGAGTTGTACATCAATGGTGGGTTGCTAGGAGGAAGAAGAAGATCCATCCCTCTAAAGGCTTGCCCTCTACTTGGGCTCTAGCCTGCCTTATATAGAGGCTGGCAGGCAGGCTTATAGGTGGGTCCGGCTGCGGGTACAGGAGAGAGAGTAAGTGGGGCCCTCGTGGGACCCAGGTTTGTCTTGTCATCCAATGACTTGGACTGTGCTCCAAGCCCACTGCAGCAGCGGTACACTGTTCATCTACATTGTTTCTCCTTCAGCCTTCGCCGCTACAATGTCGGGTACAGGTACAGCTGTCTTGTCTGCAGGTGTTTGATGGGACGAGTGTTGACTTCGGGGCAGCCGGCCAGGGCCAGCCGGACAAGGCCAGCCAGACAGGGCAGCTGGACGGAGGCAGGAAGATGGACAGGGCCAGCTAGACATATGACAGCCGGACAGGGCCAGCCGTCCAGGGCCAGCCGGACGGAGCAGGAGGAGCTAGCCGGATTCGGGCAGCCGGACGGAACAGCCAGGAGCCAGCCGGATTCGGGCAGCCGGACGGAGCCAGCCGGCCAGGGCCAGCCAGACGGTGGCAGGAAGACGGTCAGGGCCAGCCGGACGAAGGCAGGTAGACGGCCAGGGCCAGGCAGCTCGATTTGCTTTGCTTGTTCTCCTGTCGAGTCGTGGACTTTGGTAACCCGGGGTTTATCCCCACGTCACGAGCCTCCGGGTGACTCGAAGAGTCGGGCGAAGGTTCATCTTCTTGGCTTGTGGCCATGCTTGCCCTGCGGTCACGGACGTCGAGTCCTGCCAGATGCGGACGCGGGGTCTGTCGGCCGATGGGCACGAAGTCCTGCGTGTATTGCCTGTAACATCAAGAAAACAAACTGAATCTGCAACTGTACTAAGTAAAATACTGGGGATGCCAAACGGATATCTATACGCATGGTTCATGCCGGCTCGCTTTTTCCCGGTTCGTTTGATCTTTTTCGTGTGCACCCCGTCCGGCACAGGCTCTTGCCGGCTGAACTCTATAGCCGGATCCGAAGACATGTCGGAACGACGAGCGTGGCACAATACTTAGTTCTATAAGATGGATAGAAGCGACTCGACGAAATGAAAGTGAACATTTTTATGTATGGCTGATGCCGGCTCGCCTTTGCCCGGTTCCTTTTATCTTTTTCGTGTGCACCCCGTCCGGCGCTGCAGGCTCTTGCCGGCTGAACTCTGCAGCTGGATCCGAAGAGATGCCGGAACGACGAGCGTGGCACAATACTTAGATCTAGAAGCCGGATAGAGGCGACTCGGCGAATCGACAATCCCTCCATTCTTAGACGTTTTTTTGCGTCCAAGAGACCTCGTGCTTTTGCTCTTGCCGGCTGAACCATGTAGCCGGATCTGAAGAGTGGGCCTCTAGCACCATATACACTACTAAGCCGACCGAAAAAGACGCTACTGGTGAGTTGGAGAAATTTTAGTCGGCGGGGACAAGGACCAGCCTCTAGGCGCCTTCCGAGGCGGTCCGAGCCGATGCGTGAAGTAGCGAAAATGCGAAGCGGTAGTGTCACTTAGCTGTTTTTATGCAGTCGTCGGGGATGTTGTTCGAGTCGTTGAAGCGGCGACGTCCGAGTCCGGAGCTGGAGGGCGCCAGCCGGGCAGCAGTCGGCCAGGCGGAGCTCAAGGAAGTAGAGCCGACAGCGGTCGGCCGGCGGAAGTCCCTATTGTTGGCGCATGCGGAGAAGGGGGCTCCAGCCGGCCAGGCATGCAAACGGGGGCAACCAGATCGGGATCCAGCCGGACAGCCAACCAAACAGGCTGCAACCAGCCGGATCGGGACGCAACCGGCCATCGAACCAAATGGACAGGAACCAAATAGTTATCCTCTTCTTTTCTTTTCTTTTTTCTTCTCTTTTTCCTTTTCTTCTCTTCGACTGGTCCTCTGCCTTCTCTTCTCCCGACCAGCCGGCCCGATAGAGGAGAGGAGCGCCGGCCGGGCGGGGAGGAGCGGCGAGGGCGCCGGCGCGACGGCGGGGACGGGGCGGAGCCGGCCGCGGCGCTTGGTGCAGCCCGCGGGGGCGAAGACGGGGCGAAACAAGCGGCATGAAGCCGATAGCGCCGAGGACGGCCAGTCGGGGTCAAGGCGGAGCCGGAGCCGGCAGTTCCGAGGGCGGAGGACGGCCAGCCGGGCAGGCGTGGGAGCCGGCCATCGCCAGTAGGGGCGCACGAGGACGAGGCGTGGCCGGAGCCGGGGCCGGCGCGGTGGGGAACTTAGGCAGAGGCGAGGATGGGGGCAGCCGGTCGCAGCCGAGGCGAGGAGGCCGGGCGCGGCCGGCAGGGGCGCACGGGCGGAGTTCGGGCGAGCGCAGGCGCAGAAGATAAGGTCGCACGGGCGCCGGCGTTGACGGGCGCGGGAGGGCACAGGTCAGGCGCGGACGCGCTGGCGAAGCGGAGCAGGGCGGGCGCCGACGGGGCGCGGTCGTGGGTGGAGCAGTTCGGGCGGAAGCGCCCGGGCAGAGGACGGTGCGGAGAAGAGGCTGTCGTGGTCGTTGACGGGCGCGCGGGCGCGGGGGAGCCCGAGCGGCAGCAGAGGCCGACGCGGAGGAGCTCGGGCGGAGGAGGCGCGGGTGCCGACGGGCCGACGCAGAGGCGCAGGAGAGGAAGAGCGCAGAGAGAGCTCGGGTGCGGGGAGCAGCTTGGGCGTGGCCAAGCCTCCGGGCTTCTCCGCCGGGCGCGCAGGAGGTTGAGGACGGGCGCGGAGAAAAGTCGGCCGGGCGCGGGGAGGACGGCGCGGTGGCGCTCGGGCGCGGGCGTGGAGCTTGGGCGCGGCCGAGCCTCCGGGCTTCTCCGCCGGGCGCGCAGGAGGTTGAGGACGATGGCGATGCGAGCGCGTGAGCCCAGCGACGGCGAGCCTCCGGGCATCTCCGGAGAAGAAGATGGCGATGGCGATGCGAGGACGACGATGATGACAATGAGTGGTCCCGCCGGAACGGAACTCCGGTCGCCGCTCTGCCCCATGGTGGGCGCCAAATGACGTGGTATGTTGCACGACATATGCCACGGGGTGACTTACTTGAGGGGTAGCGACGATGCGAGCGACGGCGTTCCGGCGGGATTGTGCTCGAGCACGGCAAACGCAAGATGTACCCAGGTTCAGGGCCCTCGTGTGGAGGTAAAACCCCTACGTCCTGGATGATCGGTGTATATGGTGGAGCATATCGGGTGTTACATGGGTGCTCCTTGAGCTGTACGTCAATGGTGGGTTGCTAGGAGGAAGAAGATGATCCCTCCCTCTAAAGGCTTGCCCTCTACTTGGGCTCCATCCTGCCTTATATAGAGGCTGGCCGGCTGGCTTACAGGTGGGTCCGGCTGCGGGTACAGGAGAGAGAGTAAGTGGGGCCCTCATGGGACCTAGCTTCGTCTTGTCATCCAATGACCTGGAGTGTGCTCCAATCCCACTGCAGCAGCGGTACACTGTTCATCTACAGTGTTTCTCCTTCAGCCTGCATAGCTACAATGTCGGGTACATGTACGGCTGTCTTGTCTGCAGGTGTTTGATGGGACGAGTGTTGACTTCGGGGCAGTCGGCCAGGGCCAGCCAGACAGGGGCAGCTGGACGGAGGCAGGCAGATGGACAGGGCCCAGCTGGACACATGCCAGCCGAACAGGGCCAGCCGGCCAGAGCAGCCAGCTCTCCTTCCTGAGGAGCTAGCCGGATTCGGGCAGCCGGACGGAACAGCCAGCTCCCCCCTCTGGAGGAGCCAGCCGGATTCGGGCAGCCAGACGTAGCCGGCCGGCCAGGTCCAGCCGGACGGAGCCAGCCGGCCAGGACCAGCCAGACGTAGGCAGGCAGACAGTCAGGGCCAGCCGGACGGGGCCAACCGGACGAAGGCAGGCAGACGGCCAGGGCCAGGCAGCTCGATTTTCTTTTCTTGTTCTCCTGTCGAGTCGTGGACTTTGGTAACCCGGGTTTATCCCCACATCAATCATCTTCAACAATTCTCTCCTTTGTCAAGGTTGATCAACCCTTTCAGCAGCATGCACATCAACATGTGGCATCATATGATGTTTCCAGCTGGGGAACAGATGGATAGGGCACGTTTGCAGCATCCAGCGCATTTCTCTGGAGGTGTCAGGTCGACCTGTATCCTACTCATTAGCAAGATGATGACCTCCCCAATATTTTAAAAACGCGTCCCATTGCGTATAAGAATGACATGAGAATTTATAAGTTTTTATTTGAACACGCTTTGTTTCGTCTAGCATATACTCCCTCCGTTTTTTAATATAAGATGTTTTAGGTGTTGCACAAGTTGTCTAGATACATACTAAAGTGAGTGAACATACACACCTAAACATGTCTACATCCATTTGTGCACACATGCATGTGGACAAATGCTAAAACATCTTATATTAAAAAACGGAGGGAGTAGCTGCTAGGCCCGTAGATGCATTGTCCTGGGAAGAGTAGATATCATCATCTCGCCCCAGACACGCTCTCTCACCCGCCTCTCGCGCCGCTCCCCATTTGAGAGTCCCCCGACAGCCCCTGGCTCCTCCCTCTCCCTCGTCCGATGCGGCTCTGCCATCCGACGACGAGTGGATGGGGGAGGCCGCCTCCTTTGTATATTACTACTACTAGCACAATACCCGTGCGTTGCTACGGGAATGGAAAAAAAACAACTTTGATCAAAAAAACATTTGCACAACCCATTTTACCCCAAAGTCAATTGATCCGTGTAAATTTTCCTCCCTTATGTGCATCTATTTTCTTGCGACTGGGGTTAAATCTTTAATTGTTTTGTTTTGCTGATAGGCTTCACGAGCTTTTTCATTTTTTCTTCATATTCTTCTTTCTCCTTGACATCCATGAAGATTGGGTCGTAAATTGCTTGCATGCATGAGAGTTGCCCATACTGTATGAATGTCACTGACTAAAAAGAAGAAAATGATTAGATTCTGCATCACACGTACAAGCTTCAGCCCGCCGAGATACGCAACTTATGGTAGTCGATCCAATTGGCCTATGGTAGTCTATCCAGTTGATCCAGCTACTGCTATTTGCAACATGCACATGCACGTAGAGTAGGGCTGGACTGGATGCTTGGCTCAACCGTCTGCCTGTGCCAGGCCTTGGCTCGCTGCACGCCAGACGACGGCGCCAGCTCGGACGAATGAGCCCTGAGTCGAACCAAATTTAGTAGAGGCACCCGCAATCCGTTGGTGCAGGGGAACCTGGGCAGGTCAGTGCCTCCCTTGCCTTCTCCAGCGAGCAGGGCATGCGCGGATTGTTCGCCGGGTCGGGGCAGTTCAGCGTCTCTGATACGTCGAGTACTTTCCGACTCGCCTAGCCACGCACATACAAACTTCAGTCCGCCGAGATGTCAATCTAGTTTGATCGATCCAATTGATTTAGCTAGTTTTGATTCCATGGTATAGTTTATCATAGGTTACGTACTTCGATTATATACCCGGGCACCCGGCAAGTCGCATCGCGCGCCAATACAACAGCTGGCACGGGCTAATCCGACTCCACGATGAACTCAAGTAGCAGTGCTCTCCGTGTTTCTCACGATCGTCCTACTGGTCCGACTATGCACAGCCTCGTGTTATAATCTGATTGGTACGGCCAGGGCCAGGCAGCTCGATTTTCTTTTCTTGTTCTCCTGTCGAGTCGTGGACTTTGGTAACCCGGGGTTTATCCCCACATCAATCATCTTCAACAATTCTCTCCTTTGTCAAGGTTGATCAACCCTTTCAGCAGCATGCACATCAACATGTGGCATCATATGATGTTTCCAGCTGGGGAACAGATGGATAGGGCACGTTTGCAGCATCCAGCGCATTTCTCTGGAGGTGTCAGGTCGACCTGTATCCTACTCATTAGCAAGATGATGACCTCCCCAATATTTTAAAAACGCGTCCCATTGCGTATAAGAATGACATGAGAATTTATAAGTTTTTATTTGAACACGCTTTGTTTCGTCTAGCATATACTCCCTCCGTTTTTTAATATAAGATGTTTTAGGTGTTGCACAAGTTGTCTAGATACATACTAAAGTGAGTGAACATACACACCTAAACATGTCTACATCCATTTGTGCACACATGCATGTGGACAAATGCTAAAACATCTTATATTAAAAAACGGAGGGAGTAGCTGCTAGGCCCGTAGATGCATTGTCCTGGGAAGAGTAGATATCATCATCTCGCCCCAGACACGCTCTCTCACCCGCCTCTCGCGCCGCTCCCCATTTGAGAGTCCCCCGACAGCCCCTGGCTCCTCCCTCTCCCTCGTCCGATGCGGCTCTGCCATCCGACGACGAGTGGATGGGGGAGGCCGCCTCCTTTGTATATTACTACTACTAGCACAATACCCGTGCGTTGCTACGGGAATGGAAAAAAACAACTTTTGATCAAAAAACATTTGCACAACCCATTTTACCCCAAAGTCAATTGATCCGTGTAAATTTTCCTCCCTTATGTGCATCTATTTTCTTGCGACTGGGGTTAAATCTTTAATTGTTTTGTTTTGCTGATAGGCTTCACGAGCTTTTTCATTTTTTCTTCATATTCTTCTTTCTCCTTGACATCCATGAAGATTGGGTCGTAAATTGCTTGCATGCATGAGAGTTGCCCATACTGTATGAATGTCACTGACTAAAAAGAAGAAAATGATTAGATTCTGCATCACACGTACAAGCTTCAGCCCGCCGAGATACGCAACTTATGGTAGTCGATCCAATTGGCCTATGGTAGTCTATCCAGTTGATCCAGCTACTGCTATTTGCAACATGCACATGCACGTAGAGTAGGGCTGGACTGGATGCTTGGCTCAACCGTCTGCCTGTGCCAGGCCTTGGCTCGCTGCACGCCAGACGACGGCGCCAGCTCGGACGAATGAGCCCTGAGTCGAACCAAATTTAGTAGAGGCACCCGCAATCCGTTGGTGCAGGGGAACCTGGGCAGGTCAGTGCCTCCCTTGCCTTCTCCAGCGAGCAGGGCATGCGCGGATTGTTCGCCGGGTCGGGGCAGTTCAGCGTCTCTGATACGTCGAGTACTTTCCGACTCGCCTAGCCACGCACATACAAACTTCAGTCCGCCGAGATGTCAATCTAGTTTGATCGATCCAATTGATTTAGCTAGTTTTGATTCCATGGTATAGTTTATCATAGGTTACGTACTTCGATTATATACCCGGGCACCCGGCAAGTCGCATCGCGCGCCAATACAACAGCTGGCACGGGCTAATCCGACTCCACGATGAACTCAAGTAGCAGTGCTCTCCGTGTTTCTCACGATCGTCCTACTGGTCCGACTATGCACAGCCTCGTGTTATAATCTGATTGGTACGGCCAGGGCCAGGCAGCTCGATTTTCTTTTCTTGTTCTCCTGTCGAGTCGTGGACTTTGGTAACCCGGGGTTTATCCCCACATCAATCATCTTCAACAATTCTCTCCTTTGTCAAGGTTGATCAACCCTTTCAGCAGCATGCACATCAACATGTGGCATCATATGATGTTTCCAGCTGGGGAACAGATGGATAGGGCACGTTTGCAGCATCCAGCGCATTTCTCTGGAGGTGTCAGGTCGACCTGTATCCTACTCATTAGCAAGATGATGACCTCCCCAATATTTTAAAAACGCGTCCCATTGCGTATAAGAATGACATGAGAATTTATAAGTTTTTATTTGAACACGCTTTGTTTCGTCTAGCATATACTCCCTCCGTTTTTTAATATAAGATGTTTTAGGTGTTGCACAAGTTGTCTAGATACATACTAAAGTGAGTGAACATACACACCTAAACATGTCTACATCCATTTGTGCACACATGCATGTGGACAAATGCTAAAACATCTTATATTAAAAAACGGAGGGAGTAGCTGCTAGGCCCGTAGATGCATTGTCCTGGGAAGAGTAGATATCATCATCTCGCCCCAGACACGCTCTCTCACCCGCCTCTCGCGCCGCTCCCCATTTGAGAGTCCCCCGACAGCCCCTGGCTCCTCCCTCTCCCTCGTCCGATGCGGCTCTGCCATCCGACGACGAGTGGATGGGGGAGGCCGCCTCCTTTGTATATTACTACTACTAGCACAATACCCGTGCGTTGCTACGGGAATGGAAAAAAACAACTTTTGATCAAAAAACATTTGCACAACCCATTTTACCCCAAAGTCAATTGATCCGTGTAAATTTTCCTCCCTTATGTGCATCTATTTTCTTGCGACTGGGGTTAAATCTTTAATTGTTTTGTTTTGCTGATAGGCTTCACGAGCTTTTTCATTTTTTCTTCATATTCTTCTTTCTCCTTGACATCCATGAAGATTGGGTCGTAAATTGCTTGCATGCATGAGAGTTGCCCATACTGTATGAATGTCACTGACTAAAAAGAAGAAAATGATTAGATTCTGCATCACACGTACAAGCTTCAGCCCGCCGAGATACGCAACTTATGGTAGTCGATCCAATTGGCCTATGGTAGTCTATCCAGTTGATCCAGCTACTGCTATTTGCAACATGCACATGCACGTAGAGTAGGGCTGGACTGGATGCTTGGCTCAACCGTCTGCCTGTGCCAGGCCTTGGCTCGCTGCACGCCAGACGACGGCGCCAGCTCGGACGAATGAGCCCTGAGTCGAACCAAATTTAGTAGAGGCACCCGCAATCCGTTGGTGCAGGGGAACCTGGGCAGGTCAGTGCCTCCCTTGCCTTCTCCAGCGAGCAGGGCATGCGCGGATTGTTCGCCGGGTCGGGGCAGTTCAGCGTCTCTGATACGTCGAGTACTTTCCGACTCGCCTAGCCACGCACATACAAACTTCAGTCCGCCGAGATGTCAATCTAGTTTGATCGATCCAATTGATTTAGCTAGTTTTGATTCCATGGTATAGTTTATCATAGGTTACGTACTTCGATTATATACCCGGGCACCCGGCAAGTCGCATCGCGCGCCAATACAACAGCTGGCACGGGCTAATCCGACTCCACGATGAACTCAAGTAGCAGTGCTCTCCGTGTTTCTCACGATCGTCCTACTGGTCCGACTATGCACAGCCTCGTGTTATA
Source organism: Poa pratensis (assembly GCA_947311845.1). Taxonomy (NCBI): domain Eukaryota; kingdom Viridiplantae; phylum Streptophyta; class Magnoliopsida; order Poales; family Poaceae; genus Poa; species Poa pratensis. Next base: position 17,621,588 of record CAMZMU010000050.1, on the reverse strand, counting down.
ATCTGATTGGTACGGCCAGGGCCAGGCAGCTCGATTTTCTTTTCTTGTTCTCCTGTCGAGTCGTGGACTTTGGTAACCCGGGTTTATCCCCACATCAATCATCTTCAACAATTCTCTCCTTTGTCAAGGTTGATCAACCCTTTCAGCAGCATGCACATCAACATGTGGCATCATATGATGTTTCCAGCTGGGGAACAGATGGATAGGGCACGTTTGCAGCATCCAGCGCATTTCTCTGGAGGTGTCAGGTCGACCTGTATCCTACTCATTAGCAAGATGATGACCTCCCCAATATTTTAAAAACGCGTCCCATTGCGTATAAGAATGACATGAGAATTTATAAGTTTTTATTTGAACACGCTTTGTTTCGTCTAGCATATACTCCCTCCGTTTTTTAATATAAGATGTTTTAGGTGTTGCACAAGTTGTCTAGATACATACTAAAGTGAGTGAACATACACACCTAAACATGTCTACATCCATTTGTGCACACATGCATGTGGACAAATGCTAAAACATCTTATATTAAAAAACGGAGGGAGTAGCTGCTAGGCCCGTAGATGCATTGTCCTGGGAAGAGTAGATATCATCATCTCGCCCCAGACACGCTCTCTCACCCGCCTCTCGCGCCGCTCCCCATTTGAGAGTCCCCGACAGCCCCTGGCTCCTCCCTCTCCCTCGTCCGATGCGGCTCTGCCATCCGACGACGAGTGGATGGGGGAGGCCGCCTCCTTTGTATATTACTACTACTAGCACAATACCCGTGCGTTGCTACGGGAATGGAAAAAAACAACTTTTGATCAAAAAACATTTGCACAACCCATTTTACCCCAAAGTCAATTGATCCGTGTAAATTTTCCTCCTTATGTGCATCTATTTTCTTGCGACTGGGGTTAAATCTTTAATTGTTTTGTTTTGCTGATAGGCTTCACGAGCTTTTTCATTTTTTCTTCATATTCTTCTTTCTCCTTGACATCCATGAAGATTGGGTCGTAAATTGCTTGCATGCATGAGAGTTGCCCATACTGTATGAATGTCACTGACTAAAAAGAAGAAAATGATTAGATTCTGCATCACACGTACAAGCTTCAGCCCGCCGAGATACGCAACTTATGGTAGTCGATCCAATTGGCCTATGGTAGTCTATCCAGTTGATCCAGCTACTGCTATTTGCAACATGCACATGCACGTAGAGTAGGGCTGGACTGGATGCTTGGCTCAACCGTCTGCCTGTGCCAGGCCTTGGCTCGCTGCACGCCAGACGACGGCGCCAGCTCGGACGAATGAGCCCTGAGTCGAACCAAATTTAGTAGAGGCACCCGCAATCCGTTGGTGCAGGGGAACCTGGGCAGGTCAGTGCCTCCCTTGCCTTCTCCAGCGAGCAGGGCATGCGCGGATTGTTCGCCGGGTCGGGGCAGTTCAGCGTCTCTGATACGTCGAGTACTTTCCGACTCGCCTAGCCACGCACATACAAACTTCAGTCCGCCGAGATGTCAATCTAGTTTGATCGATCCAATTGATTTAGCTAGTTTTGATTCCATGGTATAGTTTATCATAGGTTACGTACTTCGATTATATACCCGGGCACCCGGCAAGTCGCATCGCGCGCCAATACAACAGCTGGCACGGGCTAATCCGACTCCACGATGAACTCAAGTAGCAGTGCTCTCCGTGTTTCTCACGATCGTCCTACTGGTCCGACTATGCACAGCCTCGTGTTATAATCTGATTGGTACGGCCAGGGCCAGGCAGCTCGATTTTCTTTTCTTGTTCTCCTGTCGAGTCGTGGACTTTGGTAACCCGGGGTTTATCCCCACATCAATCATCTTCAACAATTCTCTCCTTTGTCAAGGTTGATCAACCCTTTCAGCAGCATGCACATCAACATGTGGCATCATATGATGTTTCCAGCTGGGGAACAGATGGATAGGGCACGTTTGCAGCATCCAGCGCATTTCTCTGGAGGTGTCAGGTCGACCTGTATCCTACTCATTAGCAAGATGATGACCTCCCCAATATTTTAAAAACGCGTCCCATTGCGTATAAGAATGACATGAGAATTTATAAGTTTTTATTTGAACACGCTTTGTTTCGTCTAGCATATACTCCCTCCGTTTTTTAATATAAGATGTTTTAGGTGTTGCACAAGTTGTCTAGATACATACTAAAGTGAGTGAACATACACACCTAAACATGTCTACATCCATTTGTGCACACATGCATGTGGACAAATGCTAAAACATCTTATATTAAAAACGGAGGGAGTAGCTGCTAGGCCCGTAGATGCATTGTCCTGGGAAGAGTAGATATCATCATCTCGCCCCAGACACGCTCTCTCACCCGCCTCTCGCGCCGCTCCCCATTTGAGAGTCCCCCGACAGCCCCTGGCTCCTCCCTCTCCCTCGTCCGATGCGGCTCTGCCATCCGACGACGAGTGGATGGGGGAGGCCGCCTCCTTTGTATATTACTACTACTAGCACAATACCCGTGCGTTGCTACGGGAATGGAAAAAAACAACTTTTGATCAAAAAACATTTGCACAACCCATTTTACCCAAAGTCAATTGATCCGTGTAAATTTTCCTCCCTTATGTGCATCTATTTTCTTGCGACTGGGGTTAAATCTTTAATTGTTTTGTTTTGCTGATAGGCTTCACGAGCTTTTTCATTTTTTCTTCATATTCTTCTTTCTCCTTGACATCCATGAAGATTGGGTCGTAAATTGCTTGCATGCATGAGAGTTGCCCATACTGTATGAATGTCACTGACTAAAAAGAAGAAAATGATTAGATTCTGCATCACACGTACAAGCTTCAGCCCGCCGAGATACGCAACTTATGGTAGTCGATCCAATTGGCCTATGGTAGTCTATCCAGTTGATCCAGCTACTGCTATTTGCAACATGCACATGCACGTAGAGTAGGGCTGGACTGGATGCTTGGCTCAACCGTCTGCCTGTGCCAGGCCTTGGCTCGCTGCACGCCAGACGACGGCGCCAGCTCGGACGAATGAGCCCTGAGTCGAACCAAATTTAGTAGAGGCACCCGCAATCCGTTGGTGCAGGGGAACCTGGGCAGGTCAGTGCCTCCCTTGCCTTCTCCAGCGAGCAGGGCATGCGCGGATTGTTCGCCGGGTCGGGGCAGTTCAGCGTCTCTGATACGTCGAGTACTTTCCGACTCGCCTAGCCACGCACATACAAACTTCAGTCCGCCGAGATGTCAATCTAGTTTGATCGATCCAATTGATTTAGCTAGTTTTGATTCCATGGTATAGTTTATCATAGGTTACGTACTTCGATTATATACCCGGGCACCCGGCAAGTCGCATCGCGCGCCAATACAACAGCTGGCACGGGCTAATCCGACTCCACGATGAACTCAAGTAGCAGTGCTCTCCGTGTTTCTCACGATCGTCCTACTGGTCCGACTATGCACAGCCTCGTGTTATAATCTGATTGGTACTCCGGTTCTTACAGCCTTTTCTTTCCGATGCTCATACCTTTTGGCTGGTTTTTTTGACGTACCGCCGCCAACCATCACCTTTAACGATATTATATAGTAGAGATTAGGGTTAGGTTTGAAAAAGTACTAAGTGGCGAATGGATTTATGTTAGGAATAAGCACGATCCGATGCTGGCACGGCGTCGTGTGCGTGTCATGTACGGACATGTCTCCGAGTAGGATTAGAGTTCTACGTCGAATAGGTTAGTTACTCACGCTGGTGCGTGTATAAAGCTGGCCTACCGTGTAACTTGTAATCCCGGATCGAGTTGAGAAGAAATAAAGAAAGAAAAGCAAGGCTCGATACGGGCCTCTAGCAACTCAGGATTCCCGGCGTATTGAGTCTTCCGTGTGTCCAGCGATTGTGTATGTACGTGACTAGCTAGCAACATATTGGATCGAATGATCGATTGAGGTGCCTGCCTGTGTGCTTAGCTGATTCAACGTGCGCGTATATTGCCGGAATACGAGGAGATGTGCTACGTACTTGTGTCGTCGGAAAGTACTCGACGGACAGCGACGTGAAGATCGGGTCTGGGCCAACAATTGGTATCAGAGCCTCGTGGAGGATCTCTAGTAACGGGACGTCATGACGAAGGAGCTAGACGAGTATACCGGTGCGGCTCAAGAAATTGCTGCGGCGTCGATGGTGTCGACGCAGTACCCGCGATTCAACCGCAGCAACTTCACGGTGTGGGCGACCACGATGGAGTGGGCGCTGGAGTCCAATGAAATCTGGGAGGCTGTCGATCCGGCGGCGACGAGTACAAGAAAGGCGCGTCGAAGTACCGCAAGGATCGTCAAGCACTCACGGCCATCTGTTCGGTGATGCCGATGGACGTGATGCAGCACTGATCTCGAAGAAATCAGCAAACTAGTTGTGGGAGGCGCTCAAGACAATGAATCTCGGGCACGAGCGTGTTCGCGAGGCGAACCTACAATCCATGCTGAAAAGTTAAGAGAACTGGAGATGCGAGAGGAGGAGACGGTGGATGCTTTTGCCTCGAGGGTAGCCACATTGGTCAACGGGATTCGTAACCTCGACGAGAAATTGGAAGAAATCTCGGTCGTTAGGCGTTTCCTTCGTGCGGCTCCGCCGTGTTATTTGTCCATTGTGTCAGCGATCGAGCAGTGCGTTGATCTCAAGACTCTCACGTTGGATGATTTGGTCGGACGATTCAAGGCGCACGATAAGAGGATGAAAATCACCTATGGTGATGCGAAGCAGGATGAGAATCTAATGCTCACGAAGCAGCAGTGGATGAATCTTTCGAAAGAAAAGAAAGGACGATCCACTAGCAAGAAAAAGATGGATAAGCAACGCCCAGCGAAAAAGTACATCGCTGAGCAGGACGATGATGAGCAAGAAGACGACGATGAAGAAGAGGAGGAGGACGACACTACGCCGAGGAGGAAGAAGTTTAACATAAAGAAAGTAAGGTGTCATAACTGTCGTGAACTCGGGCACTTCAAGTCTGATTGCCGGAAACCATCGATGCAAAGGGCTCTCATGGCCGAGGAAGGAGATGATAGTCCGATGCAGTTGATGTGCGAACTTATGGACGAGGATGATCCAGTTCCTCAAGCGGTGGCTAAAGAAATTGTCACGGTGGAAGAGGAAGTTTGCCGTCATTATCATGTTTCGGAAACTCGTGTCGATGCTACGGACACGGGAGGTGATATGAAGACTCGTGTCCATACTACGGACATGGGACGTGATAGAAATACTCATGCCGATGCTACTGGTATGAAGGCATACGTGGTGCCAAAAGTCCACGAAGTGCGGCGTGCTGTCGCGTCGCAGGGAAAAGAAGTGAAGGCGTACGTGGCGCCTGAGGTTCACAGAGTGCAGCGCGGTGTTGCGTCGCAGGGTAAAGTGAGACGCATCGTCGCGTCGTGGGGCAAACCAGCCATTGCGGAAGAAAGAAGCAGCGTGCTAGGTGGTGGTTCAGAAAGCAGTGCTACAAGTAGCGACCAAAAAGCTTCGTACGCAGGAAAGGATTCTGCGTCGCCTCCGACGTTACTGGAGGAAAGGACATACGTCGAGGAACCGGCGAAATTTGAAGACACGGATACGATGGAGTATTGGCGTCAAGCATTATCGTTGGCAGAAGAGCGACAATATGAAGCTGATACGTATTTTGCGACGGCTACATTTATTCAAAGTAATTATTCCAGAGATGATGCCGATAAAGTACACGGAAGATTGCTTCAAGAGCACCGAAGCAAAGATGATGTTTGAAGACGTCGACAAAAAAGATTGTTGCCGTCAAAGTGTTGATGAGTCGACAAAACCAAAGTCGATGTCATGGATGCCACGAGAAACGACGAAAGCAATGTCAATGATGAAGGTTGAAGCGACGAAAGTAATGCCGAGGGTCACAGCTACACGAAGCAACCGACGTATTTAGGATCCAGGAGGAAGAGAAGTGTACGTCGTGCTTAGGAGGGTGATTGTTAGGAATAAGCACGATCCGATGCCGGCACGACGTCATGTGCGTGTCATGTACGGACATGTCTCGAGTAGGATTAGAGTTCTACGTCGAATAGGTTTTAGGTACTCACGTTGGTGCGTGTATAAAGCTGGCCTACCGTGTAACTTGTAATCCTGGATCGAGTTGAGAAGAAATAAAGAAAGAAAAGCAAGGCTCGATACGGGCCTCTAGCAACTCAGGATTCCCGGCGTATTGAGTCTTGCGTGTGTCCAGCGATTGTGAGTCTTGCGTGTGTCCAGCGATTGTGTACGTATGTGACTAGCTAGCAGCAGATTGGATCGATTGTGGTGCCTGCCTGTGTGCTTAGCTGATTCAGCGTGCGCATATATTGCCGGAATACAAGGAGTTGTGCTACCTACGCGTGTCGCCAGAAGTACTCGACGGACAGCGACGTGAAGATCGGGTCTGGGCCAACAATTTATGCCGCCAAAAGAACACCGCCGTGGCATGCAAGCAGCGTCGGTGGTGGGTGATGCATGTAAAATGCATACATGAACTTTGCACTTTATTCACTCATATTCCAATCATATTTGCATCATATAAGGGTTATATCAATGTTTTATCATGATTTTGGAAATATCTCAATGATTTCCTATTTTTATGGAATTAACCCTACACAGGCAGAAAACCCCGTTTTTCTTATTTTAATGTTTCAGGGACCCAAACGTCAACGAAATTACCTGGAAATTTACGGGCGTCAATATTTGGAAGGAAGAAGACCTGTGGGCGAAAGAAGCGAACAAGCGGAGGCCCGAGGCCCAAACGGGGGTGGCCCACGCGGCCAGGTACTGTGGCCGCGTGGGGCCCACTCTTTTGGCCCTCGTGGCTCCGTTGCCTTCGATCTTTTCTCCACCGACATCGTCTTGAACTAAAAACGCCTATCAAAAAGGTTCCCCGACGTTCTCTGGAAGGAGCGCCGCACAAACACAGAAACACCGAAACGGAGATCAGGAGCTGCAGATTGGAGGGGGAAAACTCCGGCGGGGCGCTGCCGGCGTGGTCTCCATCTTCTTCATCGACTTCTCCACCGTCTCCATGATGAAGAGGGAGTAGTCCACCTCTGGACTATGGGTTTGTGGAAGTAACTTATGTATCTCTCCTCTCTTGAGCTTCACTAATTAGCACCGTATGAGCTGCTGAACATGATTACGGTCACCATTGTAATACCTTTGTGGTGGATCTTTATGAGTTAATATATGTTTAAGATTGCAATGTTTGTTTCAGTTATGAGTATAGATGCATATTATGTACCCCGTTCTTGTCTACTTGTTTTGATCAATCATGTTTATGAGAGCGTGTGTGGGGGAACGTGTGCATTAGTTGGAGTAACGGGGGGTGGCTAGTGCAGTGAACGTGAGAGAAAGTTCTGTGATCCACTTTGGTATCTTTACCTTACTTTGTTACCTCACTAGGGATAAACTAAAATACCATCCTACCGGGGATGTGGGCGTGACCATTGCCACTACTCTATGACTAGATCTAGCATGTTCTTATTTTCACTTCATGTCATGATACTTAATGCTATACTCTGAGTTATCTTAATTACTGAGATGTTATGATTTAGTTCGCATCTTGGTGGAGTATAAGAGAGGTTAATAATCAAAAGATCTCTATGTTAGGACGTGATGCCCATATATCTAAGTAACTTGTTATCAAACCCTGTGTTGCAATCTCATATGTTAACTGTGTGTGTTCCATTGTCTACCACTTTATAAAGAGAGAGTGCATTTGCGAAACCATGAACTGATGACGTGAAACACACGTTCGTTGGGAGACCCCAAGAGGAAGGTATGATGTAGTCAGCAGCAAGTTTTCCCTCAGAAAGAAACCAAGGTTATCGAACCAGTAGGAGCAGCAACTCTTCAGAAGGTTGTCAACGGCGCCAGAAAAATAGCTGTCGCAGGGAGTCTGGACTGTTGACGTGGAATCTGCACACAACACAATCAAACTACTTTGCCCCAACGAAACAGTGAGGTTGTCAATCTCACTGGCTTGCTGAAAACAAAGGATTAAACGTATGGTGTGGAAAATGAGTATTAAATTGCAGAGAATGAAAAAGGAACAGTTTGCAGTTTGTGGTTGTTTAATCAGTGTAAAAGAATGGACCGGGGTCCACAGTTCACTAGTGGTGTCTCTCCATAAAAGATAACTAACATGTTGGGTGAACAAATTACAGCTGGGCAATTGACGAATAGTGAGCGCATGACAATGCATATACATGACATGTTGACTACTATGATATTTAATTGGGCATTACGACATAATACATAGACGTTATCCAACAGCATCTATGACTAATAATCCACCGCCGGGTTGTCATCCGAGTCCCCCGTTGGTATTAAGTTGCAAGCAACGGATAATTGCATTAAGTAAAGTGCGTAATGTAAACAAACACATATGCCGTGGACATAGCATCGTTAGGTTATCCCTAGTGGCAACAGCACATCCACAACCTTAGAACTTTCTGTCACTGTCCCAGGTTAAACGGAGACATGAACCCACTATCTAGCATAAATACTCTCTCTTGGAGTTACAAGCATCTACTTGGCCAAAGCATCTACGAGTAACGGAAAGCATGCAAGATCTTAAATAACATATAAGATAGATTGATAATCAACTTGACATAATATTCAATATTCATCGGATCCCAGCAAACACAACATGTAGCATTACAATAATATGATCTTGATCATGTAGGGCAGCTCACAAGATCTAAACATGATGGCACAAAGTGGAGAGACAACCATCTAGCTACTGCTATGGACCCGTAGTCCAAGGATGAACTACTCACGCATCACTCCGGAGGCAGGCATGGCGATGTAGAAGCCTCCGGTGACGATTCCCCTCTCCGGCAGGGTGCCGGGAAGAGGTTCTGAACCCTCCCGAGCTAGGGTTGACGACGGCGGCGTCTCTGGAACTTTTCGTGGATATTTGCTCAGGTACTTAGGGTTTTCGCGTCGGGGGGAATAAGTAGGCGAAAGGGCGGCGGCTGCGGACCCCCGAGGGGCCCACACCACCCAGGGCGCGGCAGAGGGGGGCCCGCGCCCTGGTGCGTGTGGCCTCCTGGTGGCCCTCCTCTGCTGCTCCTTCGCTCCGTCAGGTGTTCTGGAAAAATAGGCACCCCCGTGTAGTTTCGTCCAATTCCGAGAATATTTCCAGACTAGCTTTTCTGGAATACAAAAACAGCAGAAAACAGGAACTGGCACTTCGGCATCTTGTTAATAGGTTAGTCCCAAAAAATGTATAAAAGTGATATAAAGTAGATGCAAAACATGTAGCAATTGGTATAAAACAAGCATGGAACATCAAAAATTATAGATACGTTTGAGACGTATCAGCATCCCCAAGCTTAGTTCCTACTCGTCCTCGAGTAGGTAAACGATAAAAACAAATAATTTTTGAGGTGACATGCTACTATCATAATCTTGATCATATAATATTGCAAGGCACATGTAAATGAATGAAGTGATCCAAGTCAATGGTCTATAATTTGCTACAAATAGATAATGAGTAAACAATGAATCACACAAGCTAAACGTTTTCATGAATAGTACTTTCGAGACAAGCATCAAACAGTTTTGCATAAGTGTTAACTCATAAAGCAATAGTTTCTAATAAAAGGTATTTAATCAACACAAAGGAAGAATTTAGTTTCAGCATTTGCTTCAACTTTCAACATATTTATCTCATGGATATTGTCAACACAAAGTAGTATAACAAGTCCAATACATTGCATATAACGCATGTTGTAACAAAGTTGACACTAGTGTTTGCTTGTGGAAGACAGAAAGAATAGGAAAACTGACTCAACATAAAAGTAAAAGAAAGGCCCTTCGCAGAGGGAAGCAGGGATTAAATCATGTGCTAGAGCTTTTAGGTTTTTGAAAGCATATAGAGATTGCATAAAATATTTGATACTCCTCCCAACCTTGCTAACACAAGCCATGGCTAACCGAATCCTCGGGTGCCTTCCATCAATCACATACCATGGAGGAGTATCTATTTTTGAGAGGTGTTTGTTAATTGTCAACGAATGGTAGCGGGTGAGAACAGTATTCTACCTGTCGAACGGACTTTTAAGAGCGGCTCCCATGAAGGACGTTATTTCTACCAGCAAGGCAGATCATCCCTCTTTCTCTTTGGTTTACACACATTCAGGTATTTCACTGTTTGTCATTGCTTACTGATGAATCAGGGCAAAAGTGTGAAGAGAATTAATTGGTTAAAGTTGTAATTAATTGGGACTGGGCACCCCGTTGCCAGCTCTTTTTGCAAGTTATTGGATAAGCGGATGTATATGCCACTAGTCCAGGTGTAAAAGTCCACTCGACAAATAGAATAAAGAATAACCACACTAATTCCTCATGAGCTAGTAAACATTGACACAAAAAGGGAATAATAACATTTTGAATAATTTAAAGGTAGCACATGAAAAATTTACTTGGAGTGGCAAGGAAATACCACATATAGGTAGTTATGGTGGACACAAATGGCATGGATTTTGGCTCAAGGATTTGGATGCACGAGAAGCATTCCCTCTCAGTACAGAGTTTAGGCTAGCAAGGTTATGTAAGCAAACAAGAATATCAACCCGTACACCAAGTTTTATATGACAAACATATTGCAAACGTTATAAGACTTCATACCGTCTTCCTTGTTAACCAAACCCTGTTATTAGAAAATATCTAGACCTTAGAGGTACCACCGATGCAAACCAAATTTTCAACAAGCTTTACGGTAGTTCTTCACTAATAGGCTTAACTCATGTGATGCACAATTTAATCATGATCTACTTGTTAACTCAAAACAATTGACAAGCATCAAGTTATCCATTTTAGTGATCTACAAGATTAAGCAAGTTTTTCCTTATACCAATTACCACATGCAACATTTTCTGAACCAACCAAACACCAATCAATTTATTTCATCAACTCTCCAAACAAATATAAGTGAAGCAAGAGAGTACTTTCTACAAAAGAAAGCTAATAGCTCTGACAAGAGATACATGAAAACAAGAGCTAAAAGCTGAACAGCGCTAGATATGAATACTCAACAAATATAAGTGAAGAATAGGAGTATTCTCATGAAAAAGCGGAGCGTGTCTCTCTCCCAATCAAGAATGCTAGGGTCCAGTCAAGCTTTATTGAAAATAAAATGCAATACTGAAAATAAAAGCACACAGACGCTCCAAGAAAAGCACATATGATGTGAAAGAATTAAAATATAGTTTCACTAGAGATGACCTGATAATTTTGACGATGAAGAAGGGGATGCCTTGGGCATCCCCAAGCTTAGACGCTTGAGTCTTCTTGAAATATGCTGGGGAGATCCATGGGAGCCTCCCCAAGCTTAAGCTCTTCACTCTTCTTGATCCTATTATATCATCCTTCTCTCTTGACCCTTGAAAACTTCCGTCACACCAAACTCAAAGTAGATCTCATTAGAGGGTTAGTGCATAATCAAAAATTCACATGTTCATAAAGACGCAATATGATTTGTTACTTTAAACATTAGCTACAGCCACTGATGTTATGTGAAGCTCTTCCACCCAAAAAAGAATTTCACTCAACACTAGTAAAAGAGAGAATGCAAAAATAAAAAGGCATAATCTGTCTAAAACAGAACAGTCCGCAAAGACGAATTTTTTCGAGGCACTTACGACGCTCAGATCGAGAAACTCTGAACTAATGAAAGTTTCAGACATTCATAAAGATTACGCACAAAAATTTCAGATTTTTAACAATCTGGTGATTTTAGGAATTTCGTACAGTGAACAGCAAAAATCTGTTTCTGCGCAGCAATCAAAATTAAGCATCATCTTATCATTAGAGGCTACTCTTGGCACAACAATGCGAGAAAATAAAGATACAAAGGAGTTGCTACAGAAGTAAACAAACTCCTTGACTCAATAAAAGAAAAATTGCAGAAAAATAAAATGGGTTGCCTCCCATAAGCGCTTTTCTTTAACGCCTTTTAGCTAGGCACAAAGCATGCATCAAGTATTACCAAGTGAAGAAGCATCAACATTGTAATTTGTTCGAACAATAGAATCATAAGGTGGCTTAATCTTCTTCCTAGGAAAGTGTTCCATACCTTTCTTGAGAGGAAATTGATATTTTATATTCCCTTCTTTCATATCAATAATAGCACCTACAGTCTAAGAAAAGGTCTTCCCAGCACAATAGGGCATGATGGATTGCACTCAATATCCAAGACAATAAAATCAACGGGGACATAATTGTTGTTAACCATGATAAGAACATCATCAATTCTTCCCAAAGGTTTTTTAATAGTAGAATCAACAAGGTGAACATCCAAGTAACAATTTTCCAAAGGTGCTAAATCAAGCATATCATATAATCTTTTAGGCATAACAGAAATACTAGCACCAAGGTCACACAAAGCATTGCAATCAAAGTCATTCAATTTCAATTTAATGATGGGCTCCCAACCATCTTCTAACTTCCTAGGGATAGAAGCTTCATGTTTAATTTCTCTTCCCTAACTTGTATGAGAGCATTAGTAATATGTTTAGTAAAAGCCATGTTTATAGCACTAGCATTAGGACTTCTAGCTAGCTTTTGCAAGAACTTAATTACTTCAGAAATATTGCAACCATCAAAATCAAAGTCATTATTATCAAAAGTAATGGAATTATTCTCTTCCTTATTGCTAGAAATTTCAGCATCTTTATCAAGGACAGTTTCAGAGTTATCAGGCAATTTAGGACATTTTGCAATAGAAGTGGAAACATTACCAACACCAACTATCTTGCCATTAATGGTAGGAGGTTTGTTAACACTTGAGTTTGAAGCATTTTCAGAAGTAGTAATAGTATAAACTCTAGCAATATTGTTCTTTCTAGCAATTTCATCCTCTCTTTCCCATCTAGCATGCAATTCAGCTAACATCCTCACATTGTTATCAATTTTAACTTGTATAGCATTGAGAGTTTTGCTCTCTTTAACATCATGAGGCATGTTCTTTAGTTTCAATAAGTCAACATCAAGAGCAAGACTATCAACTTTAGAGGAAAGCACATCAATTTTCCCAAATTTCTCCTCAACAGTTTTATTGAAAGCAGTTTGTGTACTAATAAAATCCTTAAGCATAACTTCAAGATCAGAGGGTACACTCTTATTATTGTTGTAGGAGTTACTATAGGAATTTCCATAACCATTGCCACTATTAGAAGGATAGGGCCTATAATTGCTATTACCAAAATTATTCCTATAAGCATTGTTGTTGAAATTATTATTTTTAATGAAGTTCACATCAACATGCTCTTCTTGAGCAACCAAAGAAGCTAAAGGAACATTATTTGGATCAACATGTGTTTGACCATTTGCAAGCATAGACATAATAGTATCAATTTTGGCACTCAAGGAGGAGGTTTCCTCAACAGAATTTACCTTCTTACCTGTTGGAGCTCTCTCGGTGTGCCACTCAGAATAATTAATCATCATATCATCAAGAAGCTTTGTTGCAGCACCCAAAGTGATGGACATAAAGGTACCTCCAGCGGCCGAATCCAATAAATTCCTCGAAGAAAAATTTAATCCTGCATAGAAGGTTTGGATGATCATCCAAGTAGTCAGTCCATGAGTGGGACAATTTTTAACCAATGATTTCATTCTCTCCCATGCTTGAGCAACATGTTCATTATCAAATTGCTTAAAATTCATTATGCTACTTCTCAAAGAAATAATCTTAGCAGGAGGATAATATTTTCCAATAAAAGCATCTTTGCATTTAGTCCATGAATCAATACTATTTCTAGGCAAAGATAGCAACCATTCTTTAGCACGTCCTCTCAAGGAGAAAGGAAAAAGTTTCAGTTTAATAATATCACCATCTACTTCCTTGAGCTTTTGCATTTCACAAAGTTCAACAAAGTTATTAAGGTGAACAGCAGCATCATCAGTACTAACACCAGAAAATTGCTCTTTCATAACAAGATTTAAAAGTGCAGGTTTAATTTCATAAAATTCTGCTGAAGCAGCAGGTGGAGCAATAGGTGTGCATATGAAATCATTGTTGTTCGTGCTAGTGAAATCACACAACTTAGTGTTCTCAGGAGTACTCATTTTAGCAGAAATAAAAACAGTACAGAAAATAACTTGAAAGTAAACTAGATGCAAGTAACTAATTTTTTTGTGTTTTTGATAATTGAAAGCAAACAAGATAAAATGTTTATATAAGGGTTATATCAATGTTTTATCATGATTTTGGAAATATCTCAATGATTTCCTATTTTTATGGAATTAACCCTACACAGGCAGAAAACCCCGTTTTCTTATTTTAATGTTTCAGGGACCCAAACGTCAACGAAATTACCTGGAAATTTACGGGCGTCAATATTTGGAAGGAAGAAGACCTGTGGGCGAAAAGAAGCGAACAAGCGGAGGCCCGAGGCCCAAACGGGGGTGCCCACGCGGCCAGGTACTGTGGCCGCGTGGGGCCCACTCTTTTGGCCCTCGTGGCTCCGTTGCCTTCGATCTTTTCTCCACCGACATCGTCTTGAACTAAAAACGCCTATCAAAAAGGTTCCCCGACGTTCTCTGGAAGGAGCGCCGCACAAACACAGAAACACCGAAACGGAGATCAGGAGCTGCAGATTGGAGGGGAAAACTCCGGCGGGGCGCTGCCGGCGTGGTCTCCATCTTCTTCATCGACTTCTCCACCGTCTCCATGATGAAGAGGGAGTAGTCCACCTCTGGACTATGGGTTTGTGGAAGTAACTTATGTATCTCTCCTCTCTTGAGCTTCACTAATTAGCACCGTATGAGCTGCTGAACATGATTACGGTCACCATTGTAATACCTTTGTGGTGGATCTTTATGAGTTAATATATGTTTAAGATTGCAATGTTTGTTTCAGTTATGAGTATAGATGCATATTATGTACCCCGTTCTTGTCTACTTGTTTTGATCAATCATGTTTATGAGAGCGTGTGTGGGGGAACGTGTGCATTAGTTGGAGTAACGGGGGGTGGCTAGTGCAGTGAACGTGAGAGAAAGTTCTGTGATCCACTTTGGTATCTTTACCTTACTTTGTTACCTCACTAGGGATAAACTAAAATACCATCCTACCGGGGATGTGGGCGTGACCATTGCCACTACTCTATGACTAGATCTAGCATGTTCTTATTTTCACTTCATGTCATGATACTTAATGCTATACTCTGAGTTATCTTAATTACTGAGATGTTATGATTTAGTTCGCATCTTGGTGGAGTATAAGAGAGGTTAATAATCAAAAGATCTCTATGTTAGGACGTGATGCCCATATATCTAAGTAACTTGTTATCAAACCCTGTGTTGCAATCTCATATGTTAACTGTGTGTGTTCCATTGTCTACCACTTTATAAAGAGAGAGTGCATTTGCGAAACCATGAACTGATGACGTGAAACACACGTTCGTTGGGAGACCCCAAGAGGAAGGTATGATGTAGTCAGCAGCAAGTTTTCCCTCAGAAAGAAACCAAGGTTATCGAACCAGTAGGAGCAGCAACTCTTCAGAAGGTTGTCAACGGCGCCAGAAAAATAGCTGTCGCAGGGAGTCTGGACTGTCGACGTGGAATCTGCACACAACACAATCAAACTACTTTGCCCCAACGAAACAGTGAGGTTGTCAATCTCACTGGCTTGCTGAAAACAAAGGATTAAATGTATGGTGTGGAAAATGAGTATTAAATTGCAGAGAATGAAAAAGGGACAGTTTGCAGTTTGTGGTTGTTTAATCAGTGTAAAAGAATGGACCGGGGTCCACAGTTCACTAGTGGTGTCTCTCCATAAAAGATAACTAACATGTTGGGTGAACAAATTACAGCTGGGCAATTGACGAATAGTGAGCGCATGACAATGCATATACATGACATGTTGACTACTATGATATTTAATTGGGCATTACGACATAATACATAGATCGTTATCCAACAGCATCTATGACTAATAATCCACCGCCGGGTTGTCATCCGAGTCCCCCGTTGGTATTAAGTTGCAAGCAACGGATAATTGCATTAAGTAAAGTGCGTAATGTAAACAAACACATATGTCCGTGGACATAGCATCGTTAGCTTATCCCTAGTGGCAACAGCACATCCACAACCTTAGAACTTTCTGTCACTGTCCCAGGTTAAACGGAGACATGAACCCACTATCTAGCATAAATACTCTCTCTTGGAGTTACAAGCATCTACTTGGCCAAAGCATCTATGAGTAACGGAAAGCATGCAAGATCTTAAATAACATATAAGATAGATTGATAATCAACTTAACATAATATTCAATATTCATCGGATCCCAGCAAACACAACATGTAGCATTACAATAATATGATCTTGATCATGTAGGACAGCTCACAAGATCTAAACATGATGGCACAAAGTGGAGAGACAACCATCTAGCTACTGCTATGGACCCGTAGTCCAAGGATGAACTACTCACGCATCACTCCGGAGGCAGGCATGGCGATGTAGAAGCCTCCGGTGACGATTCCCCTCTCCGACAGGGTGCCGGGAAGAGGTTCTGAACCCTCCCGAGCTAGGGTTGACGACGGCGGCGTTTCTGGAACTTTTCATGGATATTTGCTCAGGTGCTTAGGGTTTTCGCGTCGGGGGGAATAAGTAGGCGAAAGGGCGGCGGCTGCGGACCCCGAGGGGCCCACACCACCCCAGGGCGCGGCAGAAGGGGGGCCCGCGCCCTGGTGGCGTGTGGCCTCCTGGTGGCCCTCCTCTGCTGCTCCTTCGCTCCGTCAGGCGTGTTCTGGAAAAATAGGCACCCCCGTGTAGTTTCGTCCAATTCCGAGAATATTTCCAGACTAGCTTTTCTGGAATACAAAAACAGCAGAAAACAGGAACTGTCACTTCGGCATCTTGTTAATAGGTTAGTCCCAAAAAATGTATAAAAGTGATATAAAGTAGATGCAAAACATGTAGAATTGGTATAAAACAAGCATAGAACATCAAAAATTATAGATACGTTTGAGACGTATGATGAACCCCAGTCCATTTTTAATCATAAGAAACACCTTTCCAACACCATATACCACTTTTCTATTTTCAGCCATCATTAAATCCGAAAATACAAAAATACTTTTCATCTTGCATACATCATTCAAAAACCCAAAAATATCATTTATCATTGCATCCACCATAATTGCATATTTATTTCTTGTTTGCATTGCATAACTATCCTGATATCATTCTTACACCTTGTGCTTGACAACCACAGGTGAGGTTGAGGACCAAAACATCTAACCTTGTTTTGTAGGTAACCAAAAGAAGGATAAGAAGATAAATCTACCACTTCAGATTCCCCGAGAGTTTGATATTAAACCCTCGAGTCACCCCTCGTGGGGAAAACTGTCTTCCACTTACTATACACTCTGCACTTGGAGTCTCAACCTAATCCCGTTTGCTTTTGCAGGTATCAAGGCCTTGCTCTTCGGGACCATCAAGACGTTTTCTGGCGCCGTTGCCGGGGAATCGTAGCTGAGAGATTTATCCAAGGGTGTGCATCATCGCATTCATCTCACAACAAAGTCAACGTCACCAACTTGTGCTAACACCTAAGCTTGGGGAGGTTGCACCTACGTGAGCACCATCTTATCCATCTTTGCTTACAAAGCAATTTATTTGTTTTGTTAGTGTCATTGCATATATATCATATTTATTTCAGTTTTGCATAAAAAAAATCAAAAATACAAAAAAAAAAACTTGCTAAAATGGGAGAAAGAACTAAGCTGTGTGACTACACAAACACTCCTAATGATCAATTTATCACGAGAGCTATTGCCACACCTGAGATTAAAGCTGATAGTTATGAAGTAAGTCCTAGTTTGTTGAACTTGATAACTAGGGAACAATTTGGTGGTAGTGCTATGGAGGATGCCTCTATGCATTTTCATGACTTTGTTGAAATATGTGACATGCAAAAGTTTAAAAATGTGGAAAGTGATATCCTAAAACTGAAGTTATTTCCTTTTTCACTTAGAGGAAAAGCTAAAGAGTGGTTGCATTCCTTGCCATCTGGTAGTATTAATTCTTAGGATGATCTAAAAGAAGCTTTCATTAAGAAATATTATCCTCCTGTTAAAATTTTGCAAAATAGAAACAACATCCTTTCTTTTAGGCAAAATGAAAATAAACATGTTGCTATGGCTTGGGATAGGATAAACTTATGCTTAGAACTTGTCCCTCACATGGAGTTAATGAATGAACCATATTACACTCTTTCTACAATGGTTTAAACTACATGTCTAGAAACATACTTGATTCTGCTGCTGGAGGTGCTTTTATGAGTCAGACTATAATAGAAGCTAAAAATATATTGGAAAGCATTTTACAAAACTATAGTCAATGGCATACTGATAGGGCACATAATCCTTCTAAGAAAGCGAACTCTGTTGAAGAAACTAATGATTTGTCATCTAAAATGGATACTATTCTTGCTTTGCTTAATAAACCTAGTGTTGAAAATGTTCCTTTGCAAGAACTAGTTGTAACAATTCTGAAAATATTGATGTCAATGATGTGCATCATTTCTATACCCCATTTACCTGCCTTTTTGCCCTTTTCTCGCCATGTTTTGCCTCGGTATATAGTCTGTTAGGAGTAAAGTAAGGTTATTATGGATATATTGGACATCTTTACCGGTTTATTGGCATTTCCTGCAGATATGGGCAAAAAGGCCCCCAAACCTTCCATTATTACACAAATACACAACAAGGGGCGGATAGGAAAGAAGAAGCAAAGGAAGAGGGACCAGCTTGTGAAGAAAGAAGAGAAGAGGAGGGATGAAAGTGCAAAATGACCAGCACAGCTCGGGGCATCAAATCCCTAGCTGCTGCCCAAATCGAATCAGGCCTGGTTTTTCTCGTCCCAACCTCCCGAGCTTCTCCACCACCGGCCGCCGCCGCGGCCAGGCCAGGCGTGGCGGCGCGCCACACCGAATCCACCGCTCACTGCTGCCCTGCTCCTCCATAAGCGCGCGCCGGGACGCCAAGGACGCCGGGATGCCAAGGACGCCGTCGACCTGAAGCTCCTCTTCTTCAATCCTACTGCTGTCGATCTTCCCCAAGTCCAGGACGAACTGCTGAACCTGCTCTCCTCAACGTCCCCTGACTGTTGCTCCCCCTCAATGCGAAGCTGCTCTCTTCCTCAACCCCCGCTGCTACTCCCTGCGTCTACAGCTGCAACCTCTCCCAGCCTCCAACTCGTGCTGCTCCAACTAGGTTGAACTCCAAGCGACTGCTCTTCCTCTCTCTATTTTCCTGCAATTTCTAAGAACCCAATTTCGTTGGCTGTAGTGAGTTGTTAAGAATCAATATTTGTGCTTGTACGTGTACTAACTAAGCTACTCGTGACCCAGATTTCAGTACTAGTTGTTTCTGTACTTGTGAGTTTTATTCCTTTTCGTTACTTGTGTCATCTCTTGTGATGTGAATGTTTATGTGCTGTTATAAACCTGTGTATTATCGAGTTGCTGCTGTCCATTATTTGTGTACGTGCTTGTTAAGTTTGTCAATTGTGAGCTGCACTTGGTGTAGCAACGTGCATATTTTCTAGTTCATGCTCCTTGTTTTGTTATCTATCCCTGTCCCATAAACTTGCTTCTATCCCAATCTTTGGTGTATGCTAGTGCATTTGTCCAGTGCGTTTGTTCAATCCCTTTCTTGATTGTTTGCTTGTTCGTCATTTTTGCCTTCGCCGAATCTGCTAGTTTAGATTTAAATACTTGCAATTTCAACCTTATCGTGTGACTTAGCTTTAGCCGAAACACAATTGTCGTTGCCTAGTCCCTGTGGAAAGAACGACATCCGCTATTTTGTGGGCGATATAATTACACTATATTTACAGTTGATCAAATAGGCGCCGTTGCCGGGGACTAGCATCGAACAATTGTGTTAGGCTGGAGACTAGGTTTAGTGTAGTTTCTTGTTTATTTATTTTCTGTGATATTTCTTTTACGTGTTTCTTTTATCTTTTCCTCTTTTGTTGCTCCGCTTATTAGGACACTAACCTTCTCACCTCAGTTTGTTATTTGTGAGTGTGTCTAGGATATATTAACACTTGCAGGTTGACTGATAGTTGCACTTCCGCATATGGCTTTAGTTCGTGATCTTTGGCTCCCAAGTTGTTTGGACAAAGTTACAGGGCCAATTTGGCCATCTATTGAAGCAGAAAACTTTGAGTTGAGGCCTGGACTTATTGCTTTGGTACAGCAGAATCAGTTTGGAGGATTGCCAAGTGAAGACCCTCATGAGCACATTCACACTGTTCTAGAGTTTTCCACCACGGTCAAGTACCATGGAGTTTCTCATGATGCAATCAAGTGTATGCTTTTCACATTCTCTCTCAAAGATAGTGCCAAGAATTGGTACTATTCTTTGCCATCAAAATCATACACTTGGGGTGAGATTTCTCAAGCTTTCTTGGAGAGATATTTTCCACTTCACAAGCAATCTGCAATTCGTGACCAGATCCTCAATTTTGCACAAGATGGCAATGAGAGCTTGTATGCAGCTTGGGCAGGTACAAAAATCTGCTTAGAAAATGTCCTAATCATGGACTGAAGGATTGGTTAGTGCTGCAGATATTCTACAGAGGGCTGGCATGTGCTTCAAGGTTCTCATTGATATGTCAGCTGGTGGAACCATCATGAACAAAACAGTAGAAGGTGCAGCTATGCTCATTGAGAACTTAGCCTTCCACCAATTTCAGTGGTATGGTGAGAAGCACAATTCAGACCTGTTGGCTTGCCGCTGTGAATCTACTACACCTAAAAAGTCAGTTCTTGCTCAAAAGCCTCAACCAGATGCTCTGTGTGAGAATATTGAGCTTGCATGGGTCTTGTTTGATGATGATGATGTGATTCTTAGTGACACACACTTGGCAGCACTTATGGGCACCACTGCAACAAATTCAGTTCTCCACTTGGCTGATTCTTTTATGTGTGAGCCCGAGCTGCAGTCAGTTGCTTTTGATGTTGAGGAGCTTCCTTTCATTGCTATTGATGATGAGCTGCTGGAAATTGATATGGAGAAGTTCACCTTCCAAGATGTTAACAACATTGATTCATCTTCTTCATCTTCTTTTGAGCCTGAGATGGAGATCTTCACGGTTGATTATGATGAGGCTACTTCAGATGTCGAGAAGCCAAGCTCTCCCACTTCCACTGTTGATGTTTCCTCACGGGAAATTTCTATTATCGCATCTTCCATGACATCTACAATTAAGGTAGTTCTGAAACTCCTACTCAACCATCTCAGGTATGATTTCGACCTCCTTAACAAAGCACACAGAACCATTAATAATGTCTATGCAACTTGTGTTTCATTGTTGATATTCCTTCATGTTATCCTTTATAGATATGCTTATGTCATAGGGCACTCTATTGATGATTTAGAGGGAATTGCCCCTATCACTTGTGTTGGCTGCTTTGTTTTGAGCTTTTTCAGGTTTATGTTTGTGCACCATCCATTGCGAGTTGACCTTCGAGATGATATCCCATGGGACCCCGGTGGATTCACTGCATGGTGATGAGAAGAGTGAAGAGGGAATGAAGAGAAGGAGGAGGCTGCAGAAGGTTACACACTTTAAGGAGGAAGGGAACGGAAATCAAGTCTTCAAAATTTCCCGAGGTGAAAACATTTCAAGTCTCTGATTCAAATGCTCTTACCTGAATATTTATCACATGCTGCAATTTGTTTTATCGCATACTTCCGTCAACATAACTGAATAAGGTTATTTCCTGTCATATGAGCTTTAATCCTTCTATGATTCGTTCTCTAGTTGTGTGTATGTTTCTTGCAAGTTCTAAGAATGGTAAAATTTCACCTATAAATCTCTTTACCTAGCTGTGCAAAACCTTTTGAAAACCTAGATGCTTAGTTGAGGAATTAAAACAGTCTTATCTGGTTCAACATTGAGCCTCACCTCAGTTTTGCATTAGCATTCCATGATCTCGGGATCGGTGGAACGTGAAGCCCTAACTAAAGAAACCTTTCTCCCTTCTAAATGCAATTTGAAGTTTGTTTTGACCCTTTTGCATTAGCAAGCCATGATCTTGGGATCGGTGGCTTGTGAAGCACTAACAAGAGGAATACAAGTCTTTTGGCATTAGCAGATCATGATCTCGGGATCTGTGGTTTGTGAAGCACTAACACGCATAACTCAAAAAACCTCATTGTTGTGCATTAGCATGTCATGATCTCGGGATCAGTGACATGTGACGCATTCCGTGATGAAAGTTTTAATAGTGCTAATAATTCTTTTGAGTTTTCTAACTATGGGAGATAAGAAATTTAACTTGTGGCTCAGTTTTGAACCAATATTATAATTTTATCTTCCTCAAATTCATATCCATGTACATCAGACAGTTTTGCACAGCCAGGAAAGGAGATTTGTTTTGGTGAATGTTTACTCAAGCTTGTATTTGCACTAAACAGACTCAGCAACTCTAAACGCATCATGTTTGATTAGTCCTTATATTTCCAACTAAGTGCCTTATATTTTTGTCTTGCTTTTGCTTGAGGACAAGCAAAAATTCGAGTGTGGGGGTATGATGTGCATCATTTCTATACCCCATTTACCTGCCTTTTTACCCTTTTCTCGCCATGTTTTGCCTCGGTATATAGTCTGTTAGGAGTAAAGTAAGGTTATTATGGATATATTGGACATCTTTACTAGTTTATTGGCATTTCCTGCAGATATGGGCGAAAAGGCCCCCAAACCTTCCATTATTACACAAATACACAACAAGGGGCGGATAGGAAAGAAGAAGCAAAGGAAGAGGACCAGCTTGTGAAGAAAGAAGAGAAGAGGAGGGATGAAAGTGCAAATGACCAGCACAGCTCGGGGCATCAATCCCTAGCTGCTGCCCAAATCGAATCAGGCCTGGTTTTTTCGTCCCCAACCTCCCGAGCTTCTCCACCACCGGCCGCCGCCGCGGCCAGGCCAGGCGTGGCGGCGCGCCACACCGAATCCACCGCTCACTGCTGCCCTGCTCCTCCATAAGCGCGCGCCGGGACGCCAAGGACGCCGGGATGCCAAGGACGCTGTCGACCTGAAGCTCCTCTTCTTCAATCCTGCTGCTGTCGATCTTCCCCAAGTCCAGGACGAACTGCTGAACCTGCTCTCTCAACGTCCCCTGACTGCTGCTCCCCCAATGCGAAGCTACTCTCTTCCTCAACCCCGCTGCTACTCCCTGCGTCTACAGCTGCAACCTCTCCCCAGCCTCCAACTCGTGCTGCTCCAACTAGGTTGAACTCCAAGCGACTGCTCTTCCTCTCTCTATTTTCCTGCAATTTCTAAGAACCCAATTTCGTTGGCTGTAGTGAGTTGGTACGTGTACTAACTAAGCTACTCGTGACCCTGATTTCAGTACTAGTTGTTTTGTACTTGTGAGTTTTATTCCTGTTCGTTACTTGTGTCATCTCTTGTGATGTGAATGTTTATGTGCTGTTATAAACCTGTGTATTATCGAGTTGCTGCTGTCCATTATTTGTGTACGTGTTGTTAAGTTTGTCAATTGTGAGCTGCACTTGGTGTAGCAACGTGCATATTTTCTAGTTCATGCTCCTTGTTTTGTTATCTATCCATGTCCCATAACTTGCTTCTATCCCAATCTTTGGTGTATGCTAGTGCATTTGTCCAGTGCGTTTGTTCAATCCCTTCTTGATTGTTTGCTTGTTCGTCATTTTTGCCTTCGCCGAATCTGCTAGTTTAGATTTAAATACTTGCAATTTCAACCTTATCGTGTGACTTAGCTTTAGCCGAAACACAATTGTCGTTGCCTAGTCCCTGTGGAAAGAACGACATCCGCTGTTTTGTGGGCGATATAATTACACTATATTTACAGTTGATCAGTCAACTTCATTAGGAACTATGGTAATAATGGGTATGGTAACAACAATTATAATAAACCCCCATATGTTCCCAACAATCGTCCTTTTGTTCCATATCCTAATGCTAATGATAATAATTGGAAGCCTATGTTATCACGCAATGATAATTCTGAGGCTAACAAAATCTCATGGAACAAGTTGCTAGTCATAATACCATGATACAAGAGTTGAATAAGTCTGTTGCTTCTATTAGTTCTGATATTAAAGGCTTACAACTCCAAGCTGCAGGACTAGACAAAGCTTTGTCTAAACTAGCTGATAATCAAGCCACTTTATTGAGTATGTCTGCAGGGAAACCACAAGCATCACCTGTGGTTGGAATGAATTATGTTAACATTGCTGAAAATGTTCCTCTTACTTTGGAGGAAACTCTTGATGAATTATTAACTACCCTGAATATTTGTTGCCACTCATGTCTCAACTTGGTAGTTTAAAAGAAGAAGCTAAAGAAACTGAACATGATGAATCTCTTATGCTGATTGAGTTGGAAAAGAAAGTTGAGGAAGTTAAAATGCTTAATGAAGTCAAGGATCCTTTGCTTGACTTAGAAAATTGTAGCTTGCATGAATTAATATCTATCTTACAAAAATTTGCAAGTGATCCTTCCATCAACACTAACCAAGCAGGTTTTGGTTCTTATATTGCTAATCATGTCTTGAAAGAAAAGATTGCTAGGTACAACCAAGAGGCTATGATACCACCTAAGCTTGGGGATATGTGGATACCTAAGGTACTAGTAACTATTGGAAAAGAGACACACCATGCCATACTTGATCTAGGATCTAGTGTCTCTGTTTTATCTAAAGAACTATATGAAGTGCTTGAATTGAAAAATCTTGAAAAATGCTCTATTGAACTAGCACTTGCTGATGACTCTATTAAACATGCTTTGGGAAAAGTAAGTGATGTTATGGTAGAGTTACATATGACTTTTGTGCCTGTGGATTTTCTAATCATGGATATGGGGAATAAAACCTCTAGTCCTATTATTCTTGGAAGACCTTTTCTTCGTACCACAGGTGCTATCATTGATTCAAAGGAAGGGAATGTAAAGTTTCAGTTTCCACACAAGAAGTGCATGGAACACTTTCCAAGGAAGAGGGAACCACCAAAGTTCAAGCTCCCTCATGAGCTTCGTCCACAATAAAACAACAAGTAAGAAGCCTAGCTATATGGCTATAAAGAAAGCGCTTTGCGGGAGGCAACCCGGTTATTTTTGTGTGTGATTTTTCTTTGTGTCCTCTTGCTGTAACAAGAGATTTGTGTCTAGTTAGGTTCTGGAGTTTTTAATAAAGTGCCAAGTTTTACCCTTTTTGGTTTGAAAAAGTTGCTTATAGCGTTCGGAGATTTTATTCCTGCACGAGTCAGTGCACGGTATGATTTTTAATTCTTATTCTGTAACTCCGAATGAGCTCATATTTGAACTGTAGTTGCAACTTTTCATCCTCTGTATGCATGAATTTTTTCGGAATTTTTCGAGAAAGTTTGGTAGGGTAGAAAAATACGTTTTGCTGCTGCTGTTTTTCTGGACAGATTCTGTCCCATTTTGTTTGATGCATGCTTTGAGCTTTTAAGTTGAATCTTTTTGATCCAATTGAGTTTATGAGTAGGCATACAACATTATACACTTTCTGGACATGTCATATGAATTTTTGTTCAAGGATTATATGCAGCAAGGAACCTATTTGTTTATCACTATTAATGCACCCCACAGAAAAGAGATGGGAGAAACGGTGTTTTGAAGTTTTTTCACAGGGATTGGAGGAGATGCACCAAGAGCTATCCAAGGATGGTGAAGACCATAAGCTTGGGGATGTGAAGACAACCCCGCTGGACCTACACACTCTCGGTTTGCACACGTCCAACTTCTGTTTTTCGATCGAAACACTTTATCGCATAAACTTGGAGCGTCGTTTTTTTTTTTGTTTGAGTCTTGAGAGACCACCACACTATCAATTATATATGAGAGAGCTACTGGAAATATGGGTTGAAATATGTTGGATGCTTTTATAAGATTGGGAAAAGGGATGTTTGACTTGATTTTTAATGATACATATAGTTGCATGATTCATGAGCTTGTTTATGAGTAATAGTTTGCAAATTCTTTTTGTAGAGCTATCACTTATTCATGTTTTGGTGCTGATTGTTATTTTACTTGGTTTAACATGGATTAGTTAGTTCTATGGACACTCATGCATGCATCTAGATGGTCAACTTTCTCCCTTTTGCTAGCCCAAAAACTCCAACAAGCAAAAACTTGTTTCCAACACCTTCAACCAAAGTTATTCCAGTGAGTCCACCATATCTACCTATTGGCTTTATGCTATTCCGAGTATGTTTAACATGTTGTTTGTGTTATCTTACCTCTGAATGAAAATGTTTATGTTATTGATTGCAATGGAATTGGTTATATAGCTCTCACGAACTTGATGCACAATGTTCTTTTATTTGCATAATAAAACTTGACCCATTGTGATTAAGATTATGATGTTTGTGGCTTGATGAATGTTTTGGGTTGGAAGTTAGCCCATATGTGCTGTCACATGGCAAGCTTTCAACACGCTCTTCATCTCATTTAGTTGATATCATGTGCTTTTGTCTATGGATGCTTATCATGTTGAAATAAATGTGGAAATAGAGTGAGTTTAAATGAGTTTGTGTAAATGGTTAGAGAGACGCCTGGGCCGCTAATCTAAGCCATGCATCATTCATGGTGGAAATTTACTTACATACTATGGTGAACCTTCTGTGATACACCTTGCAATAAAAAACTATTCCAAATGGTAAATAAAAAGGGTGTTGAGATTGTTCATTTTGTTTGTTTGTCTTGTCATTTTGATATGGGCTTGTTCCATATCTTGGGACAAGAGGTACCCCAGTTGACGCTCTTGATGATACTATTATGCTTACAATGATATTTAATTGAACTTGCTTTGTTTCCCAAGTTGAGTAACACATGGTGTAAGTACTTGTATTCAAGGGGCATGAGACATTCAACCATTCTTTATCAAGCACACTACTCATATTTGCTTTCACTTTAACCTTAATCATTCAAGATGCTATGATAGGGGCAATGAGAGCTTGACACCAATGAATACCTTATTGCAATCATTAACTTAAGTAGAAGAGTTTGGAAGTTGGATGAAACTTATGCATGCTTTACCTCTACTCACATATACATCTTTCCAAAGTGTACACCTATCATATTCAGATTTTCATCTACACTCTATGACCATTGTAGGATGTTCTACTTATCATTATGCATACATGTGTTCCATATTACTTGCTACCATGTTACACTTTGTGAACTATCAATGAACATCCTTGTCTTGAATACTTGATATCACTTCATAAACTATTTGCATATTGCTACTCCTTTGAAGAATGAATCATTTGACTATATGTAGCAATAGTAATCATCTTTGATATCCATTGTTAAGTATTAAATTGCAAAGTCCATGTTAGTTTTATCATCTTCATACTCGAGGACGAGCATGGATTAAGCTTGGGGATGTTGATGCATGTAAAATGCATACATGAACTTTGCACTTTAATTGCTTATATTCCAATCATATTTGCATCATATAAGGGTTATATCAATGTTTTATCATGATTTTGGAATATTCATATTTCCTATTTTTATGGAATTAACCCTGCACAGGCAGAAAACCCGTTTTCTTATTTTAATGTTTCAGGGACCCAAACGTCAACGAAATCACCTGGAAATTTACGGGCGTCAATATTTGGAAGGAAGAAGACCTGGGCGAAGGAAGCGAACAACGGAGGCCCGAGGCCAAACGGGGGGCCCACGCGGCCAGGTACTGTGGCCGCGTGGGGCCCACCATTTGGCCTCGTGGCTCCGTTGCCTTCGATCTTTTCTCCACCGACATCGTCTTGACCTAAAAACGCCTATAAAAAAGGTCCCCCGACGTTCTCTGGAAGGAGCGCCGCACAAACACAGAAACACCGAAACGGAGATCAGGAGCTGCAGATTGGAGGGGGAAAACTCCGGCGGGGCGCTGCCGGCGTGGTCTCCATCTTCTCCATCGACTTCTCCACCGTCTCCATGATGAAGAGGGAGTAGTCCACCTCTGGACTATGGGTTTGTGGAAGTAACTTATGTATCTCTCCTCTCTTGAGCTTCACTAATTAGCACCGTATGAGCTGCTGAACATGATTACGGTCACCGTTGTAATACCTTTGTGGTGGATCTTTATGAGTTAATATATGTTTGAGATTGCAATGTTTGTTTCAGTTATGAGTATAGATGCATATTATGTACCCCGTTCTTGTCTACTTGTTTTGATCAAGCATGTTTATGAGAGCGTGTGTGGGGGAACGTGTGCATTAGTTGGAGTAACGGGGGGGCTAGTGCAGTGAACGTGAGAGAAAGTTCTGCGATCCACTTTGGTATCTTTACCTTACTTTGTTACCTCACTAGGGATAAACTAAAATACCATGCTACCGGGGATGTGGGCGTGACCATTGCCACTACTCCATGACTAGATCTAGCATGTTCTTATTTTCACTTCATGTCATGATACTTAATGCTATACTCTGAGTTATCTTAATTACTGAGGTGTTATGATTTAGTTCGCATCTTGGTGGAGTATAAGAGAGGTTAATAACCAAAAGATCTCTATGTTAGGACGTGATGCCCATATATCTAAGTAACTTGTTATCAAACCCTGTGTTGCAATCTCATATGTTAACTGTGTGTTCCATTGTCTACCACTTTATAAAGAGAGAGTGCATTTGTGAAACCATGAACCCCAGTCCATTTTTAATCATAAGAAACACCTTTCCAACACCATATACCACTTTTCTATTTTCAGCCATCATTAAATCCGAAAATACAAAAATACTTTTCATCTTGCATACATCATTCAAAAACCCAAAAATATCATTTATCATTGCATCCACCATCATTGCATATTTATTTCTTGTTTGCATTGCATAACTATCCTGATATCATTCTTACACCTTGTGCTTGACAACCACAGGTGAGGTTGAGGACCAAAACATCTAACCTTGTTTTGTAGGTAACCAAAAGAAGGATAAGAAGATAAATCTACCACTTCAGATTCCCCGAGAGTTCGATATTAAACCCTCGAGTCACCCCTCGTGGGGAAAACTGTCTTCCACTTACTATACACTCTGCACTTGGAGTCTCAACCTAATCCCGTTTGCGTTTGCAGGTATCAAGGCCTTGCTCTTCGGGACCATCAGTGGGTGGTGGTAGTCCTGTTGCTTGGTCTGCTCCAGAGGATGGAGACGACTTGCGGCGGTGCTGCTCCGACTTCGCCTCTAAATAAACTTGCAGTAGATCTGGATCTGGTGGTCTGCTCTTGCTATGACTGCGGTGGTAGCAGGGCCAGGAGATCTCGGGCTTCCCATTAAGCTTCTACAAGCCAGAACATCGGCAACGGCGAGCTGCGCCACCGCTTCTGGCCAAAGCCTTTGCTCCAAGGATTTTCTTCCTCCAGGCCCCTGTGCTGCGACAGAGGATCTTCATCAACATCAGCACGACGCCTTTCTTCGACCTCGCCCCAAGTGGTATCAGCATAGGCGGCGCTCTCGACGACTGTCGCTTCGAGGTTTAATCATGTCGACAATGGAGAAAGAATCGATCACATTTTCTTGTTCTTTCCGATGTCCTTTTTAGAAATTGTAAGGAACTTGCTGTAATTCTTTTTAGGGTTCTCCTTGTATGTATCCACTGCTATGAATGAAGCTTCTTAGTCCTTGGTCTTTTGGGCTGGAGGGACCCATCGCCTGTTAAAAATAAATCTTGCATCAGACGTCAATTTGGCAATGGATATCCATTCCCCGATAACGGTGGTTAATTCACCTATTAGGAGACGGTTTTGGTTGCATATTACTCCCCGTGGGGCTCTTATCTGTGCTAAAACACTACCCAGCGGTTATTGCGGTGCGGACCTGGTACACCACTATCCATACCCGACATACCCGGTACCCGCTATGACAGTGGGGCCAGGATACCAGAGAGAATTAGACACATATATACCCAAAAAACCCTAATCCCTAGCATTTCCCCCTCTTCCCCAGCCGCCGCATGCCCCCTAACCCTAACCCGCGCTCCCCACTCCCCACTCCGGCTCCCAGCCACCGCACGCAGCAGCAGCACGCTGCACGCCCTACCTCGCCTCGCCGTCCCGTAGCTCCTCCTCTCTCCGGCCACCACTCCCGCCCCACCGTCCCTCTCCGCCGCCGGCCGCCGCCCGCTGATGCATGTAAAGTGCATACAAGAACTTTGCATTATATTACTTATATTTCAATCATATTTGTATCATATAAGGGTTATATCATTGTTCTATATTGATTTTGGGAATATTTCACAATTTTCACATTTTTCTGGAATTAACCCTACACTGTCGAAACCCTATTTTTCAATGTTTTTACCTTTCAGGGACCCAAACGACGTCCAAATGACCTAATATTTTGTGGGGATCATTTTTTGGAAGGAACGAAGCGTAGGAGCGAAGGAAGCGAA
The DNA here is from genome assembly GCA_947311845.1 of Poa pratensis. Taxonomy (NCBI): domain Eukaryota; kingdom Viridiplantae; phylum Streptophyta; class Magnoliopsida; order Poales; family Poaceae; genus Poa; species Poa pratensis. The sequence continues at coordinate 17,591,169 of CAMZMU010000050.1, read as the reverse complement.
CAACGGAGACCCGAGGGCCAAAAGAGGTGGGCCCACGCGGCCAGATTCCTTGGCCGCGTGGGACCCCCCATCTTGGGCCTCGTGGCTCCGATGCCATCCGTTTTCTCTCCGTGGCTTCGTCTACCTAAAACCGACTATAAAAATAGTCCCCCGAGGAGTTTCGCGAGGAGGCGGCGGGAAACACAAAACCACGAAACAGAGAGTCAGAAGGCTGCCGCCGGAGAAGATCGGAGGGGGGAAACGCCGCCGGAATCACCTCCGGAGGGCTCCACCCCCCTCCGGCGTGTTCATCATCAACATCTACAGCAAGATCATCCATCTCTCCACTGTAAACTCTTGGCAAACATGATATATGATGCAATATACTATTCCCTTGATCTATTGTGTCTCCCCATCTATGTTTGAGAAGTGATTTGTTCATGGCAATAGTGAAATAGTTCGTTGATTGGTTGCATACAAGTTTTGTTATCTTTTATGATTGTCTTTATGTACAATATATGAGTGCACACATATGTTGGGGAATGCATGTAAGGTGATCACCGGTAATGTAATGGAGTGAGGGAGACTTGGGAGGACATGTAAACCTGAGACCGAGTCATGAAGTTACTTTATTGGGGGATATATATAGGGGACCTTAGAACTTAAGGCTATGGTGGGACTTTTATGTCTTAATAATTCTTGTGTGCTCATTTACTTGGCCATGAGATCCATCATAAGGGGTTTTAGTTCATTTACTTGGCTACACCTATTTATGGCTCCTTCCTAGAAGAAACAATTAAGACTGAAACATGTGCTTCACTAATTGTGACAACCACACGAATGAAATAACAATTGCTGAACATTTGCTCCCTTGAGATATTTGCTACTTGAGATATTTGCTACTTGCTACTTTGAGAAACTTGCTTGAGAAAACTGCTGAGAGAAACTTGCTCTAAGAAACTTGCGTTTGAAACTTGATTGAGAAACTTGTTACTAGATAAACCCATTCCACATCACTTGCTTTCATTAGTTAGTTCCTTTCATATTTAAACTTATTGCTTTGCACAAACGGCCATATAAGAGGGTTATAGGGCTTTAGAGAATAGATAGTTTACCTTCAGCTCCTCGTGGGTTCGACACTCAAATACTTATCGAATTGTGCTACAGTGATTCCTTGCTCTTGGGGATTATCAAGCACTTTTCTGGCGCCGTTGCCGGGGAGCGTTGTGCTAAGCTTTTATTCTTGTTTGCATTGCATACTAACATATAAATCTAAAACATTATTATAAAATGGAAAACAACCAAACAATTATAGACTGTATAATATCTATCTTGAGTTAGGACATGAAGTGTTTGAGGAGAAAATTAAATTTTATTTGCATAACAATCATGTTTGTGGTAGTACTAATTCGTTGAACACCTTTATTGCTAATGCTAAGGAAAACCTTAAGCTTGGGGAAGTTTGTTTTGATGAATATGATATTTTTAGTCCCCCAAGTTTGGAAGAGAAAATTTATTTTGATGATACTATGTCTCCCATTTATGATGATTACAATGATGTATATGATATTTTCAGTCCACCTACTATTGAGGATGAAAGTGATTTAATTGAGTTTGATGATCCATTATGCTCATTAGATGATAAGTCTTTATGTGGTGATTCTATTCAAAACTATGTGGTTATGTTTAACTTTAATGCTTGCAACTATTATGAGAGAGGAAGAGATAAGAATCCCCTTTATGTTTCTATGTTATTTAAAATGCAAGCTATTGATTATTATATGCATTGGTTACCTCAAATTTGTTGTTATTTATTCATATATAAAATTCCAATGCATAGGAAGAGAGTTAGACTTAAAAGTAAATTGTTTAATATTCTGTGGTGTGTTCCTTATGCTTTAATTTCCTATTCGGTTTGAGCACACCTTTATATCTTTACAACATGTAAAATATCTTTACCTACTGTTTTGTGACAATTAGTTTAAGATTTTCATTTTATATAAAATTTGGGAAAGTAAATGAGAAGGATGAGTAATGGAGAAGTTGGGGTCGACCTTGAACATGTGTTGTTCATGCCAATGGAACCGTTGCAAAGTCTCTATCATTAAAACTTTTCCCAAAGCTAAAACCAAATAAAAAGAGTGTTTATGTTGTATATATTTGCTTCTCCTTTTGCCTTTTTGCTAAATCAAAAACAACAAAAATATTTTCCTTCTTCTTTGATTGTTTCTCTTGATTCTTGCTTGGTTCTTTTTGTTTCTTTTTATTTTTATCTTCAGCTTAAGTTTTGGGTTTTTGAGTCAAGGTGCTTGTTTACTACCGTAACATCACCTTTGTATCTTATTTTTCATCTTAATGGCAAGAATAACCTCTTTTGAGAGGTAGGATTAAACAATAGTGATTTGCTGTCCAGAAAACAGATGCCTGAGCTTCACTGCGAAAAATGTATAAAATCACAGAAGAGGAATTTTGACCTGATATTTTACGACAGCAATATTCAGTTATTAATACACATTTCATTAGTTCAAAGTTTTCTGATTTGAGCAACGTAAGTGCCTCTGAAAATTCACTCTTTACGGGCTGTCCAGTTTTTGACAGATTCTGTCTTTATTTTGCATTACTCTCATTACTTGTGTTTTGTGTGGTTCTATTGATCAAAGAGCAATACACAACCATAGTAATATTAGCTAATGTGTAGAATCAACTCATGATATGTCTTTGCTGTACCTATGAGGATTTCATTTATGGAGACACTAACCCCTCTAATCAAGTTTTATGATGAGTTTTGTGTGAAGAGAACTTTCAAGTGGAAGAGTTGAGGGTGATGAATAAAGATCACGAGGGACAAACACTCAAGCTTGGGGATGTTACCCCTAGGCTCACCCTACATATATCAAATAAGTACAAGAATTTAAGCTTGGGGATGCCAAGCCACCTCACTCCAACCATCTTGATACCAAGTAAGTAAGCCTAGCTATATGGCTATAAAGAAAGCGCTTTACGGGAGGCAACCCGGTTGTTTTTACTTTTGATTTTCTTTGTGTCCTCTTGCTTAGTTTTTAGTTTTGTTTCTGGAATTCTTAATAAAGTGCCAAGTTTTACCTATTTTGGCTTGAAAAAGTTGCTTTTGCATTCGGAGATTTTATTCCAGCACGAATCTGTGCACGGTATGATTTTTAATTCCTATTCTGTAACTCCGAATGAGCTGATATTTGAACTGTAGTTGCAACTTTTCATCCTCTGTAAGCATGAATTTTTTCAGATTTTTTCGACATATTTAAGTAGGGTAGAAAAATACGTTTTGCTGCTGCTGTTTTTCTGGACAGATTCTGTCCCATTTTGTTTGATGCATTCTTTGAACTTTTAACTTGAATCTTTTTGATCCAATTGAGTTTATAAGTAGGCATACAACATTATACACTTTCTGGACATTCATATGAATTTTTGTTTAAGGATTATGCAGCAAGCAATTCTTTGTCTATCACTACTAATGTCACCCCACAGAAAAAAATGGGAGAAACGGTGTTTTGAAGTTTTTTCACAGGGATTAGAGGAGATGCACCAAGAGCTATCCAAGGATGGTGAAGACCATAAGCTTGGGGATGTGAAGACAACCCCACTGGACCAACACACTCTCGGTTTGCACACGTCTAACTTCTGTTTTTCGATCAATGCACTTTATCGCATAAACTTGGAGCGTCTTTTATTTGCTTTTTATTTCGGTTTGATTTTTGTTTGTCTTGAGACCACCACTATCATTTATATATGAGAGAGCTACTGGAAATTTGGGTTGAATTAAGTTGGATGCTATTAAAAAGATTGGGAAAGGGATGTTTGAGTTGATTCAAAAAGATACATATAGTTGCATGATTCATGTGCTTTTTAATGAGTATTAATTTGCAAGTGTTTTATCAAGAGCTATCTTTTATTCATGTTTTGATGCTGAATGTTACTTTACTTTGTTTAACATGGATTGGTTAGTTCTATGGACACTTATGCATGCATTTAGACGGTCAACTTTCTCCCTCTTGCTAGCCCAAAAATTCCAACAAGTAAAAACTTGTTTTTCCCAGTGAGTCCACCATATCTACCTATTAGCTTTATGCTATTCCGAGTATGTTTATCATGTTATTTTGTATTATCTATACTTCTGAATTAAAATGCTTATGTTATTGATTGTTATGGGAAAAGTTGGTTAAAGAGCTCTCACGAACTTGATGCACACTTTACTTTCATTGCACTTAATAAACATGACCCATTGTGATTAAAATTATGAAGTTGTGAGCTTGACAAGAGTCTTGGTTGGGAGTTAGCTCATATGTGCTGTCACATGGCAAGCTTTCAACGTGCTCTTTATATTTAGTTGATATCATGTACTTTTGTTTATGGATGCTTATCATGGTGCCAAATAAATGCGGAAACTTAGTAAGTTTAATGAGTTTGTATAAATGGCTAGAGAGACGCCTGGGCCGCTAATCTAAGCCATGCATCATTCATGGTGGAAATTTACTTACATGCTATGGTGAACCTTCAGTGATGACTCACAATAAAAAGCTATACCAATAGTAAATAAAAAGTGTTGAGATTGTTCATTTTGTTTGTTTGTCTTGTCATTTTGACATGGGCTTGTTCCATGTCCTGGGACAAGAGGTACCCCAGTTGACGCTCTTGATGACGCTATTATATTACTTACAATGACCTTAACTTGAACTTGCTGTGTGTCCCAAGTTGAGTACACCGTGGTGTAGGTACTCGTATTCACGGGGCATGAGACATTCAACCCATACTTTGTCAAGCACACTACTCATATTTGCTTTCACTTTAAACTTTAACCATTCAAGATGCTATGATAGGGGTAATGAGAGCTTGACACCAATGAATACCACATTGCAAACATTAACTTAAGTAGAAGCATTTGGAAGTTAGATGAAACTTATTCATGTTTTACCTCTACTCATTTATCTATCTTTCCAAAGTGTCCACCTTTTATATTCAGATTTCATAAGAATACTCTATGACCATTATAGGATGTTTTTACTTTTCATTATGCATACATTTGGTCCATAGTACTTTCTTCTATGTTACACTTTGTGAATTATCATTGAACATCCTTTCATTGAATATTTGATATCACTTTATAATCATCTTGTATATTGCTACTCCTTTGAAGAATGAATCATTTGACTCTATGTAGCAATAGTAATCATCTTTGATATCCATTGATAGTATTAAAATGCAAAGTCCATGTTAGTTTTATCACCTTCATACTCGAGGACGAGTATAGGTTAAGCTTGGGGATGTTGATGCATGTAAAATGCATACATGAACTTTGCATTATATTACTTATATTTCAATCATATTTGCATCATATAAGGGTTATATCATTGTTTTATATTGATTTTGGGAATATTTCACAATTTCCCCATTTTTCTGGAATTAACCCTGCACTGTCAGAAACCCTATTTTTCAAGTTTTTACCTTTCAGGGACCCAAACGACGTCCAAATGACCTAATATTTTGCGGGGATCATTTTTTGGAAGGAACGAAGCGTAGGAGCGAAGGAAGCGAACAAACGGAGACCCGAGGGCCAAAATAGGTGGGCCCACGCGGCCAGATTCCTTGGCCGCGTGGGACCCCCATCTTGGGCCTCGTGGCTCCGATGCCGTCCGTTTTCGTCTCCGTGGCTTCGTCTTGACCTAAAACCGACTATAAAAATAGTCCCCGAGGAGTTTCGCGAGGAGGCGGCGAAAAACACAAAACCACGAAACAGAGAGTCAGAAGGCTGCCGCCGGAGAAGATCGGAGGGGGGAAACGCCGCCGGAATCACCTCCGGAGGGCTCCACCCCCTCCGGCGTGTTCATCATCAACATCTACAGCAAGATCATCTCCATCTCTCCACTGTAAACTCTTGGCAAACATGATATATGATGCAATATACTATTCCTTGATCTATTGTGTCTCCCCATCTATGTTTGAGAAGTGATTTGTTCATGGCAATAGTGAAATAGTTCGTTGATTGGTTGCATACAAGTTTTGTTATCTTTTATGATTGTCTTTATGTACAATATATGAGTGCACACATATGTTGGGGAATGCATGTAAGGTGATCACCGGTAATGTAATGGAGTGAGGGAGACTTGGGAGGACATGTAAACCTGAGACCGAGTCATGAAGTTACTTTATTGGGGGATATATATAGGGGACCTTAGAACTTAAGGCTATGGTGGGACTTTTATGTCTTAATAATTCTTGTGTGCTCATTTACTTGGCCATGAGATCCATCATAAGGGGTTTTAGTTCATTTACTTGGCTACACCTATTTATGGCTCCTTCCTAGAAGAAACAATTAAGACTGAAACATGTGCTTCACTAATTGTGACAACCACACGAATGAAATAACAATTGCTAGAACATTTGCTCCCTTGAGATATTTGCTACTTGAGATATTTGCTACTTGCTACTTTGAGAAACTTGCTTGAGAAAACTGCTGAGAGAAATTTGCTCTAAGAAACTTGCGTTTGAAACTTGATTGAGAAACTTGTTACTAGATAAACCCATTCCACATCACTTGCTTTCATTAGTTAGTTCTTTTCATATTTAAACTTATTGCTTTGCACAAATGGCCATATAAGTGGGTTATAGGGCTTTAGAGAATAGATAGTTTACCTTCAGCTCCTCGTGGGTTCGACACTCAAATACTTATCGAATTGTGCTACAGTGATTTCTTGCTCTTGGGGATTATCACCTGCCCCGCCCCGCCGTCCATCTCCGTCCGCCCACCCGCCCCGCCCCGCCGTCCCTCTCAGGCCGTCTGCCCGCCGTCCCGTAACATTGTCTATGGAATCTCGACGAGAAACTCTCTACCGTCACTGTTGATAACTGCACGTCTAATGACAAGGCAATTGAACTACTAGTTAAGAAGCTGGGAGCAGATAAGCTCATCCTCCAAGGTACATTTCTTCACATGCGTTGTTGTGCACAGATCCTGAACTTGATAGTTAAGGATGGATTAGATGTTATGAAGACTGCTATAGAAAATATACGTGAGAGTGTAGCATTCTGGACTGCCACCCCAAAGAGAGCTGAAAAATTCTTGGAGATTGCAAAGTTTCTTAAAGTACCTATGCCCAAGAAATTACAACTTGATTGTAAAACTAGATGGAACTCTATCTATACAATGCTTAGTATTGCTTGTCACTTCAAAGTCGTTTTTGAGCATGCTAAGAAGGTGGATAAGCAATATGATTGTGTCCCTACTGATATTGAGTGGGAGTTTGCCATTGATCTGGTAGAGAGGCTGAGGCTGTTCTTCAACATAACTGTACTCTTTTCGGGAACAAATTATGTCACTGCCAACATTTTCTTTCCAAAAATATGTGAAATCAAAGCAAACATGAGGAAATGGTCTACCTCTAGCAATGAAATCATAAGAAACATGACAGAAGCTATGACTCTGAAATTTGATAAATATTGGACTGACATACAAGGTGGCTAAAGTTTAGTGCTCGTGTGGCTAAAAGAAGGCCAGCAACAAGGAGGTTCTTTTCTGAGTTGGATAAGTATTTGGAGGATGATTATGTTCCACTAGATACAAAGAATTTCAATGTATTGGACTGGTGGAAAGTTGCTGGAATAAGATACCCAACACTGAGATTGGTAGCAAGGGATATCTATGCCATTCCAATCAGTACGGTTGCATCAGAATCAGCCTTCTCCACAAGTGGTAGAGTACTAAGTGAACATCGTATCCGACTTACCTCTGATTTGCTTGAAGCTCTAATGTGTTCACAGGACTGGATTAGGAATAGATATAAAGGTAAATGCATAGAATGCATCCTCTTTAGTTATATTACTTGTTATCTTTCAGTTCTGAATGTTGTCATTGTTTTTTGTTTATAGATGATGACGATGGACAGGAAGCTAGCTTTTGGAGTGTTTTTGAAGACGTTGAAGAGGGGATGGAGGTTACCATCTATCTCTAATGTTTACATGTCATCTTGATTTTTACCATTAGCTTGCTGTCATCCTTTTATCCATTTGCTTGCTGTCTAATCTTTTGATCTCATGCAGGCCCTGAAACTGTAGTGTCAAGGCACACCATGCACTTCAATCATGAAGCCTTAGTTGCACCCTGCACTTCATTCATGAAGCTGGAGTCTCAAATTCGACATTTCATCCTTTGTTATTGGCCAGTGTGCCTTTGGGAACTGCCCATTTATGTGTTGTAATGCCTAAACTTAATATGTGTTGAACATTTGAACCTGTTCTATTTGTGGCTATGTGCCAATTTGAACCAATATTATGTGTGGCTGTGTGCCATTTGAACCTAGATCATCATATTTTGTGGCTGTGTGCCCTTTTTTTCTATTTGTATTGCTGTACTTTATTTTACTCGATTTGCTGGGAGGTTCTGTTGAAATTTTCATAGATAATGTTGTTGGCTACACCAAAGGTTCTCGGTGATGGTTAGCCGCTGGTTATCCGATAACCCGATGGTTATGGGGATGGGAGAATAGTTGTCCCCGTGACAGTTAATGGGGATGGGGATGGAGAAATTTTTATTAGATGAGGATGGTTATGGTTACGCAATAACCGGTTGTTAGTATCTCCGTTGCCACATTGAATCAGACGTGGACAGTGCGAAGGCCGCGAGCACGAGTGGTATAATTTTCTTGATTTAATGGACATGTTCGTAACACCCTTTGAGCAAGAAATGTGTCTGGAACTCTCGGACCGTTCGCGGCCATGACTGACGAGTTGCTCACGTGCGCTCCGGCCTCCAGGTTCCGGGACAGCACGGAGGTACAGAATCGTCTTCCCCATCACCACGCGTCGCCGCGCGCCGCAACGTGTCCCCGTACGTGTCACCTCCCACCCCTCCGCCACCTCCACCTCCACCTCCACCTCCAGCTTATAACACTCCACTCGGCCTCATCCCATTGCTACAAGCTTCCACACACACACGTCCCAAGAACGCATCACTGCTGCATACTAATCCGATCCGAGATTTCTTCGTAGCACAAGCGAGAGATCGAGTAGTGCACTCTATGTCCAGGTTGATGGCCGCCATTGTCGTTGTCAAACCTGAAACTCAACCGAAGTTCAGAGAATGAATGAACGCAAGAGTGTTTTGTGCTGCTAACGGCGCAGCGTTTTCTGTTGCTATTCCTTCCTTATATCCGATTACAAAGCAAAGGAGCTAACTGCCTCCCGATCAACCGGTCGTGATCCGATCTAGCCGTGCCATCCCACGTCCACGAATCACAACGTTCTGCTGACCGGGAGCTAACGAAATAACAGGAGGTCGTGCCTATCGCACCGCTCCACTAACTGAACTTTGTGCGTGGGTCACAGGCGACACCAGAGGCACGTTATTGAACAGAAAACCTACACTACGTGACAGTGAGCTTAGCTTGTCCAACATTTCTCCCCCTTAAGCTTCACTGTCCTTAGTGATCTCCATGACCTTCAGCTTCTGGCGCATTTCAATGTATCGAACACGCCCGAGAGCTTTTGTCAGTATGTCTGCCAGTTGGTTCTGTGTGCCAACGTGAATGATCTCCACTTGACCAGCCTCCATGCTCTCTCTGATGAAGTGGAACTTGACATCAATATGCTTGCTGCGGTCATGGTGTACAGGATTTTTGGCCAGGGCAATTGCAGACTTGTTATCCACCAGCAGTTTGAACTTTGCAGGTTCTTGTCCTTGCATTTCTCCCAGCAGCCGGCTCAACCACACACCCTGACAGGTAGCGGCTGCTGCAGCAACATATTCAGCTTCACACGAGCTGATGGCCACAATTTTCTGCTTTTGTGACGTCCAGCTGACAGGGTTCTCGCCGAGGAAAAACACCTGCCCAGACGTGCTCTTGCGATCGCCTGCATCTCCAGCATGATCACTGTCACTGTACCCGAGCAGAATTGCCTCACCTTGGCCGGCTCTGTAGCTGCAACCATGGTGTGCTGTTCCTCGGATGTACCTGATGATTTGCTTGACGGCTGCCCAATGTGCTGTGCTTGGTTTCTCCATGAATCGACTGACGATGCCAACGGCATGCGCGATATCTGGTCGAGTATTGACCAAATAGCGCAGGCTCCCAATAACACTGCGGTACAGGGTGGCGTCAAACGCCTTCTCTCCGTCTTCCTTCGTCAGTTTCAGCCTGCAATCCATGGGCGTGTGACAGCTGTTGCAGTTGCTCATCCCTGCCATCTCGATGATCTTGGCTGCATAGCTCCGCTGGCACAGTGTGATCTCCCCGTCAGCTTGAGACACCTCGATCCCCAAGTAATAACTTAGGAGGCCAAGGTCTGACATCTTGAACAGCTTCTACATCTGAGCCTTGAACTCGATAATGGACGCCACGTCAGTGCCCGTGATGATCAAGTCATCCACGTACACTCCCACCAGAAGATATGAAGTGGCGTCGCCACGCCGGTAGACGGCGTGTTCCAGCGGGCTGCGAGTAAATCCAAGCGTGGACAGCGTGTCGTCCAACTTGGCGTACCAGGCGCGTGGTGCTTGTCGTAGCCCATACAGCGCCTTGCGCAGCTTCAGCACGCTCTGCTCCTTGCCGGCGGTGACATACCCCGGCGGCTGCGCGACGTAGACTTCCTCGGTGAGCTCGCCGTTGAGGAATGCGGATTTGACATCCATGTGATGCACCTCCCAGCTCGAGTGCGCGGCGAGGGCGAGGAGCAGCCTCACTGTCTCCATGCGAGCGACCGGCGCGAACACCTCCTCAAAGTCCACGCCCTGCCGCTGGGCGTAGCCCTTTGCAACTAGGCGCGCCTTGTGCCTGACAACCTTGCCGTCGGGATCACGCTTCACCTTATATACCCACTTCAGTCCAATAGCCTTGTGCCCTGCGGGAAGAGAGGTATGTACCCAGGTGTTGTTGTCGAGGATCGACGCCATCTCGTCGTCCATGGCCGCTTTCCATGCTGCATCACCCAGCGCCTCGGTCACGTCGCGTGGCTCCTCTGCGCTGAGCAGGCAACGCTCGAAGGGCTCACGCACAGCCTCCCCCTCAGTCTCGTCAAAGATGCATGAGAGGCGGCGGTAGCGGATCGGCCCGGAGTCGACGTCCCGGGCGTCGTCGTGCGTGGGCGGCGTGGCCCAGCGCCGTTCGGGCGCCGTGGCGGGCGTGCATGGTTCAGACTCGGACGGAGTCTGTTCCTGTGAGCACGGTGACCCAATTGTTGGAGTAGAGGGCTGCACCGTAGCTCCGCCTGTGTCCAACTCCTGGACTCCACGATCGGTGGTGTACACCACCGTGAACGTTGTCGACGCCGTGTGCGCCGAGGACGCGTCCGACGTGGCCGGCGCGTTCCAGCTCCATGGCCTGCTTTCTTCAAACACCACATCACGGGTTACCTGCACCTTCTTTGTCGCGGGATCGTACACGCGATAGCACTTGGATCCCTCCTCATAGCCGACGAAGATCATCGGTGTGGACCGATCTGACAGCTTGGTGACACCAGGCCCCACCTTCTTGACGTGAACCGTGCAGCCAAAGGTGCGTAGGTGCTGCACGTTTGGCTTCCGGCCGTGCCACGCCTCATATGGGGTGACACCCTCCAGGCTCCGCGTTGGCGCGCGGTTGAGGATGTAGACGGCGGTCTTCACCGCCTCGGCCCAGAAGAACGATGGCACGCCCATGCTCTTAATGAGGCAGCGAGCCATCTCAACGACGGTTTGATTCCGCCGCTCGACGACACCGTTTTGTTGCGGCGAATATGGTGCCGTGGTGTAGTGCTTGACGCCGAGCTCCTCACAGTACTCCCGGAATTCAATGGAGTTGAACTCGCCGCCCCGGTCGGACCGGAACGCGCGCAGCCTGCACCTTCCTTCTGCCTCTGCCATTTTCTGAATTTTCTTGAAGCGACTGAACGCCTCATCTTTGGACTTGAGCAGCTCAATCCACATAAAGCGACTGTAATCATCTACAACCAGGATGAAATACTTGTTACCTCCAGGCGACGTGGGCGTGATAGGCCCACACAGGTCGGTGTGGACGAGCTCCAGTCCATGCTCAGCTCTGTACGTAGTGGCCTGGGGAAAAGGTGCTCGGTGTTGTTTCCCTAAGGCGCAGCCGTCACAGTACTCCTCGACGCGATCAACGACTGGCATCCCGCGCGCCATCTGCTTGGTGGACATGGCGCGCAGAGCACGGAAGTGAAGATGCCCCATCCGCGCGTGCCACCTCCAGGAGACATCGTCGCCCTGGGCGAGCAGGCATGCCGGCGCGTCGATCGTGAGAACGCCGGTGTAGAGCCTGCTCCCAGTCCGCTTGATGCGAGCGAACATGCGCTGCGTGGGGTCGCGGATCGTCATGATCCCGTCCTTGATGCCGACGTCGCATCCTCCCTCGTCCAGCTGCCCCACGGATATGATGTTGCTCCGCAGGCTTGGGATGTAGAAGACGTCATCCAGGGCACGCTGTTCTCCGCTGTTGGTGCGGAAGACGACGGTGCCACGCCCTTTGATCGGCACGAGGGAGCCGTCGCCGAATTTTACCGTGCCATGCACAGTTTCGTCCAGGGATGCAAACATGTGGCGCTCGCCGGTCATGTGGCTGCTGGCGCCGGTGTCGAAGAACCAGACGCCGTGTGGAGAGGGGACGGGGATCACCTTCTCCTCGTTGAGGAAGACGGCCTGTGGCGCGACAACCTCGTTGACGACCGCGACCGCCATGTACAGCCCCTCCTGGTTTTCGTCGCCCTGACGGACGAGATGGGCCGTCTCTTTCTTCTCCTTCTTCTCGCGGTCGCGCTGGGCCTTTCGGCATTCTTTTGCCCAGTGTCCCGGCTTCCCGCAGTACCTGCAGTTGCCAGGCTTGCGCCCACCAGCGTCGCCCGATCCGCCGCCTTCGCCCGTTGGCTTGGGCTTGTACGGCGGCTTGTCCTTCTTCTCACCTCCGGACGAAGACGACCCTGTGCGCTGCTTCTGCCGAGCCGCCCACTCCTCCTCGGTGAGCAGCAGCTTGCCAACGCCTTCGGTGACCTCGTCGTCAAGGCCGTAGCCCTCCTCTGCCGTGAGGAGGCGCCCGCACAGCTCCTCAATGGTGAGCTCCTTGAGGTTGACCACCTGCTCGATGGCCATCACCACCGGCCGGTATTTCCGCGGCACGACACGAAGGAATTTGAGGACGGCGGTGTACTCGTCCTTTGGATCTCCGAGCAGCTCGAGATCGCTGACGATGGCGGTCAACCGAATCGCGAAGTCCTCGACCGATTCGTTGGCCTTGAACCGGAGTTCTTCAAACTCGCGGCGGCGCGTCTGCGCCTTCGCCTCCCGGATGCGCTCGCATCCGAGCCTCATGGTCTTGAGGGTTTCCCACGCCTCCTTGGCGCTATCCTTGGAGCCCAGCGTGCGGATGAGTTCCGGTGGGACGGCCCGAAGCAGCGCCGACATTGCCGCCCGGTCATCCAGCTCATCACCGGCGCCGTACTCGATCACATCCCACAGGCGCGCGACCTGGAGCTGCACCTTCATCACCATCGCCCACTCCGCGTAATTTGACCGTGTGAGGGTCGGATACTGCGCGGTGGCGGTGGTCTGATGCACGACGCGCTCGCGCACGACGAGCTCGCCACGGCGCACAGGGCTGCGCCCGCGCCTTTGGGCCGAAGCTGAACGATGTCGAGTGTCCGCTGGCGGCGGCGTCCGCGACCTGCTATGCGCAGCGGCCTTGTTCTTCTTGCTCTCCGTCGACATGGTTGCTCTGATACCAAATGTCGTTGTCAAACCTGAAACTCAACCGAAGTTCAGAGAATGAATGAACGCAAGAGTGTTTTGTGCTGCTAACGGCGCAGCGTTTTCTGTTGCTATTCCTTCCTTATATCCGATTACAAAGCAAAGGAGCTAACTGCCTCCCGATCAACCGGTCGTGATCCGATCTAGCCGTGCCATCCCACGTCCACGGATCACAACGTTCTGCTGACCGGGAGCTAACGAAATAACAGGAGGTCGTGCCTATCGCACCGCTCCACTAACTGAACTTTGTGCGTGGGTCACAGGCGACACCAGAGGCACGTTATTGAACAGAAAACCTACACTACGTGACAGTGAGCTTAGCTTGTCCAACAGCCATGCTGCTCGGAGGCGTGCGCGCCGCTGGCGCTGCCGCGCTCACCGGCACCACCACCGCCGTCAAGCCTCTGCCCAAGCACTTCCTCCTCGCTCCCCGGCCGCACACCGCGAGCTGGAGCCCCCTCTGCCTGCAGACCGCCCCGAGATCGTCTCAGGTAGCGTGAAATGTGCAGCTTTGCCCCTAAATGCCATGTCACTGCTAGCCGCTCTTCTCTCCTGAGATGCTGACAGCTCTGTTTCGTGCTCTGCCGTGGCAGGCGTACCACAACGCGCCGGAGGACCGGAGGGAGGTGAAGGACAAGTACAGGGGCGCGGCGGAGCAGGCCAAGGACGCCACCGGCGACGCCAAGGACAGCATGAAGGAGACGGCCAAGGAAGCCAAAGACAGGGCGGACCAGAAAAAAGGCCGCGCCATGGACGAGGCGTCCCGCATGGCCGAGGAGACCAAGCACAAGGCTGGGGACGCCGCCCAGAAGGCGTCGCACATGACGGAGAAGGCAAAGCACGAGACCAAGGAGACCGCGCAGGAGGCGGCCGAGAAGGCGTCGCACATGACGGAGAAGGCGAAGCACGAGACGAAAGAGACGGCGAGGGAGGCGGCGGACAAGGCGGCGGAGATGAAGGAGAGGGCGAAGCAGACGGCCGGGAAGGCGACGGAGAAGACGAAGGAGACGGCGGGCGAAGCGGCGGACAAGGCGGCGGAGATGAAGGAGAGGGCGAAGGAGAGGGCCGGGCAGGCGGCCGAGAAGGCGAAGGAGACGGCCGGCGCGGCGAGGGAGAAGACCGCGGAGATGGCGGAGGGTGCCACGGAGAAGGCCGGTGAGGTGAAAGACAGGGCGGCGGAGAGCGCGAAGAGCGCCGGGGAGAAGGTGATTGAGATGACCAAGGAAGGCGCGAGCAAGGTGGCGGACACGGCCCAGGCGCTGGGCGACAAGGCGAAGCAGACGGCGCAGGACATGTGGGGCGCCACCAAGGAGGCCGCGCAGGTGGCGACGGACAAGGTCGTCGGCGATGGCAAGGAGGAGGAGCACTCGTCGTGGGACGACGTCGCTGCGGCGACGAAGGAGAGGGACAGGATCGCGCAGGAGGAGCAGAAGAGGCAGGCTAGGGAGAAGGGCGCCGGCTTGCCATAGTCCAGTTCACAAAAGCTACTGATCGCATTTGCTCGCGTGTAGCAGCCTCTGTTTATTTTGAGTTAAAAATTTAGAAGTTTACGTGTTGAATAATGCTGGGTGAAACAGATGTGATAGTGGAGGTCAGCATGAAGCATGTAATGTATGCTCTCTCATGCACGCATGTCTATCAATCGAACAATTAGTGGTTTCCTGATCCTTCTAAACGATGCGTACCTGTGATGTTCGTCCCACTGTTTCAGTTCCTAAGCAAGTCTAGATTCTAGAAGTAACTAGTAAATCCTATTTAATATAAGCAGGTACTTGTCACATGTCAATGGTCTGCCGGTTTAGTTATTTAGTTACCCGCGACAGTTAAATTGTCACTAATTTTCCAGTTAACTAGAATGCAGATAGGAAACATTTACATTTCTTGAGCTGTAGTTCTGTTTGGTAAAATTGAGAAGAAACATAAGTATCATCACTATTATGAACGATATGATTTTATTCGTCCTAGCTCGATCTCTCCGACTCTCCCTAAGCTTTCACATGGATTTTTTTTTGTATTTTGATCTCCTTCCGAGTTCCGAGAGCCATTGTTCTGGAGCGTTGTTTCATCACGGCCTCTTCTCTTACTAGAAAATCAGATATTTTCTTCATTATAATTCACATTCTTCTATTCCGGCCAGATCGCAGCGAATCAGACCTTACATTCTTCGATTTTCCTCTTAATAGTTCAAATACATTTTTTACTGAGAACGGGACCCTAGACCAATGGCTAGGGTGTATAGCACACCCATCAACCAGAGTTCGACTCCTTTGTGGATCAAATTTCTGGTGTTCTCGCCAAGGAGGTCTAAAAAGTCGTAATATCGTAACAAGGAAAATTTTCCGTTGAAAAAAACTTTTTTTAACAGAACCAACGGCACCAGTCGTGCAACTTCTCTGCATTCGGCCCAGACCAGCGCCCCGGATTGACAGCCGCTTCCACAACTGGGCCGTAGCGCTCCACATGTTCTAAATGGCCTCGGCCTATCAACATCATGAAGCCATTCCGATTTGTTCTCCGAAACAAGCAAACCACAATGATCTGCTTCGGGTGCCACTACGAAAAGGCTTCCCTTTGCAAAGGGAAAAAACGGACCTTGCCAACACGCCACATGTAGGCATACGCGAGAGGGAGCGAAAAGAAACTCGAACACGGCAGGTGGCTGGTCCCGACACATGCGCGTCGTGTGACCGTGGCGTGACGAAGCCGCCGGGCGTCCTGCGCGTTGTACACCCGTGCGCGTACGAAGACCCGCACGGCCGCAGCTGGTACAAGCTGCTTCGGGTGCCACTACGAAAAGGCTTCCCTTTGCAAAGGGAAAAAACGGACCTTGCCAACACGCCACATGTAGGCATACGCGAGAGGGAGCGAAAAGAAACTCGAACACGGCAGGTGGCTGGTCCCGACACATGCGCGTCGTGTGACCGTGGCGTGACGAAGCCGCCGGGCGTCCTGCGCGTTGTACACCCGTGCGCGTACGAAGACCCGCACGGCCGCAGCTGGTACAAGCCCCCGCGAACGACCAGGCTACTAGCTTTTGCTGCTAGTAGTACAAGAAACGATCAGATAGCTACTAGCTTTTGCTGCTAGTAGTACAAGGAATGATCACGTAGCTAGCTTTTGCGCTTTTGCTGCTAGTAGTACAAGAAAAAATCAGTACGCAAGAACAAAATGGAAAAAAATGGATGAACTATGTACATAACAGTGTACAACTACATACAACAGCAGAACAAACTACTACTGGATGTACAAACACGATGTTTCTGAATGTACACACATGTTGCTACTGAATGTACACATGTTGTACAACTAGACAGACACAGATTGTACAGACACAGGTTGTACAACTAAACAGACCATATTGTACAACTAGTAGGTTGTACAGACACAGATTGTACAACTATACATGCACATGTTAGACAACTACGCAGACACAGTTTGTACAGACACAGATTGTACAACTAGACAGACACAAGTTGTACAAACACGGGTTGTACAACTACGCAGACACAGTTTGTACAGACACATGTAGTACTACACAGACTGGTTGTACAACTATGCATAACCGGGTGTACAAAAAAAAAGTTCGTCGAAACCTATCGACATGGGATCTAGTTTTGAAGATCTCGACGCGAGGAGCTCAAAAGTGAAAACGGTTCGTAATTTGGCTAAACGGTTCTCAAGATATTTCGTTTTTAAAATTCGGATTTGAAAAATAAAAGGCAAATGGGAACCAACGTACGTCTGCTCCCTTCTCTCTCATACTCCCCCACTTTCAATCTAATTGTGACACTTGGCAGACATGCAGACAACTAAAATTGGAGCATGTGAGGAGAAGCCGACACTTGTCACGATTAGAACGATGGTGGGGTTCTCTTTGCAAAGGGAACCCTTTTTCTAGTGATTCTCATCTGCTTCCATTGTTTGGACATGAATTGTTGTGCTGTCAAATTTTTTCCATGAATCAATCATCACGAAGCCCTCTGTCAAGTCTCACTTCGATATTGGATTGACAGCCCGCTTCCACAACTGGGCCGTAGCGCTCCACATGTTCTAAATGGCCTCGGCCTATCAACATCATGAAGCCATTCCGATTTGTTCTCCGAAACAAGCAAACCACAATGATCTGCTTCCGTTGTTTGGACATGAATTATTGTGTTGTCAAATTTTTTCCATGAATCAATCATCACGAAGCCCTCTGTCAAGTCTCACTTCGATATTGAGAGAGCCGTGTTGCTTATACTCCGAGTATATGTAATATGGGAGTTCACTGAAACCAATTTGTGTGAATCTGCAATAATCCATAGCACCATGATGCAGGGAGAGGCTCATTCCCGTGTACCTACCTTGGACTTTCCTTCACCATTCGCGCCTAAAACTCGTGCATTTTCAACCCTTGTTTGATAAGATTGGGGCTTCGCTGTCCGGTTGGTGGGGGGAGGCATTTCGCGAGAGCCGGCAGGGTGCTTCTCTGTCGTGCAGTGCTCTCCTCCATGGTGATCTAACACATGGCCGTCTTTAAGTTGCCAAAAATGATCATTCAGAAGATTGAGAAGATTATGCGGAGCTTCCTTTGGCTAAAGCCGGGGTCCACCGCGGGTGCCAGACCGCTCTCGCTAGTCAACTGGAGTTCAAAGTGTCGACCAAAAGGAGCTTGGAGGCTGCAGCGTCTTTAACTTGGAGAAGTTCAGAAGAGCAATGCGGCTTCAATGACCGTGGTACGCATGGACTGACCCATCGAGACCATGGTTAATTAGAATCAGCGCTGTCTTGGGACGCGGCGGACATGGCCCTGTTTAGGGCTTCCACTGACATTTCCCTCGACGAAGGGAGCAAATGCCTATTCTGGCATGACTACTTGCTCCCGAGATGCCCTAAAGCTACAATACCCGCTGCTCTTCTCTATTGCCTCCGAAAAATTCATATCGGTGCAAAAGGAGATGGTAAGCGGCAACTGGATGAAGTCTCTGTTTCACCCATCTTCGGCCGAGCAGCTCTCTCAGTTCACCAACCTTTGGTGCATCCGGTGATATGTTGAGTTGTAGCCTCGACCGGACGCGATCTCGTGGAGATTGACGGCGTCAGGTATATACTCCATCGCCTCGGCCTACCGTTGCCAGTTCTC
Source organism: Poa pratensis (assembly GCA_947311845.1). Classification (NCBI taxonomy): domain Eukaryota; kingdom Viridiplantae; phylum Streptophyta; class Magnoliopsida; order Poales; family Poaceae; genus Poa; species Poa pratensis. The sequence goes on along the minus strand of CAMZMU010000050.1, from coordinate 17,572,309 downwards.
CGGTGGCGTTCCTCCTTTCAAGGCACCCAGGATCTGGAACCAATGTCTCGTTTCTTTGAGTGACTTCTGCTTCACGGCAAGATCCTCACGACGGACAACCTCGCCATCCGTGGATGGCCGCACAATCCTACATGCAAGCTCTGCAACATTCACTCCGAGACCATACTTCACCTTCTTTCGAGTGTAGCTTCTCGGCTCCGTTCCTGAGAAAATTTCCGAGTGATATGAATTGTTTGGTGCTGCCCCCCTCCTATAGGCAACAACATCAACGAGTGGTTGGTTGGAATGACCACACTAGTAGGAAAAGGCCTTTTAGTGGCGCACCAAAAAGCCTTTTTGTGGCGCATGGTGGGTGCGCCACTAAATCCTCGCCACAAAATTTTTATTTTTGTTGCGCACGGCCCCCATGCGCCACAGAAAGTGAAAGATTCTGTGGTGCACCCCCAACCATGCGCCACAGAAATATTTCTGTGGCGCACCCCACTACCATGCGCCACAATTTTTTTGAATTTTAAAAAAAAGGGCGGCCAGATCTAGATCTGGCCGCCGGAATTTCGACATTTCGCCGGAATTTGGCCGGAGCTCGTCAGATGCCGTGGTGCCGTGGCCATGGCCGTAGGTGGCTTGGTCGGTGGTGGGTGGAGGATGGGGGTCACCGGAGGTGGTGGAGGAGGAGAAGGTCGCCGGAGGTGGTGGAGGAGGAGAAGGTTGCCGGAGGTGGGTGGAGGAGGGTCGCCGGAGGTGGTGGAGGAGGAGGAGAAGGTCATCGGTGGTGGTGGAGGAGGAGGTCGCCGGAGTTGGTGGAGGAGGAGAAGCTTGCCGGAGGTGGTGGAGGAGGAGGAGGAGAAGCTCGCCGGAGGTGGTGGAGGAGGAGGAGGTGGTCGCCGGAGTAGAGTTGAAGTAGATGTAGATGATGACCCACAAGTATAGGGGATCGCAACAGTCTTCGAGGGAAGTAAAACCCAAATTTATTGATTCGACACAAGGGGAGCCAAAGAATATTTATAAGCCTTGACAGATGATTTGTCAGTTCAGCTGCACCTGGAAGTAGACTTGCTCGACACAGTTTATCAGTAGCAACAGTTTTATGACAGTAGCAGTAGTGAAATAATAGCAGCAGTAATAATTGCAGTAGACAGCAGGATTAAAATACTGTAGGCATAGGGATGGATGAACGGGCGCTGCATGGATGAGATAATTCATGAAATAGTCATACATAGGGCAATTGCAGATAAATAATAATAAGCTATCCAAGTAATAATCAATCATAAGCATGTGTTCCGTATTTAGTCGTACGTGCTCGCAATGAGAAACTTGCACAACATCTTTTGTCCTACCAGCCCGTTTGCAGCGGGGCCTCAAGGGAAACTACTGGTAATTAAGGTGCTCCTTTTAATAAAGCACCGGAGCAAAGCATTAACACTCCGTGAACACATGTGATCCTCACGTCGCAACCATCCCCTCCGGTTATCCCAATTTCTGTCACTTTGGGGCCTCGTGTTCCGGACAGTGACGTGTGTATGCAACTTATAGATATGATCCAAAACAATAATTATTCTCATGATTCAATAACATGTTCAGATCTGAGATCATGGCACTCGGGCCCTAAGTGACAAGCATTAAGTATAATAAGTTGCAACATTGACATAAAGTACTACCGATGGATACTAGGCACCAAGCCCTAACAAATCTCACAACTATTACATGAATGATCTCATCCAATCCCTACCATCCCCTCAGCCTACAGCGGGGAATTACTCACACATGGATGGGGGAGTCATGGATGGTCGATGGAGAGGTGGCAGTGATGATGATGGCGATGATCTCCTCCAATTCCCCGTCCCGGCAGGGTGCCAGAACGGAGTTTCTGATCCCCGAAATAGGGTTTTCGATGGCGGCGGAGCTCTGGAAGGTTTCTGGAAAAAGCGTCGACCCCCCCGAAGTTTTTAGGTCAGAGGCTTTAAGTAGTCCGAAGGGGAGCGCTGGGGGCCACACAGGGGGGCCACACCACCCCTGGGCGCGGCAAGGGCCCACCCGCGCCCTGGGTGCGTGTGGTGCCCCTGTGCACCCTCCTCGCTTCGTCTTCTGGCTCCGTGGGTCTTCTGGAAAAATAGAATTTCTGGAATTTTTCTGGAATTTTCCTAAAACTTTGACTTTCTGCACAAAAACGAAACACCAAGGCAATTCTGCTGAAAACAGCGTTAGTCCGTGTTAGTTGCATTCAAATCACACAAATTAGAGGAAGAATAATAGCAAAAGTGTTCGGAAAAGTGGATACGTTTTGGACGTATCAGTAGAGGAGAGAAGGGGAGAGGAGAAGTGGAGGAGAAGGGATATGAGAAGTGGAGGAGAAGTGAAATGAGAGAAAAGAGAGAAGGAGAAGAAGAGGAAGAAGAGAAGGGTTGTTGGGCGGGATTCGAAATTTCGAATCCCGCCCAACAATTCTGTGGCGCACCCACCACCGTGCGGCACAGATTTTTTTTCCAATTTTTTTGTTTTTTTCGATTTTGTAGAAAAAAATCTTCTTTTCGAAATAACTTTTTACTCTTTTGGAATTTGCCGAATCTGAGAAAAGTTCACCGGGTAAACCCGGTGAAATCGAGCTCCTTTTTTCCCACGATTTTTTGGTATATTAAACGCATTTTTTCGACATCGTATGCAAAAGTTATGGCCATTCAAACTTTTTTTTCTGTTTTTTTGCAAAAAAGGTCAAAATTCATATTTCAAATTTCTATACCAAGTAGACACTAAAACCTAACTATATCTCAAAGGATTTTATTTATTGAAGTTTTTATCATTTTCTTTTCTTGTTTGCAAAACTGAAAAGGCGATCCACGTGGGGGGGGGGGGGAGGGTGTGTGATCTGGAAAAAAATATTCTGTGGCGCACCTGGCCATGTGCGCCACACAAAGTCACATTTCTGTGACACACACTCCCCATGCGCCACAGAAAGTAACATATCTGTGGCGCACCTGGCCATGTGCGCCACAGAACGTCACATTTATGTGGCGCACAAGGCCATGTGCGCCACAGAAAGTCACATTTCTGTGGCGCACACTCCCCAAGCGACACAGAAAGTCACATTCTGTGGCGCACATGGCAAGGTGCGCCACAGAAATGTGACTTTCTGTGGTGCACATGGCCTGGTGCGCCGCAAAATTTGTTTTTTGTGGCGCATGGCTACTTGGTGTGCCACAAAAAGTGATCCACAGAAAGACAGTTTCCTACTAGTGCCATGGGCCTCCCGAAAGATAAGTGTAGAGATGTACGTGAGTGGTGCTTTCATCGATGCCATGTGGGGGACATGGAATGAGCGAAAGAGGAAGACCCTTCAGAAACGTGATTCTTTTGCCGGAGGCGGTGGCCCTTTTGGTTTGGGAAGAGATAGCGCAGCGGGTGTATGCCCACACCCAGGACCCGGGAGACGGTGTAATAGGAGGCTAGGCGGTTTGGTTTTAAAAAACTTATATCTCTTTCATGTACATAAACCTCTAATCTGACTTAAACCTCAAAAAAAAAACATAGCCTTTCGAAATGGAAAAGCCTTCTTATCATCCGGGTGATCTCACTCATTGTATCCTCCTCCTCGCGCGGACGACACGTGTCCTTCCGACCCCACGTTCTCATCCCCATCTCGCCCGACCTTTTTCTTCCCTTGCGCGAGCCTTCCATCCCTGGATCCCGTTTCTCTCTCCTCCGCTCCCAGCCGCGACCTACTGCTCTCCTCCCCTCCCGTCTCCGGCCGCTGCCGCCCCTTCCCGACCTCCAGCGCCGGTCGCCGCCCCGTCCCGACCAGCCGCGCCGGCGCCACCCCTCCCCACCTCCAGCGTCGGCCTCTGCGCCTCACCGACCTCCCGGGCCGGCCATCGCTCGCCCGTGCTGCTTGTTCCGGAGAGCGACGGCGACGACGACCTCCGTCCTGCTGCTCCGGCCCGCGCCCCGACCTCGAGAAGGGCGGCAACGACGACGACCCTCGACCGCCTCCTGCTGCTCGCCCGCGCCCCCGAGCTCGAGAAGGGCGGCAACGAACCCATGGGAGGACGGCGGCGCTGCTGCCGAAGGAGAAGGAGGGCGGCGTTGCTCCTTCTTTAGAGGTTGCTGCACCGTCGCGAGGAAGCTTCTACAGGCCATGGGCGCACTGAGCGCGGCCACCGGTGCTCCATCCACATTGGCCGCAAGGACGATGGCCAAGGCACCTGTTTGCCCAGTGTTTTGGATTTGTACCACACGGGAATTCTCTGTGCTACAATGCTTTTTTGGTTTTGTATTATGCTAAGAATTGTTTTGCTACAATTGTCCGCAGTTTTGTGCCATACTATATGTGTGGATTTGCATGATTAGTAAAATTTGTTTGCTACAATCATTTTATGATTTTGCCACAAAAGTACAATTGTTTTATTATGAACGAACCCCACGGTCCCCGGTCTGGGCGGAGGCCGAGGTGCAGGCAGAGGCGGGCGTGGCGTAGCCGGATCGTGCGGGATAAGGGCCGGGTCGCCGATGCCAGAAATTCGAGGTGGTCGCCAAGGTTACCTGCTGCAACCGGCGGTGCTTCGGGAGGCAGGCGCTGCTGTCGTCGTGGCGGGCGCGGTGCTGCCATGCCCCGGAGGCATTGCTGCCGTCGAGGCGACGATGCTACCATATCTCGGGAGGCGCTGCTGCCGTCGTGGCGGCGTGGTGCTACCATAGCCGGAGGTGCTGCTGCCATTGGCCGGCGGCTGTGTTGTGGTGGTGGCGGCGCGGTGCAGCTGTCAAAGGTGGCGGCGACAATGCTCCCGCCGGCATCGTGGCGATGCTTCCAGCGGCATTCGTGTTTGCTACAAGAGGCGCGGGGACATGCTGCCATAGACGACGACTGATGCTACCGGCCCAGGGCGACAATGCTCCCACCGACATCGGGGCGATGTGGCATTCGCCCGTGCTACCAGAGGCGCGGGGGTGTGCTACTACAAACGACAGTCGATTCTACCCGCCCATTTCTGCTAGTGAGGGATTCATTTTGGGCATTTTGTGGTGTGGATGCGACATTAGGTGGGCAGCGGAGCTACATGCTGGGAGTGGTCGTGGCAATGCTACGATCCCGGAAGCGACAATGCTAATACGAGCCCGGAGGCGACAATGCTACAAGTGGGGAGCGAAGGTGCTGTCGTCGGCGTTGCTGCCGGCGACAATGCTAATCCGACAGGTGTGTATGGCGCATGGCATTGTTACTAGCCGACGATGCTACCGACGCGCGGTGTTGCTACCGACGGCACGCGGCGATGCTACCGATGGCGTGCATCGTTACTACTGACAAGACGATGATGCTACCGACGGTATCCGGCAATGCTACAAGTGGATGCTACCGACGTCTCGCGGCGTTGCTACCGACGAGCAGCCGATGCTACCGACGGTGCATCGCATTGCTACTGACGAGCCGGCGATATTACCGGGGCGCGCGACGTTGCTACCCAGAGCGCCAGCGAGGTCTCGTCGGATTTGTTACAATAGCATAATATTGCTACAAATAGAACCTTCTTGTTCATAGAAGCATTTGCTACGAGCAGCACAAAAAATTTGCTACGAGTGAAACTTATTGCTCCGTAGAAACATTCTGTGAGATTTGAGAGAAAATTAGACTTTTGCTACAATAGTACAATTTTTTATTACAAACGAATCGTTTTTTGCTTCACAAAAGAATTTGCGGGATTTTGGCGAAAATTAGACATTTTGCTATAATAGCACAAAATTCTTATTACGCGTGAACCCTTTTTTGCTTCATAGAAGCAAAAGCGGGATTGGTGGAATTTTGGGAACAAGAGTACACGTGTCGACAGGAGGAGCCGGGTAAGATCACCCGGGTGACGTTCAGTACCATCCTTTCGAAATCCTTCCACCTCCCGCTCCTCTCGAACACCCCCTCCAATCTGTTCGGAGGCACACAACACCTCCTAAAAAATTAGATCAGTGATAACACTTGGCAAACGTGGACATCCGAATTTGTTTCTTCGATCCACTCCGAACAGGTCATCCAGGTACGTGCGTTCGTTCGAAGTGTGGGCAAGCTAGCTAGCATGGGTGCAGCAATTATTCATATTTTTTTCTGTTTCTGTTAATGGAAACTTTTCGATCGTATGGCCGCTGCGCCACAAAATATCTTGTCCACAGTTCTCCACGCACCGCCTCACCACAGAAGCTTGTCGACCATCTATTGTCTTCATTCGCCGCAGCGATCGCCAATGCTCTCGACGTGTCACCGGTCACCTCCGCGTCCAGCCCTCCGCGTCCGGCCTATAAAATCAGCACTGCTCTTCTCTTCTTCTCCCATCCTACTCCAAGTGAAAATCAAGCTCACACAACCCATCAGCGACTACAACCTCATCCAAGTTTTCTTATTGAGATGGCTTCTTCTTCCGTGTTGCTCGGAGCCGCAGGCGCCGCCGTGCTCACCGGCACCCCCGCCGGACAGGCCGTTCCACGGCCGTGCTTCCTCGCTGCTCGTCCGCGCGCCCTCAGCGGGGGCCGCCTCTGCCTGCAAACCCCACTCAGAGCGTCTGAGTCTCCGGTACGTGTCGCGAGTACTCGTTCATGACTGGATCATGTATGCATGGGGTTACTTTCACGTACGCCGGTGATTAATTGTTCTCTGAGATATGCTGACATAAACACATATGCTTGCCGCAGGAGTACAACAAGGCTGTCGATGCCACCGACGACGCCATCGAGGGCGCCAAGGGATTGCCGCGCAGGTGAAGAAGGGCGTGGCGGAGGTAACGGAGTCCGTCTCGGTGAACACGGACAAGGCCGTGGCGGCCACCGAGGAGGGCAAGGACTTCGGTGCAGAGACGAAGAAGGCAGCGGAGGAGGCTTTGGAGGGCGCCAAGGACGCCGCCAAGGGCATCACCGACAAGGTCGCCGCCGAGGCCAAAGCCGCGGCCAAGGAGTAGCTCTACCACTATATGTAAGATTGCGGAATATTAATTGTATTGCTTGATTCTAGATTGATTACAATGAGCCACGGTGGGTTGTATATAAGTGGTACAAGACTTGGAGACTACGAAATCTAGTAGAGATAGACTTGGAACACAATCCTAAATTACCAAATATAACTAAACCGTATTATACTCTAATACCCCCGCAGTTGGATCGGTAGCGAACTGAGAGAGAGCCGAGATGATAACCCTTGATGCCGATGTCGATGTAACCGAGTTGCGGGCGCTGTAGTTGTGGTCGATTTTGCCGTTGTTGGGGTAGTTGAGGTAGACGTTGCTGGAGTTGGTGTAGACGAGGTAGGCGGCACGCCTTGCCGAGCTTGCCAGCCTCAGGAGCGCGTCGGGGACGAAGACACGCGCCGGTGTTGCCAGTATCGGACATGCGAAGACAGGGACCACCATGAACCATGCGAGCCAGAGTCGGATGAAGAAGCAGAGAAGATCTTCGATCGGTCGGTGCGTAGAGCAGATTTCCCGCCGTTGTTGCCGGAGTAGACGAAAAGGTTGCAAAAAGTAAATTGAGCAAAAATAAAAATAGACTGCAACTCTGGCAGCGCGGTTTGTGGTGGACGAAGGGCGTTGTGGTTGTTGAAGACGTTTGAGTTGTAGATGTAGTAGTTTGTCGGTGTAGATAGTTGCCGGCGAGGTAGTAGATGCCGGGGACGTTCTTGATGTAGAAAATTGTCGGCGATGATGACCACGAGCGTTGTTGGTGCAGCCCTTGGGTTGACGGCGAGGCGCGTACTTAGGGACGAGCTTGTCCCGGTCGATGTTGTCGAAGACGACCCGGCGTGGTGGCGACGTGGAGTTGCCGAAGATGAGTCTACGATGTGTTGGAGTAGAGGCGCACGAGGACGACAGGCGGCGGGCGACGCAATCCGATCTATGATCGGCGAAAGAAGAAGAAACGCCGGTCAAGTGGTCGGCGAGAAAATTTCGACATACGAAGATCTAATCTACAATTTGCGTGCCCCCGGCGGAGATGAATCTCCCCGGGGGCGACGCAGCGAAAGCGTTGGTGGCTAAACCCTAGACTGCGGAGCGGATTGCTCTGATACCATGTAAGATTGCGGAATATTGATTGTATTGCTTGATTCTAGATTGATTACAATGAGCCACGGTAGGCTATATATAAAGTGGTACAAGACTTGGAGACTACGAAACCTAGTAGAGATAGACTTGGAACATAATCCTAAATTACCAAATATACCTAAACCGTATTCTACTCTAACACTATATGTTAATTAGTCCGGCGATCTGCATGCATATACTTTGATACGAGACGTGAGATAGTTGTAATTATTACATCTCGTATGGCAAACATTTTTGCTCCACAAATTTATATGATTGTGACTAGCACTCTAATTCGACCGAAAACTAACTCAAATCTCGGTCTAGAACTCCAGATGGCATCCACTTTCTAAGAAGAATATTTCAGTCATACTATTTATTCAATACATTTTAATCAGTGTAATAGTATTAAAATAACAATCAGGTGCAATAAGTATCCAACTCGAGGGAATTCAGTTGAAATCATAGTGCAACTGAAAAATATTTCGTTGCCACCATGGTGCAGCTAGAAATTTTCTGTTGCAACCATGGTGAGAATTTCTGGTTTGCACCTAAACCAACATTAATCGAAAAAAAACCAACTGCTGGGAACTTGATTGAGCTAACTTAATACACATCTGACTGGCAGTTAGCAAAATCAATTTTTTGTTAACCAGCACTCTGCACTTGGAACGTCGCTTTGAGAATCTGCAGAGCAACAACTGTCTAGGGGCCAGGGGAGTGGCGCAGGCGGGAAAGGGCAACCAAGTTCAGATTCATCTGGAAGTATACAAAGAATGAGGGCAGACAGTTAATCAGGGGCAGTCAGTGTTGGTGGTTGAGCAAAGTGGTGCTAGTGATACAAACCCAGCTGATGTAAGTGAGCCAGTGGGAGGGGTGAGGCAGAATTGTTACAGATGCACCAAATCGGGCCATTTCATCAAGGATTGCAAGGAGATCTTATTCGGCATTCATCGTGGCAAGGATGTGCACGTGTCTGGGAAATGCTCCATGGTGAATATATAGGCCAAGTACAATGGTTATGCTAGTAGGGTGTGCAGCAGAAAGTGTGCAGATGCTGATGGCAACATCTGGTAGAAAAGCTGAACATGAAGGGGCTAAAGAAACATAGGGTTGATGAGAGAATATGACAACTCGATCCGCTCCTTGGTCGCTCCCGCGTGACCAGGGGCGGCAACCCTAGCCGCCGGCGCCCCCAACCCTCCTACCTCTCCCCTCCCCTGCCGCCGCCGGCGCGCGCCGTCGGGCAAATCCCGTGCGGTGCAGGCGGCGGCGGCGGCAGGACTTCCTCTACCCGCTGCGAGGAGATCCGGCGGGGCAGCGCTCTTCTTGGCGGCGGTGCTAGTCGGCGGAGGTAGGCGAGGCCTGGGGTCACGACGGCCGGCGCGCGGACCAGGGGAGACCTCCTGCACATGGAGGCGGCGTGGGGGTCGGCGCTCATGGCCGCTGCGGCCCGTCGCGGCCGTGGTAGCCTGAGCCCGTCCGCCCCGGATCTTGGCGGGCGGGGCAGTCCGGCACGGCGGCGACGACTCACCGGAGCCTGTGACGACGGGGACTAGGCTGGCACGACACTTGGACGGTTGCGGGGTGGAGCTGGCCGACGATGGCGGCGGGTCCGGCTTTGGCCTAGATCTGGGCCCTTCGGGGCTGATTCGAGCTGGCTGGCCCTGCGGGTCGTCGGTTTCAGGGGCATCCGGTCTGGAGGCCCATCCCCTGACCATGTTGGTTGGGGCGCTAGATCCTGGCCAGACGGCCTAGATCCGGCAGCCGCCTAGTAGCCCCGGTATGGGCTCTGCGGGTTCGACAGGCGGGTGCGTCCTACTAGTTTGACCTGCACTGTTCGAGAGCCGGATGGCTGGCTCGTCCTCTCATGTCCGTTCCGTTGAATTGGTTGTGCTGGTGCTTGGCCGCACCGTGGGCTGGCGATCCCGGACGCCGAGGCGGCAGCCTCTGAAGGTGGACTGCGCGGGTGGCTCGGCGGCGGGTGACGGGCGACGAGACAGTGGTGATGACCTTGCTTCTTGGCCATGTGGATGGCGAAAAGCGGGTGGCGGGAGACCCTGGAGGTGGCGGCGTTTCGACAAAGTCAGCTCCCAGATCGCGTTCTGGAAGCCGGACTCGATGACGGTGGGTGGTCCGAAGGGTGGCGAAGGTTGTTCCGGGCGAAAGCCATCGCTTCAGCGCCAACGACGGCGGTGCCTGCGGGTGTCGTTACCCTCTTGGGGGCGTTGTTGTGGCTACCTTCGTCGCGTCGGAGCTCCGGGTGAAAGCCTTTGACTCGGTCTCGACAATGGCGGCGCAAGGCATCGTTCCCTTCTTGGGGGCATTGTCGTGGAGCTCCGGTCTTTTCGGTGTTGTGTCAATGTCATCGGTGGCAAGTTTGGTCTTCTTGGTTTCTTTATCTATCTTTGATCTGCTTTGTAATTGGGTTACCTCATTACCTTGTTTTGGTTCGGCCGTGTGGCTTTATTTATAAAGCGGGGCGAAAGCCTATTTTCTCAAAGAAACATGGGGTTTGGTGACCGCTATAGATGGCAGCTTGAATGTGGAGCAGTTAACTGTGGCTTTTAAAATGTAATTTCCTTGGAGAGGGGACTGACATGTGAAAGAGCATGGAAAGAAGACAATGTTGGTCAAGTTTGAAGGGGATCGTGCGCTGAAAACAAAAAATTTCCTAACAACGATAACCGAAATAGCCAGGATCTATTACTATGCAGATATAAAGTAACGGAGGGAACGGTATACATACCCTTGTAGACCGTAAGCGTCGACGATCAAAAGATCTGTTTCGATGACGACGCGTGATGAAGACGGGCGGCGAAGACGATTGCAGTGCCGACCTCAAGGTCATGTAGAGGAAGAAGACGTACTTCCAGTGCCACACGTGTAGCACCTCGCAGAGCTTACACACGTACAGAGAAGATGATGACCTCCGGGCTCCGATCCAGCCGAAGCAGCGGAAGTAGAAGACTTGGAACAGAGAGAACCAGCAGCACGGCGGTGTGCGTATGGTGGAGAGAACTCTCTCAAACCCGTACGCAACTCCATTTGCGGAACCACGCTTGAGGTAGGAGAGAAAGAGAGAATTGGGATTAATTTCCAAGGCATAGGGCACCTCCTTATATAGGTGGAGGAGGGCTGCCACCCTCCGTGGCCGGGCGGTGTGGGACTAATCCCACAACCAGCCACGACCCAAAGAGGGTGCGCCGGCCCTAGGTGGCCCCCTTGTGGCCCACCTAGGCGTGCTCCTTATGGGGGGGTGATGACCCACAAGTATAGGGGATCGCAACAGTCTTCGAGGAAGTAAAACCCAAATTTATTGATTCGACACAAGGGAGCCAAAGAATATTTATAAGCCTTGACAGATGATTTGTCAGTTCAGCTGCACCTGGAAGTAGACTTGCTCGACACAGTTTATCAGTAGCAACAGTTTTATGACAGTAGCAGTAGTGAAATAATAGCAGCAGTAAAATAAAGACAGCAGTAATAATTGCAGTAGACAGCAGGATTAAAATACTGTAGGCATAGGGATGGATGAACGGGCGCTGCATGGATGAGATAATTCATGAAATAGTCATACATAGGGCAATTGCAGATAAATAATAATAAGGTATCCAAGTAATAATCAATCATAAGCATGTGTTCCGTATTTAGTCGTACGTGCTCGCAATGAGAAACTTGCACAACATCTTTTGTCCTACCAGCCCGTTTGCAGCGGGGCCTCAAGGGAAACTACTGGTAATTAAGGTGCTCCTTTTAATAAAGCACCGGAGCAAAGCATTAACACTCCGTGAACACATGTGATCCTCACGTCGCAACCATCCCCTCCGGTTATCCCAATTTCTGTCACTTTGGGGCCTCGGGTTCCGGACAGTGACGTGTGTATACAACTTATAGATATGATCCAAAACAATAATTATTCTCATGATTCAATAACATGTTCAGATCTGAGATCATGGCACTCGGGCCCTAAGTGACAAGCATTAAGCATAATAAGTTGCAACAATGACATAAAGTACTACCGATGGATACTAGGCACCAAGCCCTAACAAATCTCACAACTATTACATGAATGATCTCATCCAATCCCTACCATCCCCTCAGCCTACAGCGGGGGAATTACTCACACATGGATGGGGGAGTCATGGATGGTCGATGGAGAGGTGGCGGTGATGATGATGGCGATGATCTCCTCCAATTCCCCGTCCCGGCAGGGTGCCAGAACGGAGTTTCTGATCCCCGAAATAGGGTTTTCGATGGCGGCGGAGCTCTGGAAGGTTTCTGGAAAAAGCGTCGATTCCCCCGAAGTTTTTAGGTCAGAGGCTTTAAGTAGTCCGAAGGGGAGCGCTGGGGGCCACACAGGGGGGCCACACCACCCCTGGGCGCGGCAAGGGCCCACCCGCGCCCTGGGTGCGTGTGGTGCCCCTGTGCACCCTCCTCGCTTCGTCTTCTGGCTCCGTGGGTCTTCTGGAAAAATAGATTTCTGGAATTTTTCTGGAATTTTCCTAAAACTTTGACTTTCTGCACAAAAACGAGACACCAAGGCAATTCTGCTGAAAACAGCGTTAGTCCGTGTTAGTTGCATTCAAATCACACAAATTAGAGGAAGAACAATAGCAAAAGTGTTCGGAAAAGTGGATACGTTTTGGACGTATCAACTCCCCCCAAGCTTAGCTTATTGCTTGTCCTCAAGCAATTCAGTTAACAACTGAGTGCGATAAAAGAAACTTTTACGAACACATTTGCTTCATATGATGTATACATGCCTACTATATGATCAATTACTTAGACAATTCATAATAGGAACCATGCAAATAATGACACCTAGTAGTTATGCAAATCATGAAAAGATACCAAAGTACTAAGAATGAATAACATAGCATATATCTATCCACAAGAATTGCAATGTTCGTAAAAAGATATGACAAAGTGGTATCTCGCTTGCCTTTGTTTGAAGGGCAAAACATAAATGCCAAGGCACCTCTGAAGTTCAAGTGAAGACTAGATATAAAAATATCAAAGATAAGAGTATCATAGTTATACCTCAATTAATCGTATCCTGGGACAAGCACATTACACTAAGAACGACAGTTATGCTCTCGAAGAGGTGCTCAAAGAAAGGATGGTGACTCAACATAAAAATAAAAGATTGGCCCTTCGCAGAGGGAAGCAGGGATTAACACGTGCTAGAGCTTTTTATTTTAAAAACAGAGGTAAAAATGTTTTGAGAGGTGTTTGTTAATTGTCAACGAATGGTAGCGGGTGAGAACAGTATTCTACCTGTCAAACGGACTTTTAAGAGCGGCTCCCATGAAGGACGTTATTTCTACCAGCAAGGCAGATCATCCCTCTTTCTCTTTGGTTTACACACATTCAGGTATTTCACTGTTTGTCATTGCTTACTGATGAATCAGGGCAAAAGTGTGAAGAGAATTAATTGGTTAAAGTTGTAATTAATTGGGACTGGGCACCCCGTTGCCAGCTCTTTTTGCAAGTTATTGGATAAGCGGATGTATATGCCACTAGTCCAGGTGTAAAAGTCCATTTGACAAATAGAATAAAGAATAACCACACTAATTCCTCATGAGCTAGTAAACATTGACACAAAAAGGGAAATATTTTGAAAGTTTTAAAGGTAGCACATGCAAATTTACTTGGAATGGCTTGAAATACCATGCATAGGAGTTTTTTGGTGGACTCTTTGGGATAACTTGGTTTAAAGGATTTGGATGCACGAGCAGCATTCCCGCTCAGTACAAGTGAAGGCTAGCAATAGACTGGGAAGCGACAACCACGAGAGCGATAACGGTCATAATCATGCTTGCGACAAAATAAAATTAACGGAGGCATAAAAATGATACTAAAACTCTGAGGCAAAATAGATCATCAAGGCTTAATTGACTTTATTTTTCAGTCATAACATGTGTGAGCATGTGCCAAGTCGAATCAAGTGAATTATTCAGAGGAGGATACCAGCCTGCCATACCGTTTTACGAATAGAACAATGCATGTAAATATCTATATGACATGTTATTCGCTATTAGCAATTTGGTACTGGTCATAAGAAGACATAAACTACTAAGTAATCATTAAATAACATAACCACTACCATGATAGCTAAGCATGTTCACATGAGTAGGCATATTTACAAAAATGAAAAACAAATAGAGTTCATACCAGCCTTTTACCACATCCGAATTGTCGTAAGTCGTCATTATTGCTTTTCACTTGTGTGGCTTGAATGATGTGAAATGATAACCAAGTCCAAGTGGAACCACGGAAATTTTTCGAACTCCTGAAACAACTATACAAAACGGCAGAAGAACAACAAATATTTTTGGGTTTTCGAATTTAAAGCAAGCATAGAAAGAAACAAGCAAACAAAGCAAAATCTTTTTGGATTTTTGAATAACAAGCCAAAACGAAAAATAAAGTAAACTAGCACTACAAATTCAAAAGCAAGAGAAATAAAGGAAATATTTTTGGTCTTTTGGTGTTTTGCGAAAATGAAATGGACACAAGAAACAAAAGAAAAGAAACAAACTAAAACATGGATATACAAAGTACCGACATGATATGAATATGATAAAATGAGTGAACTTGTCGGCATACCTCCCCCCAAGCTTAGGCTTTTGGCCTAAGTGGGAGACTAATCATCCACATGGCCCAGAACTCCATCCAGGTGGATCATACCTAGCGTGATCATAATCAGGATCCTGGTATGAGGAGCTCGTCGTGTCAAAGGGCTGAATGAAGTCCTCCTCAGGACCTCCTCCCTCACTATCCGCATGAAGGCCATGCTCCTCCATATATGCATCCAGGTCTCCCTCCGAGAATGACCATCCTTGCCTGACATCAAGGTTAAACAAAAGAGGCGCAGGCAAACAGACTATGCGTTCATAGGTTTTAGTTCTCCACCTGGTCTTCTTAACAAAAACTAATTCATAAGATAGATTATCAATGGTGGACCAGCGGGAAATAAATTGGTGGCTAATCATAGAGTTAAGATCAAGTCTTTCAATGGGGAGCTGAATATCAAAGTGATGTGGTCCTAAACCATGCATGGCTAATAATCGAGAAGCAATGAGACCTCCACAAACCCCTCCTTTTTCACGGTTAGTGGAGAGACGAAATGCAATCATAGCTCCCAAGTTATAAGTTCTATCACGTTTTAAGGCAGCAGAAAGAAATGCCAAGTCATAAACAGATAATTTACTTGCATTCTTCCTAGCTAAAACACATTTGCCAAGGTAGTGGGCAAAATATCGAATAGATGGGAGTTGGATGTTTCGAATTTTACCATCCTCGGTTGTAAAATCTTCCCTTGGCAAATCTCTGAGTAAAGGTCTTGCAAATGCTTTGGTTGACCTCGAATCCTCCATGAGATCCCCAGTGTGGTACCTTAATAGCTGCACAAAAATCATGAAGAGACAAATCTACAGCTTTATTGTAGATATTATAATGAACCATGGGAGTAGGCAAATTCCAACTAAATCTAAAACTTTGAACCACTGACATAGTCAGCTTTACATATTGATGTGGTTCATCTGCAACAAAGTATTCCAACCCTGCATTAGAGATTAGAGTGTTGAAATCTTGCAAGATTCCTGCAGCATTCATAAACTCATGGCATGGATAAATAGAGGGAAACACAGAGTCTTCACGGTTGACTCCCATGACCTCTGATACTTCCAATTCTTCATAGTTAAGTTGGTTTCCATCCATCTTCCTTTTCTGAAATTTTTAAACAAACCTCATAAAAAATTTTGGAGTGGTTAAATCAAAGGAAACACTAGGGAGACTTACTAGGGGACTAAACATGCATCAAAACTAGTTAATCTAAACAAGAACAAGCATGCAAGCTCTAATAACATGTCACCTACAGTACCAAAATGCTAAAGATATAAGCAACTAAACAAAATTCTATTTGGATAATCGGAGGAGTCACATACCGGAGAGCAATTGATCCAAATTTCAGCAGCAAAGATGGGCTGAGCAAGTAGATCGAAAAATTTCGAGCAAGAGCAGCAAGAACACGAGTTTGAGCAATGGTGGTGTGTATGGTCGGGAGAGAGAAAGGAGTGGGGAGAGATGAGTGAGAGGAGGGCCAGGTGGACCCCACACCAGGGCAGGGCGCGGCCTGCCCTCCACCGCGCCGTGGGGGCGTGTGGTGGCCTGGTGGGTCCCCCTGGTCATCCTCTGGTACTCCCACGTTCCTCTTTAAAAACTAGGACTTACAGAATATTTTTCATAATTTTTTTGAAAACTTTTATTTCTGACATTTTCTGGGTACTTTAAACAATGAAAACTAGACAAAATGAATTTACATAAAGACCAAGCATTACTTAACTTTGCAAATTACAGTAGCAAAACAGTAGGTAAAACAAAAGTGAGAAAGAAAAATATGTTGTTTAGCAATTTTATGCATGTAAAACATATTTGTTAACAAGGTTGATCAAGTCTTGCCACCAAATACATTTTATATGACATAAAAGATTAAACCACATTGAACAATCATGTTACCTTAAATGGTATAGCTATAGATCCAATCATAATATATCGAAGTTCTTCATGAGATTCATATATAGGGCAATCAATACTTCCCACTTTGATACTTTTAATATTGGTAATTGTATTAACTCCAAATATTTTGTCCAGCTTCTTGGGAAAATAAACAGTATGCTCTTTGTCATTAACATGGAAAGTCACTTTCCCTTTGTTGCAATCAATAACAGCCCCTGCAGTATTAAGAAAAGGTCTTCCAAGAATAATAGACATATTATCATCTTCAGGCATTTCAAGCACAACAAAATCAGTTAATATCAAGCAATTATTAGTTACTTGAACAGGAACATCTTCACATATACCAACAGGAACAGCAGTAGATTTATCAGCCATTTGCAAAGATATATCAGTTGGTATCAATTTTTCCAAGTAAAGTCTCTTGTAAAGAGAAAAAGGCATAACACTCACCCCTGCACCTAAATCACATAAGGCAGTTCTAACATAGTTATTTTTGATTGAGCAAGGAATAGTTGGTATACCTGGATCTCCAAGCTTCTTTGGAACCTTACCATTGAAAGAATAATTAGCAAGCATGGTAGAAATCTCTTCATTAGGAATCTTTCTCTTGTTAGAGACAATATCTTTCATATACTTTGAATAGGGAGGTAACTTAATAGCATCAGTCAAAGGAATTTGCAAAAACAAAGGTTTCATCCATTCACAAAATTTGTTATAATGTTCTTCTTCCTTAGATTTAAGTTTCTTAGTAGGAAAAGGCATTTGTTTTTGCACCCAAGGTTCTCTTTCATTACCATGTTTCTTAGCAAGAAAATCTTCTTTAGTGTACTTTTTGTTTTTAGAATGCTTTTCAGGTTCCTCTTCACTTTCCTCTTTATCAGAAGCATCATTCTTATCTTTATCATTAGCATGTTCATTACCACTCTCAGTTTCAGCATCAGAGATAGATATACTATTTGGATTATTAACATGCTCATTGTCTTTAATAGGTTCAGGAGATTCCTCAACATGTTTATGTTTCTTCTTCTTCTTTTTCTTAGAAGGGGTAGTAGTTTCATTAACTAGTTGAGAATCTTGCTCAATTCTTTTAGGATGTCCCTCAGGATATAAAGGATCCTGAGTGGAAGCACCACCTCTAGTTGCTATACCAAAAGCATGTTTATCATTTTCTCTAGAAGCATTACCTAACAAATCTTTTTGCACTTTAGTCAATTGCTCAATTTGAGTTTGAACCATATGAAAATGTTTAATGAGTATTTTAACATCATTAGAAGTTCTTTCCAAAACATCATGCAAATGATTAATGACATGAGAATTCTTTATGAAGCTATTTTCTATTCTCCAATTGAAATTGTTTTGCTTAACAATGAAATTATCAAACTCATCTAAGCATTGATCAGGAGGTTTAGAATAAGGGATATCTCTATCATCAAAGCGTTGGAGAGAGTGTACCTCAACTGTAGATGAGTGAGGAATTGGCTTACACAATTCTTCTATAGGTGGAAGATTTTTCACATCCTCAGATTTAATACCTTTCTCCTTAAGAGATTTCTTGGCTTCTCTCATTTCTTCATCATTCAATTCAATCACTCCTCTTTTCCTCGGCGTAGGTACCGGAGTTGGTTCAGGCAGGGTCCAATCATCATGATTTTGGCTTATCTTAGCCAATAATTCCTCGGCTTCATCTGGAGTTCTTTTCCTGAAAACACAACCAGCACAACTATCCAGGTATGTCCTAGATTCAACAGTTAGTCCATTATAAAATATATCAAGAAGTTCATTTTTAGCTATTTGATGTCCAGGCCGAGCTCTAAGTAAAGAACAAAACCTTGCCCAAGATTCAGGCATTTTCTCTCCCTCATTTTGCTTAAAGTTAAAGATTTTCTGTAAAGCAACATGTTGAGCACTAGCAGGAAAATATTTCTGAAAGAAAGCATTGACTAAACCCATCGGGCTCTCAATAGATCCAGGAGATAAATCATTAAACCAAGTTTAGCTTCATCTTTCAATGAGAAAGGGAAAATTTTAGTAACAAAGTAACTGCGTTTCTTAATATCATCAGAAAACAAACTACTCAGAGTAGAGAGAGTGTTCATATGTTCTACAGCACTTTCATTTTCAGTTCCTCGAAAAGGTTCTTTCTCAGCAATAGTTATAAAAGACAAGTCCACAGAGAAATCATAATCTTTATCTTTTATATTTATGGGAGATGTAGCAAATTTAGCATCAGGAGAAAGTTTATAGTTGACAGCACGTCTTTGAAGAAGATTTTTAATAGCATTAACATCTTTAGAGGTATCACAATTCATGCATTCATCAATAAAGTCATCATCAAGTTCAACATAAGTTTCCTCAAGATCATCACTAGTAGTTTCTCTTGTTTCAGGTGAATAAGCAGGTGTAACAGGAGTTTCATTAGGTGTTTCAGTATTTTCAAGTTGTTTAGATTTAGCAATTGTAGCATCTAGAAAAGGACCTAGTGAACCTCTTTCATCAAGCACAGTAGAAGCATCATCAAATTCATCAGAAACATTCTCAGATTCAGCAGAAGTAGCAGCACGTGAAGCATGTGCATGTGGTGGTGTGACAAGTTGACTTATAACAGACGGTGAATCAAGAGCAGCAGAAGTGTTCAGAGTTGTACCTCTCCTTGTAGTGGATGGCAATATACGAACCTTATCATCACGAGGTTTACCCATGATGAATGAATTGCAGCGAGCAGTATGACTCCCTGGTGAGCTTATAAATAGAGCTATGCTCCCCGGCAACGGCGCCAGAAAATAGTCTTGATGACCCACAAGTATAGGGGATCGCAACAGTCTTCGAGGGAAGTAAAACCCAAATTTATTGATTCGACACAAGGGGAGCCAAAGAATATTTATAAGCCTTGACAGATGATTTGTCAGTTCAGCTGCACCTGGAAGTAGACTTGCTCGACACAGTTTATCAGTAGCAACAGTTTTATGACAGTAGCAGTAGTGAAATAATAGCAGCAGTAAAATAAAGACAGCAGTAATAATTGCAGTAGACAGCAGGATTAAAATACTGTAGGCATAGGGATGGATGAACGGGCGCTGCATGGATGAGATAATTCATGAAATAGTCATACATAGGGCAATTGCAGATAAATAATAATAAGGTATCCAAGTAATAATCAATCATAAGCATGTGTTCCGTATTTAGTCGTACGTGCTCGCAATGAGAAACTTGCACAACATCTTTTGTCCTACCAGCCCGTTTGCAGCGGGGCCTCAAGGGAAACTACTGGTAATTAAGGTGCTCCTTTTAATAAAGCACCGGAGCAAAGCATTAACACTCCGTGAACACATGTGATCCTCACGTCGCAACCATCCCCTCCGGTTATCCCAATTTCTGTCACTTTGGGGCCTCGGGTTCCGGACAGTGACGTGTGTATACAACTTATAGATATGATCCAAAACAATAATTATTCTCATGATTCAATAACATGTTCAGATCTGAGATCATGGCACTCGGGCCCTAAGTGACAAGCATTAAGCATAATAAGTTGCAACAATGACATAAAGTACTACCGATGGATACTAGGCACCAAGCCCTAACAAATCTCACAACTATTACATGAATGATCTCATCCAATCCCTACCATCCCCTCAGCCTACAGCGGGGGAATTACTCACACATGGATGGGGGAGTCATGGATGGTCGATGGAGAGGTGGCGGTGATGATGATGGCGATGATCTCCTCCAATTCCCCGTCCCGGCAGGGTGCCAGAACGGAGTTTCTGATCCCCGAAATAGGGTTTTCGATGGCGGCGGAGCTCTGGAAGGTTTCTGGAAAAAGCGTCGATTCCCCCGAAGTTTTTAGGTCAGAGGCTTTAAGTAGTCCGAAGGGGAGCGCTGGGGGCCACACAGGGGGGCCACACCACCCCTGGGCGCGGCAAGGGCCCACCCGCGCCCTGGGTGCGTGTGGTGCCCCTGTGCACCCTCCTCGCTTCGTCTTCTGGCTCCGTGGGTCTTCTGGAAAAATAGATTTATGGAATTTTTCTGGAATTTTCTGAAACTTTGACTTTCTGCACAAAAACGAGACACCAAGGCAATTCTGCTGAAAACAGCGTTAGTCCGTGTTAGTTGCATTCAAATCACACAAATTAGAGGAAGAACAATAGCAAAAGTGTTCGGAAAAGTGGATACGTTTTGGACGTATCAGGGGGGGGGGGCGGAATTCCCCCCTTATGGGCCCTCTCCACATAGGAGAGGCCCATTTAAGGTTGAGCTGCCAATAAATTCGAAAATAAATTAAAAAATGTATTTAACTATTAATTACACTAATTAATATTAAACACACATTATCTAATTTATTCCGGCTCCGAAAACATTTCTCCGGCCCCCGAATTCCGTCGGATATCACCCGGAACACTTCCGGTGTTCTTCTCTGTAATTTCTTCTCTACGTCCAATCCAAATAAACGTCACCTACCATTAAGTGTGTCACCCTTGCGGTTCGGGAACACTCCAGACATGATCGAGACACGTTTTCCGATCAATGACTATCAACGGTGGCTGGATAACCATGACAGTCCCTGTGCGTCCACGAATGTCTTTTTATCTTTTGAATCTTTGACGTCCAGTTTCAACCTTTTGCCTGGCGATACTTAGATTGTCCGAGACTCGTTCTCCGGTATCACGATTACCGAGCTTGATCTCGTCACTTGACAATTCTATCTTTACTCGTCTGTGATATTACATCCTCGTGACCTAGTCACATGCTTGCAAGCTCATTGATGTAATCTCACCGAGTGGGCCCAGAGTATCTATCCTGCTATTTGGATTGGCAAATCCTGCTCTTTATCACTCGCCGCGACCACTTCCTTCGAATACTCGAAAGGGACACCTTTATTGCCACGCTAGATAAGACATGACGTTTGATGTAATCAAAGCATCTTCCAGAAGCAGCGATTAGATATGATCTCACGGTCAAAGGTATGAACACTACGTTTCTATATATCTTGGGTGTGTGTCCATCACATCATTCTCCTAATGACATGACTCCATTGTCAATTGAGTAAATGTCCATGATCAGGAAACCGTGATCATCTATTGCCCAATGGACTAGTTAAGAGGATACTAGGGACCTGGTTGTTTATATACCACACGTGTATTAATGTTTTCGCTTAATACAGTTATAGCATGGTACAAAACTTATTATGAACAATTGAGATATGACAAATAAAATATCTTTATTAATTGCCTCTGGGGCATATCTCCTTCAAAGTTTGCATCAGCTCAGAGCCTTGAGGAGATGGGTGACCACCCATATTTTGGGAGATGGCTCCTCTGACGTACGTTACTCTTTTTTCTTTTCGAGAGTGACAGGGGGGAATAAAATTCCCCACTGTTTGTTGCATTCACCGAAAAGTAGCCTAGCGGGCCATGTTTTTACAACGGATGGAGAAATTTACAGGGGATACAAGGGAAGAGAGAACAACGAAAATACAAGAAAAAAGACAACTAGACGAGGGAAAGCAAGAGCCACCAAGAGACACAAGAGGTGAGGGGTGCAGTCGAGGGATCACAATGCCAAGACTCGGCAATCAGCCTCACGCACCGCACCGCCATGCGACTCGAACCCCACGACACAACTCAGGAGCACCACCATCATCATCGGAGTGTCAAGCCTAGCACCCAGCACTACCCTAGATAGGGAGCTCCGCCACGGGGATCGAGACGAAAGATGGTGGGGGAGACATACATTGCGTCGTCAATGAGCAAAGGTGAGCCGAGACGCCACCAAGAGCACGAAGCTCCCACATCGCAACAACAACCATTGGAGGCGCTTGGGCAAGCACATCAGCGGCGCCGAGACCACGCGAAGGCCAGCCGAGGAGAGAAAACACACCACCGTCGGCTCTGTACTGGCCGCACCAACACCAGCAAACACCGCCTCCCAACATCAGCTTACCCTAGCCATTCAGACGCTCGAGAACCACCCCTGCTATCCCTCAGCAGCGCCTCCATGGAGGGAAGCGACATCGCAACGCCGCCGCTGCCCAAGCAGGGACCGGGTTTTCACCCAACAGGGGGTGGGTGATGGGGCTGGAATTTCAACGAAGCCTTCGAGGAGGGACACGGCGCCGGAGCATCATCGACGTTGCGGCCATCGCCAGCCAAGGGTTTCCCCCAATTCCAAGCACCACACCACCATCCGCCCGTCGAAGGAGCCGCCGAGGACGAGGCCCCAATGCTCCTGGGACAGGCGAGAGCTCCAACACAGGCCGGTGAAGCGAACCCGAAGGCAACGGCATGCAGGTCTTCCACCAGGTGCCGCCACGGTAGCCGCCACCGCGAGGAGAGGCGCATCACCACGATGCACCAAACCATGGACCTCCGCGCCGCCAGGGTCCGCCGCCACATCAGGAAGTCGCGCCGCCGGTGGGAGGCCGCGCCGCCACGGTAGCCGCCACCGCGAGGGGGGCCGCCGCCGCGCGCGAGAGAGAGCCTTGGCCGGCACCATCCACCGCGCGGGAAGGTTCGGCAGCATCCAGCGGCGCCGGCGCAAGGAGGATGGCGCCAGAGGAGGGGCGGGCCGCCGCCGCCGCGCTGGTGAGAGCACGGGGAGGAAACGCCCGTGAGGGCGCGGCACGGACCGCCGCTGCCGATGTGGGACCTCCAGAGGAGCAGCCTTGCCTCCATACTGCTTCCTGGCGGCCGAGAGCGCAGATCCCCGCCGCCCCCTTCACGGGCGCCGCGCGGCCTTGTCCGGCGGCTGCCTCTGGGGACGACGAGGGGAGGGAGGTGGGAGGAGGGGGTGGCGGCGCGGCTAGGTTTAGGGTTTCCCCTCGGTCGCCTGGAGGGAGGCGACGCGAGGGGAGCAAGTCTCGGCTGATCGACGTACGTTACTCTGATGTGGGCTCATTGACATGTGGGCTCATCCCCATACTTTGGTATGGAAGGTAGCGATAATGTGATCAAAGTCACTAAGTGGAGTCCTGCTACAGATGCATTCTTTAGAATGTCAACTGTGTGGATGAGGGCAACTAATGTTCCACATGCTTTTCTTCACAGGGATGGCTTTGCAGATGTGGCATCCTTGATTGGGATGTTTCTTGATGCTGGTATGCAAGGTTTCTCGGATAATAATGTTATCAAAATCAAGTGTGGTGTGAGGGATCACAGTATAAAATACATGAAATTCCTAAATAGCACACATCACCATCATAACCACCATAATTAAGCACACTCACATAATGTCGATTGAATACCGGAATTGAGGAGTTTCAAAATTATTGAAGTCAACACATCCGTCAAGCTCTCACAACAACATCCAATCATCTCCCACTAAAAAATGTAATCCGATTTTGTGAGATACATCTTGTATCAAACATAGGATTTTTGGTCTGTGAATAAAACCACCCACTAAGTAACAGAAAATAACCTATGAGACCGGGTCTATCCACCCATCTGTGTAGACAAACTCTAAAGTTTGCCACGTGTGCAGCACAGATCTTAAAGCGCTACATGCGACTTCTTCCCAAATCATCTCGAAACTGTATTCCTGTGCCGCCACCCAGCGATGGTATCTCGGAAATATTTCTCTACGGTACAGCGGCACTGGCACTTATGAGCCCGGCGACCGTGAGAACGGAGCAATAGCCGGCGGAAGCGACGCTTGGTACAGCGATAGCATGTGACTTGCGGCCGGGATAACAGGACATGCGAGAGCAAAATTGAGGCGCTTCCTCATAGTGGATGCCAAGATCTCTTTTCTTCAATTAGGCCAGTACTAGGATGTATTACTACTACATCATTGCTTGTGCGATTACCATCAGCCTAACTACTATCCTGACCATGGATTCAGCGAATCTCTCCACGATGGTCATGACCACGCTCACTAAAGACGTCCTCTCAACTCCTCCGCGAACGGACCGGGACAATTACCTAGCTAGGCGGCGGACTGTAACACCCCGACTATGGGCTGTCACAGTATATGGGTTATAACCTGGGCTTGAGATATAAGATGGGCCGAGGGCCACCGTTGTGTGGGTTTGCTAGGAGCAGTATAAGTACCAGACTTGTAACCGGAAATAGACTATGTTGAAAATGAATGAACTCTGAACTTCTCACCTCCCGGGACCTCCGACAGAAATTGTGTGAGTGTGTAGACGCAAAAGAAGTAATACAGAAGGTGCTGGAGCTTAATGAGGAGAAATGTAGTCTAGTCTGCCATTTTATGTGGCGATGGTGGACAAGAAGGAACAAAATAAATGCCAAGGAACCTGCTTGTCAGCGAGAAGAAGCTGTCCGACAAGCTAGAACCTGTACTACTGAAGCCATGCAGTTATGTCGTACAAAGCACTCTGGGTAGAGTGGACAGGGAGCACCTGGTCTGGAGCAAACCATCTGGTGATTATCTGAAAATAAATGTCGATGGAGCTTTCTGTGCGGCTGACAAATCCGGTGGTTGGGGATTTGTTGTTAGGGACAGTGAAGGGCAAGTCAGAGGCTCAGGCGCAGGGAAGCGATCTCATGTCGCTAGCGCAGAACAAGCAGAGGGGCAGGCATGCACTGAGGCAATACAAGCAGCTGCAGACTGGGGAATGGTCCATGTCCATATAGAATCTGATGCTCAGAATCTTGTCTGTGCACTGAAAGGAGACGACTTCGATAGAGACCGGGAAGGGGTTATCTTCAGAGATATTTGTGAGGACCCCTCAGACTACCAGTCCGAGGTGCCTACGTTATGTAAACAGATAACGATCCCAATGATCAGTGCATCGCGATCACATAACCAACATGGTATACAAAGTTACATCAGTCAAACTTACATACAAGTCTTACACAAATAAATAGTGGTCACATGACCAAGTCTGCATTCATCGTCACACAAGACGAAATTAACTATGACACAGCGGAAGCTTGCGGCTAGCGTCGGCCCTCGTCACAACCAGACGCATTCCCACAGAGCAGTTGACCGATGACACTCAGTTGGCGTAGTCGTCGGCGTACTCCTCCTCCTCATCGTACATCTCCTCGTTGAAATCTAGACGTTTGAATATCCACGGGCACAGCCATATGAGTACAATTACGTACTCGCAATACCACCTCAAGGCTTAAGTTTTCATGGTGAATGCAATGAAAACGTTTTTCGAAAACTGGGATAGCTGCTATAGAAGACTATAGGGCTTAGTTTTCGCAATCGATGCTTTTAGACATAGAGAATACGACATATCTATATCTTTGTTGAATAAAAACATTTAGAGAGAGAACTCTCTTTTGTAGGAATAGCGGGTGCTATCTCCACATTTTTAACAAACACTTTCGTAAAACCTTTTAGAGACACTAGGATGGGTGCTATCTCCATGAGACCAGACTGATTGTCTCCCCGAGACCAACCATCTCCTCCCAAAACCGTACCTCCCAGGTACATTCTTGATGCCTCCTTGTTTCCACCGAGAAAACCACTTTTCTTTATAAAACATAAAAATTGCCCATACGCCTAGATCGGTGGCTTTTCCAACCGTCCATGACCGCGGACACGGCTATTCGAATAGTTTTACACTCTGCAGAGGTGGTGCACTTTCACCACACCAAACGGTCATTCCGCCGTGATCAGCCACGGTCCGTCATACATCAGTATGCCGGGTTGGATAATCGATCAAAACTTTCCACTATGTCTACCCTAGTACAGGGATCTCCCGGTAGGTTTGTTCTCCCCGGCACCGTGTGAGCCAACATATCATTCCATGTTTCCCCGACTCCACACCGCCAAGCCAGGAGACCCACCGTAATCGTCCGGCTATAGATCCGCTACAGTGTATTGCCTCGTCCAGACGACAACCCGGCTTCGAGGGACTCTAACCCTTATAGAAGTATGAAATGCCCCGTACTAGAATAAACAAGCTTCCGGCTAAGCCCTACCCATCTCAGGTAATGTGGTTGCACGTGTTAATTGTTCGTGCGGCCGCTAGGGCTGTACTTTGTTTTTCAAAAACATCTCCACCGCCGACTGCTCCCAGCAGCTCGGGTTTTCGCACACTCACCGAATGCTCTCAGCACTTCGGGTTTTCATAAACATCACCATTTGCTCCCAGCAATATGGGTTTTATAAAGCACTTTCTCTCCGATCGCTCCCAGCGACTCGGGTTTTCCTCCGAAAACATTTTACCAGAAACAGGCTCCCATCCTAAAGTTTTAAGGTAAGAGTATAAGGATATACTACTAGAGAATATAATTTTCTTGATAGCGCCTTCATTGGAAGGCTTCTCAAGTAAAGACTTATTTGTACAAAACCTATTATACACTAGTAGATATCTTTGGCCAAACAATACTTTGTAAAAATAGTTTTTGGGTGGCAAAATGCCACAGAAGAAATAAAACATGCATTATTTTATTTTGAAAACAAAACATGCGTTGGAAAAATAATAGGATTTCAGTAGGGTGTTGAGGTGGCTTGCCTTGCTCAGCAAAGTGTCCCCGGCCTTGCTCCTCCTCGTAAACAGGTTCAGTTCCCACGTACTGCTCCTCCTCTTGCGGTTCTAATATACCAGAAAAGTAAACGAAACTACCGTCAATACTAAGAGTGCGGGTTGACAACAATCTAAAGTAAGTAAACTATGCAGCAAGCATTATCATACACATTACAACCTATGGATAAAAATATCTAAGACAAAACTATAAACAACACTCCAAACAAATACACTAAGTGCAAATACTAGATAAATACAAGCAACAACAATGTTTTTGTTCTAAAAGGAAATACTTCAGACAAAAGTTAACTTTACTAAAAGCTAACCATAAACCAGTACTAACATCCACACAACTAACAAAAATAAAACACACAAGTTTTTGGAAAGAGAAACTTTAATTCCATCTAAAAAGGAATTTGGCAGAAAGCAACACTTTCACCAATTGAGTCACACAAGTGGTTTCGTAAGCCCAAAAATCGTGAAAAACTTAACTACAAACTAGCACAATTGGATTTGCTCCAAAAATAGAATCAGGGAAAATATTAAAAATGAACAAAGTGCTCACTGCACTTTTTTTTAAAACACAAACAACTTTCGTTCTAGGCATCAAATAACTATGGGAAAATTTTCTAGTGACAGGTCATCTCAAGGGCTTTCGAAAACAGTTGGATTCACTCAAAAAGGATACTCCTAGCTCGAGCTATCTCAAAAAGAGTAGAAAGTACACTTTTCAATAGGCTTTAAGCTCAGCACGATTTATAAAGTAATTTTGGACCAAACCAGTTCTACACGTTCAGGAAAACACATAGGCATGCCACAAAATTTAATCTACAGCAAACACATAAACAGATCTGTCACAAATTAATTAAACTAGATACCTCTAATTAACAGAAACTAAAAAAATAACTACAGGATAAAAAAACGTTCGTGGGCTGGTCTGGGGCTGGATCTGGACAGGGACGGGCCAGCTTGGGCTGGATCTGGCCCAGCTCGCACAAAAGGAGCTTGCCTGCTTCCTCTCGACAGGCAGAGCACGGGCAGAAGCTCGTCCATGGCGACGAGCATGAGCTGCTCACCTAGGGCGTGCGAAAGTCGAAGCCGAGCGTCTGGATGGAACAAGGAGTTCGAGGGGAGGCCGAGGATGGCTGCAGTTCTTGACGGCGTGCTCCGAGACGGCGGCGAGGACGATGTCGTTCGTGGCGGACACAAGATGGCAGCGGAGGCTCCGGTGTTCCTAAAAACAAAAGAAGATGTCTCTTAGCTAGGTCTCGAGATGTTGAAGAAGAGGGAACTAAAATGGAGGTCAGAGGAGGTCGGGTTCGGCGGCACTCTCCATGGCAAGATCTCCAAATCGAGTTGGAGACCTCGCGTTCTTCACGCACAGAGAGCAAGATCGGGTCTGTGCTTTGGTGAGGTGGAAGAGTGGAGGCGGAGGAGTGGAAATGACAAGGTTAGGGCACGGGGAAGGGCCCGTAGCTTCTTATCCAAACTGATGCCGGTTCATGGTGCATCGAGTGCATGGACACGAGTGAGGAGGTGCACGGGCGTGGGATTGGCGAGGGAGGCGGCGGAGAGGGGGACAGAGAGGCTTTGGTCGGGGCGACGTGTTCTGGCCAGTGGGAGGGAGAGGGAGTGAGCCTCCATTGGCCATGGTGGAAAAAGGAGAGAGAGGGGAGTGGGCAGAGGCGAGCTGGGGGGGGGGGGGGGGGGGGGGGGGGGGGAGGGGGGATGACAGGTGGGGTCAGGGTGGGGTGGAGCTGCTCAGCTCGTGTGAGGCAGAGAGAGACGTTGGGGGTGAGAGAGAGAAGTTTTGATTGATTTTTGATGGATTAAAAGAAAATGCAACAGGTTAATATGATGCCATGTTTAACAATAAACATTAAGCAACCAGGGGCTCAATTTTGGTTAAAGAGAATTTTACAGGCAAGAAGAGTTGATGAAGAAGAGAGGGGTGCAAGTGAATTGCCAAAAGGCGTCCTGGTTTGCTTAGGGAGAGAAGTGCAAAAGTGAATAAAATAACAGTTTCAGAAAATTCAGACAGTGACTTCGAAAAATTCTAAGTCCTGAAATGCTGTTATTGTGGTAGCATCAAAACCATCATGGATTAAATGTTTCTTAAGCTCAAAAGGCCACTAAAAGATTTGGGGTGCGAGAGATGGTGCCAAGGATGAATTGGGTCGTGATTCATTGGCACATAGGCCAATATGTCGAAGAAACACGGAGGTGACAAAATGGTATTAGATACTGGAGCAAATGGTCACTGTTGTGATTAGCACACAAAACGACCATGGATATCTAAGAACACAGGCTCCAACTGAAACAAGCTTTGTGTTTACAGATATCCAGGATAGAGTAGAAGAGACTCATGTAGATGAATTCCCAATTTAAACAAAGGGAACATAAAGGTGAGGATCCAAAATGGCTATCTTTTAACAGAATGGAAGATAGGTCCAGAGAAGGTCTTGCCAAGTTTTCTTCAAGATTTTGAATAACATAAGCAAATATTTTTGAATAAAAGGGTCACATATGACCATAGTAAGGTTGGGTAATTTTGCTAAGAATTTTGGAAATACTTTTATTCACAAAATATTTAAAAATCCTTTCTGGCCCTTTGGTAAATAAATTGTAATAAATAAGAAAAAGGCTTCCAAAACAAATATTTTTGAAATGAAATGAGAGGTTATATAATATAGATCACAGAAGTGATTTTTAATAAACAACTCCTTTGAAAAACATTTGAGATTTCTTTTGAAAACAAGGAAAACATGAGGCTTTTTAGAAGGCACCAAAACCTAGAGAGTAAATAGTTTTTTTCAATGGCCAAGATAAGAGCATTGACCACATTAGATGTGAAACAAAAATCATGAGGATGGGAAAATAAGGTTTGGTTGAGCTCATAAAGAATAATGAGTGATTTTAGAAAGGTTGCCCTGATGAGAGGGATATAGCCACTAGTATGGAATGCCATAGAAAAGGCTTTGAGATAAAATGCTAGGGAGTTTTCATAAAATACTTTCATAGCTTGGATGGAAAGTATAGGTATGGAATGTGAGATCCCTGATGGTGCAAGTGATGAGAAGAACAAGATTTGCCACAATGGCATGTCTCCAAAGTTGGAGGATTTTCATAGATAGGAAGATAGCTTAAGATAGGATTCTAATCTCTGATCCTTTTTATAAAGTCCTAATATTTGTAGGTTTCAAACCATTTAAGTCCACACACACTCACAAACAAACAAGTATAAACATTCCAAGATAAACATAAGAAATGATCACACCTCTAGCAAGTCACAACAAGACAACAAGTTCCATCAAACAATTGTGTTTACAAAGCAATTTCCCAAGTGTTTTTGTGAGTTGGTGATCAAGCAAGATCATGAAATTATCACCAAGAGGTAGGGTTTAAGTAGGTTGTGCTCACAAGGTTACTATTAGGTGTTAACAAACACAACCAACAAAGTACCCAAAGTCAAACAAAGCAATGGGAAGTGAATCACAAGCATTAGTGAAGCATTTTAAGAAAAGTTTTTGTTGCCCCTGATTTTTGGCTCTCTAACAACTGGGTTATGCTGGCTTCCCAAAAGTGGGGCGTTACAGATCTTCCCCCTTAAAAGAATCTCGTCCCCGAGATTCCTAAGCAGCCTACTAGGGGAGTGTATGGTCAAGGGACTTGATTAACTCCCGAGGTCGTTGCTTCTTCGGTGGTTGTCTTCTGAGATCTTGACCACTTGCTGTTGCGGGGGATGGCCTTGTTGGTAATCTTTTGTGACGAGTCCATGTCCTTGTTGATGAGGATGGCTTGATGATTGAAGCTGATGAAGAGTCCTGGTTGGTTAGCGTCCGATACTACGTGTCTAGGGCGTCGCAAGGAACTAATCATTAACACGTTCCGGTGTACCTAGTGCATGTCTTCCCCCTTAAAAAGGGACCTTGAAGGGTTATGTTGAAGATTGCAGCTGGTGTTGACTTGGAGGCATCGTTCTGCTTCAGTAGCTTGACGATCTTCAACACGGTTGTCCTTCCTTGGTGCTTGGGATTGGAGCAGTTATCACGCCATGGTATTTTCACCTCTCGGGGGGGGGGGGGGGTTATAGTTAGGGACGCAATGCTAGCATGCCTCACAGGATGCGTCAAGTCCATAGATTAGACTCTCTCCGGCTTCTAGTTAGTTGAAGGATGCTAAAAGCTTCAGGTCGCGTCCGAGCTTGCTGGGTGGTTGATGCTGTCAAAGACACGTGCTTCCGGATATTGGTTCTTCGGGTATGCCACTGGGTTGGTTGTCTAAGTTATTGTCCTCCTTCGGTCGAACAGAGGAAAAACATCATTGTGGAGTTCCTTGCTTCTGGGCGTCATGAGATGGGGCTTTGCAGAAGACTAGAGAGGTTGATTAAATCCCATGCTTCCTATGGAGTTTTAAAAGTTAGATCAAGGAGCCTGGATCTAGGAGTCAGTCCTTTGCGCGGGGGGGGGGGGGGGGGGGGGTTCCGTAAAATGTTGCGTCAAAAATCGTGCGAGAGGGGGTGACCAGCTGGTCACCGGTTCCACCGGCGATGACCGGATGACGTGGCGTCATCTGGTTGGTCTAAACGCGCGGGTACTGTTGCCAAGAACAGTGTCGCGCGTGGGGGTCGCCGTGGATCGATCCTGGCCGTCCGTTTAAACCAATCCGATGGTCAGAAGAATGGGGGTGACGTGGAAGGTGGGAGAGGGAGTTGAGATGTTCGTCCTTTATATATAAATTAAATTCAACTCCACATAATTGTGGGAAGTGCATTTGTTTTTTCTTCAAATATTCACCAATTCAAAATTGTCAAACATGTTTTTTTTTTGCCATAAATTTTGTTTGTATTTTGCTGTAAATAGTTGGCATTTTTTTTGAGCATGTTGATATATTTTGGAGTATCTCATTTTTGGAAATGCACATTCATTCTATTGAATGCCATATTTAGAGAAAGTTCATTTAGATTACATCTAAATATTTACCAATTTGAAGTGTTCAATTTTAGTCTATTATTAGAGGAAATGTATTATATGAGCATTTATTACAAATTCAACTTCACATAATTAGAGGATGTGCATTTCGATTTTCTCCAAATATTCACCATACAAAATGTTAATTTTTTTTTTTTTGCTGTAAATAGTTGGCATTCATTTTTGTGGGCATGTTGATATATTTTGGAGTATTCCATTTTTTTAGCACATTGAAATGTTCGAATATGTTGATATTTGTCAGTAATATTTATTTTAAGTCCGTAATGAGTGAAAATGCACATTTATTTAATTGAATTCCATATTTAGAAGAAGTTCATTTAGATCATATACAAATATTAACCAAATTGAAATGTTCAATTTAAGTCCATTTTGAGAGGAAATGCATTATATGAGCATTTATTAATTCAACTTCACATAATTAGAGGATGTGCATTTGGATTTTCTCTAAATATACACAAATTCAAAATGTTCGAATATGTTTGTTTTTTGCCGTAAATAGTTGGCATTTTTTTGTGACCATGTTGATATATTTTAGAGTATTTCCAATTTTTAAGCAATTTGAAATGTTCATTTTTTTTATTTAAGTCCATAATGGGTGGAAATGTATATCTATTCATTTGAATTCCATAGCTAGAGAAAATATTTAAATTCAACTCCATATAATTGGAGCAAGTGATGTGCATTTGGATTTTCTCCAAATATACACTAATTCAAAATGTTCGAACATGTTTGTTTTTTGCCGTAAATAGTTGGCATTTTTTTGTGAGCATGTTGATATATTTAGAGTATTTCCAATTTTTAAGCAATTTGAAATGTTCAAAAATTATTAATTTATGTCTATAATGGGTGGAAATGTACATCTATTCATTTAAATTCCATAGATAGAGAATTTTTTTAAATTCAACTCCATATAATTGGAGCAAGTGCATATGGATTTTTTCCAAATTTTTACCAAATTGAAATGTGTAAATATGTTTTAATTTTGCCATAGTTAGTTAGCATTTTTTTGTGGTCATTTTGAATTATTTTTCACATTTTTTGGATGGAAAGATTTGAAGTTGTTGATTTTAAAGTATTTATCAATTTCTGGAAATTGTCTTAATAATATGGGCCCACTTGTAAGGAATTTAGCAATTTGTGGGAAATTATGCGAAAAGGGGGAAAACTGACAGGCCGGCCCCACTGCGACGTCGTGATGACGTCAGCAGTGGACAGGCCTGCCAGGGCGACGACGGCGCGTCTGAAGGAAAAATACCGAGGCGTAGAAAATTCAAGTTTGTAAATGTCTGCATTCAAAAGTTGTTTATATTTAATTTTGTCGGGACTGGGAAAAAAGTTTGCACTTATAAGCTAAGGCATCTGGTTTTTTGAAATATTCAAGTATGAATTTTGATCATATGCTATAAATAGTCAACGTTTATTTTTGTAGTCATGCTGTTTTTTTTGTCGTATCTGTAATTACCGCGGTGTAAAGAATTCAAATTTGTAAATGCCCGCGTTCAAATGTTTTTCGGATTTAAATTTGTTGGAAGTCAAAGGAAAGTTTGTATTTGTAAGTTGTTCAAATTTCAAAAATTGGTAGAGTTGGGAAGTTTTCCACATTTTAATTATGTGTATGTTTTCTAAATGCTCGATTCGAAAGGAATTCAAAATTTTGGAACATTCAAATATGGAAATTAATCAGGCGGCGTAAATAGCCAGCGTTTTTTGTGTGTTTGCGTTGGTACGGTTGTCGTATTTGAATTCTTTTTGCGTTTATTAAATGCTCACATTTGAAATGTATCTGAAATTTTAAAATATTTAAATGTGGAATTTGATTGTATGCCATAAATAGGCGACGGTTATTTTTGTGTCTATGTTGATATATTCGTCATATTTTTTAAGGCCACTAAATTTAATTTTGGAAATGTCCACATTTAAAAATTGCGTGGAGTCAGAAATTATTGAAATGCAAAGATTTTGAAAGTTGTTCAAATTGGGAAGTTATCCAGATTTGAATTCTTTAACGTTTACGAAATGGGCAAATTTCAAAGGCATTAATTTTTTTGAAATATTCAAATTTGAATTTCGATCATATGACATAAATATTGAGCATTTATTTTTATGTGGCCACTTTGACATATTTATTGTATTTTCATGTTGGATATATTTAATGTTATTGATTTTCCAGCATTTAGCAATTTTCTTTAAAAAAATTAAACAAAAAAACCAAAAAAAAATTGACATGTGGATGACGTCATGATGTCACTGGCCGGATCTGCCGCGGCGGCGCCGTCGACGCCGGCGGCGAACCAGCGCGAGCTGGGACGCGCGCGGGCGTGCGTCGGACGCGCCTCGACGCGCGCTACCCGCAGGTGGCGGCGCCGCCATATTGGTCGCCGGAGCGGCGCCGGCGACGCGCGGACGCGGCGGGACGCGGAGCGCGGCGGCGGCGATTCCGGCGCCCTCGCGGCGGCCCAGCAGCCGATTTCCGGCGAGGAGGGAGAGGGGAAGACGGCGGAGCTCCCCGCATGGCTGGATTCGAACGGGGAGGAGCGGAGCGGCGGCGCGCGTCGGCGTCGCCGGCGGGCTCGGCACCGCGCGGGAGAGAGAGAGGGAGGGGAATTGTGGCGTTTTTGCATGAAAGTCCTTCAGTTTTCTGAAAATTACAAACAGGTCCCTCCGCGCGGTACTGTTCAACACTGTAGCTACTGTTCTTTAAAATAGCCCGAGCGCGGAGAGCTCGCTAAATCGCTCAGCTTTCATATAGTTAGTAAGGTATGTACCACGTGAATGTAATAGAGTTGCCCATGCTTTAGCTGCTTATGGTGCACGTAGGGAGGTCGTGAGGCAAGTTTGGACTGATGCTTTGCCTGACGATTTACCTGTATCTGTGGCCAGCACTGTTGCTGAGCCTAGTTATTAATGGAATCTAGTGTTTCAGTTCAAAAAAAAAAACTTCTCACCTCCCGTGTTCTCTGTTCCTCATCCTCTTTCTCTGATTTCTCATCCCGATTCTTCCTCAAAATCGTGGTAATCCGCCGTATCTCGCTGCAACTGTCGTGCTCTCATCCCCGGGGCATGCCAATTGGTATCAGAGCCCTTGAATCGCTCCGTCTGCGCTCGAAAATTCCGGCAATCGACTCCGTAAAATCCCACCGCGACAGGTGCTGATTTGCTTCGGCGAATTCGGCTCGAAATCCTTAGCGGGGTTGGAGTTGACAAAGGAAGAACAGCAAGGGCGCCGTCCAAGCCAGCAAAATCCACACAAAAAAAATCCCCACCCCGTTTCCTGCCTACCACCTGTTCGACGAAATGTCGAGCTCCATGAAATTGTTCGCTGGCGGCGTTCTTCGCGTCACAGTGCACTATGTGTATCATCCCGTCACTGAGGAGGTGTTGCATCAGGTGTTCGAGGCATATGGGGTGGTGCAGATCTCAGTTTCCCAGCAAGCCGACCATGTGGAGGCGGAGGTTCAACTTCGAACCAGGGACGGAGCAGCAGAGGCTCTTGCCTTGAATGGCCGTTGCATCTACGAGCGTTCCTGCCTCCTCGACATTAAGGATGTTTCACCCGTTGCCCCACCAGCCAAGAAGTTGTCGGCGATGATGTGCACAGTGTCATGGAGCACCAGTTCTTCTTCGTCGGAGATCACCACCGAGGAGTCAGGGACGCGAGGCTGAGCACACCCACAGCAACATCTCTGCCAAGGTCGCTGCCCCGGTGGTGTGTGGTGCAGACCACGGCGCCATTGCCGCCGACCCTAGTAGCCTCGCTGCTCCGACGCCTACCACATGCTCGATGGTGTTCCCGAGCAGCGATGCAACTGTGGACGTCTTCCCAAGCTCCCTGCCTCAGTGGAGAGCGATGAGAACCTCGACCTCGACACCGTCAGTGTCTCCGCAGTTGCACCCGCCACCTATTCAAAGGGTGGTCTGGCACATGATCGCGACGGCGACAGCCCCGCGGCGGTGTCCCTGGTCCTCTGGACCATGACCCCATCATCCACAGCTTGTCCACGTCCTTCTCCGGATAGGAGCTTCTCTGCTAGCTGTGTGTCGCGCCCACTGCCATGGCCATCTTTTCCGTGCGATGGAGACGGCAAGCGGCTAAGTTACTCCTGGCCTGCAACTCAAGGTACTGTGCTCTGCTTGCAGCCGAAACCCCCATGGTACTCTAACCAGGCTTTGTTGAGTAAAGGGCCAAGATACTGGGAGCATTTGTATATCTGTGGTAACCTGAATCTACTTGCAAGCTGTTGGAATTTTTCCAACTCTGAGCTACCTCTGTACAGGAATGATTGGTACATGGGCTACACTGTTACTGACTTGGTTGTACAGAAGAACTGGGATCCAGGTGGTATATTTCAATCAGGCAGTGCACTTCGTACTTTTCCAAGATGCTTTTGCTTGTCGTGGGATCCTTGTTTAATCGAGGCAAATAACTCTATGGAAAAAATGAGTTTTCACAAGTTTGGCTCAGTTTGCCAGGTAACCTATACGGCTACACACCAATTGGACCCTATAATTCTTGTTGGCATCTTTCATGTGCATTCAGTTGGTACTCTGAAAATCATCATGGTACGTCAGTATACCAGGAAGTGCAAGTCATTGATTATCTTATTTTTGGGGTCAAGGAATGGGTGCAAGATATGCAATGCGTGCAACCTAGCAGTGTATTTTATCATGCTCCTGCAGTTTGGTGTGAACAACATATTACTGGTACTACTTTGCAAGTCCTTGTCACCACATTTGTGCTGGAACTTCAAGCAAGAGAGTGGTGTATGGGAGATGTTAGTGAAGATTTCTATAGGTTCTCAGAGTTCGATTACTGCAACCACCTTATCCGCCACCAGTGCAAGTTTTCCACAATCACACGAAATGGTTGGCAGGTAGTTTGAAACATATGCCTCAGATTGTGCTTTGGATTTTTTCACGAAATGAACTGATGGAGAAGTGCTGCATCACTTGTATGCTGAAATGGGAATTCAGGTTGAGTTCTGATAAAGGTCAAGGTGAGCAGTTTACTTGTACAGCCAGAAAATCAGTGGAGGTACAATGCTGTATTTTTTCTCCTAGCATCGTGATGGAACCAGTGCAATGTCTTTCTATCAATGTCCTCGAATGTTTCTGTGGCAACTTTTGGTGGATTCTCTTTGGATGAATAACTTGGACATTACCGAGCTTGCTAGCTGCACTCCTGGGCGTTCGATGTTTGTTGGTATTTTTCTTACAAGCATGATATGGTCCTGTAGCACGGCTGCTCAGTTATCATGGTGAAGCTGTCCATGCATACTGTCAGATGATCAAAGCATCCAGCTACAAAATGGAAGCGCAGCATAAGCTGGTGGCATTGGTCATTCGTGCTTTCCTCTGTCGTGGCTACCATATAAAATACTTGTCGCTGCTCAAGGAAACCGCACTTATCTATGTAAGATTGATGGAGTCCACCTGAATAGCAGTACATGGGTTCACATGGGCGTTTTTAGATTGGCTTTAGCTGGACAGTTCCTCAGAGCTTCTTATGTGATTCACCCCATGAGATACGTAGCGACTAATCATTACCTTGGTTCTTCGACTCTGCTTTCAAGCGAGGGTGTATCCGGCTTATTTGTTCCAGCTGTGAGATG
Organism: Poa pratensis; assembly: GCA_947311845.1. Lineage (NCBI taxonomy): Eukaryota > Viridiplantae > Streptophyta > Magnoliopsida > Poales > Poaceae > Poa > Poa pratensis. The sequence continues at coordinate 17,534,703 of CAMZMU010000050.1, read as the reverse complement.
CTCTATTGATCATGGATCAAAATTTACTATCAAAAGAACTATGCCCAATGAACTCTCAGTTGAAAACAGACCACCACTGACCAGCTTTTGCCTATTTGTGTGTGGGATACGGTTATGGAATCCTGGAATTTTCCTGTTGATTCCTCCATCATACTTGTTCTTGAGAAGCCTGGATGCGTGCACTGACAAAGAGGTGCTAATTTTTTTAAAATAATACACACAAAAAATTAATTCCGAAAATAACACGCGGTTTTTTTTTTTTGCAAAAATAGGATCCTGTCGTCCTTGGCGAAGACGACTTTGACTTGTCGTCCACAGCGAAGACGACAGGTGACATGTCGTCTTTGGTGAGGACGACTAGTGGCGCACCCGACAAATGCACGCCACTGGTAACACTACTAGTGGCGTGCACTCATACATACACGCCAGCAGTAAGCATGTCGTCTTCGCTGTGGACGACAAGGCAAAGTCGTCTTCGCCAAGGACGATAGGATCCTATTTTTGCAAAAAGCAAAAAATCGCGTATTATTTCCGGAATTTAATTAATTTAGTGTATTATTTAAAAAAAATTAGCCAAAGAGGTGTACCTGGGCAGTGAGGAATTTGGTGTGATTGGTTTGGCGCGTCTAAGGGAGTTGTACAAGGGAAATTTCAATTTAATTCAAGGGGTTGCAATGATTGTCAGTTTTGGTGCTCTGACTTGTAGGTGGATGACGGCATATTTTTCTGGAAGGCAATTGGATCCTCGTATTGTGCAGTTTATACTTGGAACTTTTCTATTAAGCAAGCTGAAGTTAATTGCAATTTATTGTGTGCTGGAACTGGAATGTGATATCAAACTTGATTATTGGGGACATCTGACAGTGATGCTACGATCTTCTTTGTTCTGGTCTGCATATTGGCTTACCTACAAAGTGCAGTCAGCTGAGAAATACATGAAACTTCCTCCGGACATTATTGATCGAGCTTTGCTAGAATCATACTCATTCCCTTTGAGGCAACCTGATTGGTGGCAGAGAAAGGACAGGGTGCAACAACACTGCACATGGTATCTGCCCGGATATTCTGCTGTACCAAGTTTTCAGTATGCTCAGCTTGGGATTAACAGTAATATCATCTACGTGAGCCTGCTACTACCATATGATCCGGGTGGGCTTTCTATTTGGCTAAACAAGATTGGAGGCATTCCTGATTCAAGATTGTTCATATTCGGCTTGAGGGCAAGCCGCATTTCAAGGGGGAAGAGTGTAACACCCGACTATGGGCTGTCACAGTATGGGTTATAACCTGGGCTTGAGATATAAGATGGGCCGAGGGCCACCGTTGTGTGGGTTTGCTAAGTACCAGACTTGTAACCGGAAATAGACTATGTTGAAAATGAATGAACTCTGAACTTCTCACCTCCCGTGTTCTCTGTTCCTCATCCTCTTTCTCTGATTTCTCATCCCGATTCTCCTCAAAATCGTGATAATCCACCGTATCTCGCTGCAACTGTCGTGCTCTCATCCCGGGACATGACACGGACGCGGTGGTACCATGGCAGGAAACGCCGCAATTCACTTCGACGACCATGAAGCATAACGGTTCCAGATGTGGCTCTGCGCGGCGGCACAATTTATTATATTTATTCTTTTTTTGCGAATGAATTTATTATATTAATTTGGTGCAAGTATATAAGTAATTTTCATGTATTTCTTCCTTTCGCTTAAAGTTTTATGTTACTTTGTGTTTCGGTTTTGGTCCCGAATCAATTTTTTGTGAAACAAAGTACAACGCAGACGTTCACATACACGTGCACACACTCATCCCTATGACACACACGAACACCTACCCCTATGAGTAGGGATGTAATTAAACGGATCGGATTGTATAATGCTCTTTCCATATCCGTTTCCATATTTTTTGTCGGATTCGGAGCGGATCGGATAATGACCGGATTCGGATTCGAATGCGGATTATATCGGTCTACGGATTCGGATCAGATATGGCGCGAATTCGGACCGAAACGGATAAAGGTAATCGGATAGATACGCGCAAAATAATAATTAATTATATTAGTTAAGAATGAAAAAGATAAAATAGATATACGTACCTAAACTGCTGGCAAACGGAACATACATTCACAAAAGAAACTGCTCACATTCGGAGTGATTATGAGCATCTCTTTTCATCAAGCCGGATTTGTAGAGAAGTCCGTCGTAGGGAGGATGTCAGTAAGATGCGCACCGTGCGATGATTACGACTTGTTTACCTTATGGTAATATATATGTAAAGATAGTAATGTTTATGAAATTAATGGACTAATTGTATATTGGTTTGACGGGTTCGGCTAATTTAATCGGATTATCCTAATTGGTAAGATCGGATAATCCGTAAAAATGGCGGATAATCGCATCCGTCGGATAACAGCCATACCATATCCGTTGGATATCCGTCTGGCAAATATCCGCATCCTTATCCGTATCCGGCGGATTTCCAAAATTGCTTACCATATCCTTAAAATCGGACGCGGATGCGGATTCGGAACGGAAATTATCTGTACCATTTACATCCCTACCTATGAGCACCTTCGAAAGACTGAGTCGGCGGTCGGATCTTGAGATTGACGAAGTCACCACAGACGTCTCGCTGTCGACGGGAATGTCGTCTCCCACTGAAGAATATTCCGCCTAAATGAGAAACACCAGTGTCAAACCTGTGGTTTGAACTCTGATGGGCTGGGGGTATAACAAACCTCTAACCATCTTGTTACAGGCAATTTCTCTGGTCCCGAATGAAAATGCAAGGCAAAACTCACATTGCTTTTAGATCTGGGATGACACCTGGCAAAAACTTCGTTATACGTACTCTTCAAACGTGGACATCAGAATTTGTTTTTGGATCCACCCGAACAGGTCATCTAGTTCGTAGGAAGGGTCGGCAAGCTAGCTAGCTAGCATGCTTGCAGCAAATATTCAATTTTTTTTCTTTTATTGAAGTTTTTCGATCGTGTGGCCGTGTTCACTGAACCCATGTCGACAGTTCTCCCCGCATGTCCTCACCACAGAACCTTGTCGACCATCGATTGTCGCCATGCACCGCAGCGATCGCCTCTCGTCGTGTCACCGCTCACCGGCCACCTCCGCGGCCACCCCTCCGCGTACGGCCTATAAAATCAGCACTGCTCCTCTCGTCCTCACCCATCCTACTGCAAGTGCAAAACCTCACACAACTGACAACCCATCAGCGACTACAATCTCATCCAAGTTTTCTTATTGAGATATGGCTTCTTCTTCCCTGCTTCTCGGAGCCGCGGGCGCCGCGGTGCTCACCGGCACCCCCGCCGGAAAGCCGTCCCACGGCCGTGTTTCCTCGCTGCTCGTCCGCGCGCCCTGAGCGGGGGCCGCCTTTGCCTGCAAACCCCACCCAGAGCATCTCCGGTAAGTGTAGCGAGTGTCGCTAGTTCATGACTGGATCATGTATGCATATACGTATGCCGGGGCTTAAGTGTTCTCTGAGATATACTGACATATACACATATGCAATGTCGCAGGAGTACAACAAGGGTGCGGATGCCACTGACGACGCCATCGAGGGCGCCAAGGGGATTGCCGCGGAGGTGAAGAAGGGCGTGGCGGATGCAACGGAGGCCGTCTCGGCCAACACGGACAAGGCAGTGGAGGCCACCGAGGAGGGCAAGGACTTCGGCGCAGAGACGAAGGCGGCGGCGGAGGAGGCGTTGGAGGGCGCCAAGGACGCCGCCAAGGGCGTCACCGACAATGTCGCCGCCGAGGCCAAAGCCGCGTCCAAGGAGTAGCTCTAGCACTATGCGTTAATTATTAGTCCGGCGATCTGCATGCATATACTTTGATACAAGACATAAGATAGTTATATTTATTCCCTCTCGTATAGGATTTACCACTCTTGTTATATGATGTCAAACATTATTGTTTCCACAAATTTATATGGTTGTGACTAGCTTTCTCATTCGACCAAAAACTAACTCAAATCTCAGTCCAGCTGACGCCATCCACTTTCCAAGAAGAAAATTTCAGTTGTACTATTTATTCAATACATTTTAATCTGTGTAATATAAAAATAAAAATCATGTGCAACAAGTATGCAACTCGAGAGAATTCAGTAGCAATCATAGCCAACTGATGAACTGAAAAATATCTAGTTGCCACCATAGTGCAGCTTGAAAAGTTCGGTGGCAAGTTGCAACCATTGTGCAACTCAAGAAAATTTTAGGGTTTCGGCTAGACCCGCAATAATCATAAAATCAATCCAACTACTAAGAACTTGACTGAACTCCGACTTAACTCGCATCTGACTCAGAGTTAGCAAAAACCCATTTTTAGAGACCAACATTCTTGACTTGTGCTCCCAATCGGATCTGCTCTCGTATATATAACTTCCATTAAACCCGTTAACTAATTTCCAACACGTTGGATGTACTCCGCAAGCTTGTTCCAGATGGGTAAGAAGGTCATAGGTAGCAAAGTAGCAATCTATAAGCAGGTATAGCATATATAGTAGCCAATAATAATAGTAGTAATAATAATGGTTTGTCTTTTTTGTGAATATAATTTCTCGTCGTTCCCATTTCCATTGACTTATTGTCCTTGAGCACCATTCATTTACGAAGACACCGCATGATATTTTTTACTCTCAATTTATGAAAATTTCAACCATCATCATAGGGGTGATTGCTACTATGTCTACCCAAAAGAAACAATACATAGATTGAGCAAAGAGTAAAACATTCCATAAACTTGTTCTTCTGAAAATTATTACAACCCCACCTACCAGTTGAGCGAGACTCCTTCTGTTCAAAATTATAAGGCATATAAGGTTTGATCGTAGGTCAATGTTTTTTAAAGCATATAAGAAGTATCAACATGTACAGTACCAAATTAATATCAATATGTCCATCATGAAATATGTTTTATGGCATATAGATTTGATATTGCGGATGTATAAACTTGGCGTAAGTTAGAAAAGTTTAACTTAGTTCCAAATTTGTACGTCTTATAATTTGGGACAAAGTGAGTATAATTCAATAAATCTACTCTAGCCCTATTAATGGACCACCTGAATGAGATATTCAAAGGAACTGGACGACTCATCACACTCAGTAACCATAGAGTGCTTTTCATAGATAACACTGATAGCTGATAGAAGCCACTTCTAAAGGCATATTTGTATATAATATAATCATCTCAAAACCTAACAATCTCCTACCGTTGGACTTTGACCATACCAATCCCTTGGCAGAACTGTATTTATGAGTTATTTATTGCACAAGAGTTCTTGTAATATGTGATTGAGTTCAAGGTCCTATACATACCTCCTTAGTCCTTTGGTGGGCACAAAATACTCCATTTGGCAAGCATGCAATTGTGTCTATGATCTCATAGTTACATCGACAATGGTAAAACTCTGACCTCTTTTGTACCCCGTCCGGTATCTAAAAAAAGGAAACCATGGACATAGGTAAATTACCGAGAATTGAATCCCTAAAGACTAGCTAACCATTGAGATTTGACGCTCTATCAACTCAATCTCGTCTCAAAGTGCCTGACAATTTTCTACGATGGACAGTAAGACATAGGGTTACCAAGCTATGTCGAATATATAGATATATCCTTCGTTGCTGAAGCGGTGTGAAGATTAATCTTCAAGCCTGACAACTTTCCAAAACCGCCAATAAGAGATATATTTGTTTCATGTTCAATATCATGCCCCAAAGTTAACCTCTATTTAGAATTTGAGCGAGTATATCGTTCAAGTCGTGGCATCACAAAATTGTGTATATCTCCTCCCGTACCCATTTCTATCCTCCAGTAGGGTTTCATCGATGAAATTTTTGTGATGTTGCGGATGTGACCACTGGGACCCACACATGCACGTGTCTTGTCAAGAACACGTTTATGTTGTTGTATTCGAAGATGAGATGAAAGATCTTCTACAGGGTGAAGCCGACCATGAAATTATGACAATAGGTACCTAAGGACTAGGCTAGGACCATGTTGGTGAGGATTGGGCCTAGGAAATAAAAAACGACTTGAACACGATAATGTTGATCAAATATATATTTGTGACGACAAATGTTACAATTTTATAAGGATGAACATTTTACTGTAATATCTAGCCGTTTATGTTGTGTAGTTAATTTTGCAGATTATAACATGAAGAGTTACTTGTTAAGGGTATTAGTTAAATATTTGAGTTATATTTAAGTAAGGAAGTTTAGTATACATAAGTGAGATTTGCTAGGCAAATGATTTGATACAGTTGGCCTCAACCAGAAAATATATACTTAAGAAAGGACGGGGTTCCTTTCATTCTTGTTCTTTCTCTTTCCTACCTCTTTTTCATTGCTCATGTCTCACTCTTCCTTTCTATAGCTTACTCTTCCACCATTGGCTTCACCAGACGGAAAGGACGAGGAGTGGGACTCAGATCCCGAGCTTCATGAAGTTGTGCAATAGGTGGAGGAATTCTTCACAACATCATCTAGGTACATAGAAATCTTGAGCTTCATGAATTTGCACCGCAAATGGGCTAGAAGAGTTGATTCGGTCGCGACCAGAGGAAGAAGCTGGAGTGGGTCAAAGGCGATGGTGGAAAACATCGGGGGCAAATGATCTCCGTCGCAAACATTCCTAAATGAGCAATTGAGGGACCAGTGATGTCGTTTAGCCGGATGTTTGACAAAGCATATGACAAAAGTTGGATGATCCATCTCCTCCAGCTATTCGGGAATACCATACGCGTAAGAGATCTAGAAGATAGTTCCATCTAATGTAACAAAATCTTTAGCAATGTTCATCTTGACTAGCATAACATGGGATCGAGTTGTGTCTAATGAATACGCCTTTTGGCTCCACGGAGATACATGAAGTTGTCATGAATGCACATGTATTTAATGAAGGTGCTTTGGCTCGCGGGCACAATATATTTCGTTTTAGGGCAACAAATTGCCATGGATTTGAAATTGTCTTGGCAACTCCATGAATGAGGCTTATTGGTCTAAATTCGTTTATCGGCTCAACACCGTATTTTTTGGGGTATTAAGGCCAACATCATATTGTTGAGGACGTGGAAGTTCTGCGCGTGGGTATTGCAAAATCGTGGATAACCAACATAAGATGGAGCTAGTGATATCCTGACAGTGAGCGAAGAAAGGGCCGATGACACCGTCCGAGCAGCACGCTGGCATTTGATCAGCTGAGATTGAAAAGACATGCCTAGTTGTTGAAGATCTGCGAGCTACAGTGCAAAAGCCACCGAGTTGTAGTCGAGTTGATCCGGGCTACCTATGAAATCAGAGAAATGCTCATACACGGTTGCTTTCTTGATTTATTGCGTCGCGATGGCCACGTGTGGAGTGAAAATTATTGAATATGATTGCCCACCTTAGGTAGAGATACTTGGTGCACGCATCACCCTCACAGAGGTTTGAGATTCTCGAAGCTTGTCGTTTGCACGATCCCTCAAGAACAACAACTGCCATACTAGTACAAACTTGACTATCAGAAACAGGATGTATAACCGGTTAAACCAAAAGAAAAAACAGCTATCTGCGAAGAAAGCCCTCACCACCCTTCGCTTAAGCGTTGACCTTAGATCAACGTTGGACGAGGAAATATGTGGTGAATCTCGTGGCCTGTCAAGTTGTAGAGTGATATCGAGGGCCATAGTGAGCTGGAATTTAGCCGCGGAGAGCAGGGGTCAACTCCAGCTCCGCAATTTTCATTTGACTGGTGACTTTGAGCTTATGTTTTAAAGTTACAAGTCCGTGTGTCGCATAATACAAAGCCTTTCGGAAAACTGTTTTATCTTGCCAAAACATTTTATATTGTGGGACATGGAAAGTTGTTGTTTATTACCTTTTGGGCTCTAGAAATATTTTTTGGTGCAATTTTATTTATCTAAAACCATGAACTCTTCAATCAACCAGGCAAGACACGAGTAACCATACGCGTATTAGCTTCATCTGCTAATTCTCATTAATAATTAACGGTTTCGTAATTATTATTTGCACTTTTAAGCTTTCAAATTTGAATGTGCTAGTTGATCAGCACACCGAGATCGGTGATGAACATATGGGTCAAATATCTCGAGGTTGGATGTAACCTTCGACTTCAAACGTGGACCCAAGGATTTGGTATTTTCGATCCATTCCAAACAGGTCATGTACCTACGTGGGTTCGCACGAGCTCGATGTGCAAGCATGGGCGCACCAAAGATTCCTTTTTCTTCTTTCTACAGTTTCGAACGCACCGCCGCACCACACAACCTTGCCGACCACCCCTGCCGTGTCGTCGTGCTCCCACGGCCATCGCCTCTTGACGGTCGACGTGTCACCTCCCCTCCTTCCCTTCGACGCGTCCATGTGCATGCCACGCTCTGCCTATATAAAACCAGCATCGCACCATGGATCAAATCACACAGCTCACACAGTCCATCCAATCCATCAGCGCAATACTGATCCAGTTTCCTTCACCGACGCCCAGACCCAGATCAATGGCTTCTTCTTCCGTGCTGCTCGGAGGAGGCGCGGGAGCCGCCGCCCTCACCGCTGCCGGCAAGGCTCTTCCCGCGCCGTGCTTCCTCGCCGCTCGGCCTCGCGTCGTGAGTGGAGGCCGCCTCTGCCTGCAAACCGCTCCCAGATCGTCTCCGGTACGCATGCATGGTTCCGATATACACCTGATTCACATGCTCATGTAGTCATGTGTATTATTTTTACACCGGTATACGTGCTTGTTCCCTGAGTCTCCGAGAGATGCTGACATGCATTTGACTTGTGCGCCAGGTAAACAACGCCGCGGACGCCGCCAGCGACGCCGTCGAGAGCGTGAAGGGCGTAGCAGGGGAGGCCGCAGGCAACGTCTCGGACGCCAAGGACAGCGCGGCGGAGGCGGCGGGGAAGGCTGCAGGCGAGGCGCAGGAGGCGACGGAGGGCGCCGTGGAGGGTGCCAAGAGCACCGGCGAGAGCGTGGCGGACGCGGCCAAGGACGGCGCGAGCACGGTGGCCGAGACGGCGCAGGACCTCGGCGGGCAGGCAAAGGAGGCGGCGGAGGGCGCGTGGGACGCCACCAAGGACGCCGCGCAGGGCGTCGCGGACAAGGTCACCGCCGCGGCCAAGGATTTGAGCTGAACATTTCCTCTCTACACTTATCTCACTCTGATCTGTTTCGGGGTCAGATCATTAGAGCTCTGTAATTTAGTACATTTTCTAATGCGAGAGCACCTATTGAACTGTGCGCGCCTCTGATCTGTCTCAACGTCAACTGCGTCAAAACGGAAAACAGTAACTTTTGAGTGCAGATGTTGACAAACATGATGCAGGAAAGGATCAAAAGATTAATGATGTATGGGTGCAAAAGAGAGATGGCAAGGCATCACCGCTCACCTGTGCAGAGAACAACTTAAATTATCTAGGAACGTCATCCAGTGCGAAAATTCCACGTGTATGTTGATGTACTCTAAATCAACCCGCACTCCCCCTTAGACCTGTTGATTGACGATATATTTGCATACAAAAATTAACCCGTGCTCCAATTTCGAGTGGATTCGCAAACGTTTCATTGAAGTTTTACGCAGATTTCAATTAAAGTTTCACAAACCATTCACATTAGGTTTTACCAAAGTTAAACATATACGAAACTATGCATGTACTCCACGTTTCTTTCATGAAAACATGTATAAAACATATATGGAACCATGTTAACTCTTCATACGTTCTGAAAACAATTTTGTGTTTATTCACAAAATAAGAATATGTGTGAAACCTAATAAAACATTTATGGAAACTCATAAGGGTGGAGTGAGGGGTGATTTGTGTGAAATACAAGGGTTTGTATGCAATATGACAGTAAGCAAAGTTTAACACCAATGTTAGAACTATGGACACTGATGATAGATTAGTAACAACTATACGTGTTCCACATTCTTATATTGCATTACAAATGAAAACATTTAGATGCCAAGTATAGAGCGCTTGTATGTGTTGTCAACTACTCCCTCTGTACAAAAAATAAGTGTCTCAAGTTTGCTCAAAAGTGGAGGTAGCTAGACATGTTTACTACTCCCTCCGTCCAAAGATAAGTGTCTCAAATTTGCTCAAAAGTGGAGGTATCTAGACATGAAACATGTCTAGCTAGCTCCACTTTTGAGCAAACTTGAGACACTTATTTTTTGTACGGAGGGAGTAGTTGTATATCTCTGTGAGCGCGAAGGACATATTTGACTAAATAAATCAAGAAAGTGATAATGTGTATTATTCATGCACAAACCACCTGTAGACATCCCATCTACCCCAGATGTTTTTCTTTATTTACACCCAGGTTAAACAAGCATTCAAACCTTTGAATGTGGAACACTAAATATTTACGGATACTAAATAGTACTCCCTCTGTTTCAAATCACAATATAACATTTTAAGATATTCCAATGTGGAATACATGCGGAGGAAAGTGAGTGAATCTACATACTAAAATACTTCTATATACATCGAACTCTAAAGAAAAGTAAAACATCTTAATATGGAACGGAGGTAGTAGTAAACACATACAAATATAAATAAAGCATCAATGTGACACAGATTAATGTATGAAGAGTCGTGACTTTATTTCAATTATCTTACCCTAGAAGGAGTTCAGTTAAGTTTGTGTTTGAAAGGGGAAATATGGACAAGTAAATCTTAGGAAAAAAACATAATTTATCTACATTATTATGTTTATCACACATATATTTGTGGCAATAGATGTTACAACTGTATAAAGATGAACATTTATATATCATAATATTTTGCGCTCCTGTTATGTACTCAGTTGTGCAAACTATCATAGAGAAATATGCTAGTTAACATCATAAGTTAAGTCTGAGCTAGAAGAAAGGTAAAAAAGTTTGTTATAAACAAGGGACAATAACTCGGATCAACGTTTAATCTACTTAGCATTAATGAAGATTTATATGCTTGATATTTTCTGTTTGAGATCATTTTTCTGTTAAAACATAGCCATAAGGGATGTACTTATACGGAACTACTAAACCTAGCAAAAACAATTACCTATACAATGGGGAATGAAAACTCAATCAAATAGAAAATCAAAAATTATTTTTGGGATCTTCATGCGTAAAACACCTTTCCCCCTATTTCTTGGAAGGAAAACAATAGCCCTGGACCTGGACCTGGGTCAGGACATAGGGGATAATGGCCCTAGGGCCTTACGAGATTTCCCTGGATCCATGAGGCGCGACAGCCCCATGAAGGTAGCCACACCTCAAGGACAGGGAGGAAGGAGGGGAATAACTAGATTGATTTATTTCTTGACTGCCCCATAGTGAGTTGTACTGGGAACCTGCCCACCTCCGACGTGCGCGTCGGCCTTTTGTTTCGTCCGGCTCGGGTTGCAGAGTCGGGTCGTTTTAAAAACCGTCTGAGGGGGCTAGTTTCCCAGTCGGACGGGAAAATCGGCTCCGGGCGGCTGGATTATCCTCAACTGTTACTCCGAGTCGGATGGGAAAACCGACTGAGGCTCATAGCCCTGATCCGACTGTAATACTCGGTTCTGTAGTAGTGACTAGGGGTCTGTCTTATAGGGAAGACTCAACTTGATATGCAAGAAACCTATCTCTACATTCCTAATAAATTGTATCTTATTATTCGTAATTAAATAAATATTCTCTAATTTAAACGATACAAAATCCTTGCTCGTGGATACTTCCTAATTGAAGCCTGCTAGGGCCGACTGTTCCTATAGCTTTGATCTGACCACATGACATCTCCACCTCCTTTGACGACCAGCTCATCCCCGAGCTGCTAGTCGGCGGCCATGGCTGGAATCCCAGGAATCCCCGTGCTGATGATGGACTGCAAGGTTCCTTCAAAGGCCCGCTTGTGTTGCTGACAAGTTGCTAGCTGGTGGCCATGGTTCTATACGATTCAAGCCTTGTGTTGCTGACAAGTTGCAATGCCAGTGCTTTGCGTCTATTGAATGTGGATCCCATCTTCTAAAACATCAACCTTGCAATTGAATACACGCCTCTGAATAGCTTGATATATGCATCGTAATGGAGCTTTCTTTACCACAACACTACACGTTCGTTTGGAGGCTCTTTCCTATATGTATGGAGCCTGGAATAGAGAAGGCTCAGGCACCTCTCCTGATGCACCTAGCTCCTTCTCCCACGACGCACTTGGTGAAGAAGATGGTGAGGGTGCCGACCCAGGCTGCTGCGGTGCTATCCGTTGTTGCTGCAATGATGAAGACTGAGGCAGCAGCACCGTTGTAGTCGATGAAAAGTTCAACGGTACCACGACCGATAGCACCGGTGCCGACGACGAGGCTTGCGATGGTGTTGATGGCGCACAAAGTGGGGGCATCCTTGTTTGTTAGAGAGGATCAGATCGCCAGTGGGATTGGCATGGACGATCTTGACAAATTCATCCCATGACGGATGTCCGATCTTCTCCTATAGGCGTCTATACCAGCGTACAACAATACCGGTCAGGTGGCAGGATGCCAAACCCATCTTCTGCCTCAGGTGCGCGATGTGCTTTGCATCTTGTCAACCAGACACAGGCATTAACCTTGTCGTCGTATGTGGGAAAATCAACTTTGTGTTATAATTGATAGCAAAGAAAAATGACGAAGTAGCGGAAAGATCAAACCAACGGGGACACGAGATTTTACGTGGAAAACCCCTCCAACAACGAAGGAGAAAATACCACGGGCGCCAGCCAGCAATATTTCACTATATCGGGTGAGGTTACAAACGTCGGGGATTTTCACAATGCGACTTATCTTATGACGGCGGATTACAAGATGTATTTAAAGGTGCCCTGACCTAATCTAGGTCGGTAACGTGACCTCCAAGTCGAGTACAACTTGTATCGTACCTCCGGGACGTTCTGCTCTCCTCGTCACAAGTTGGCCTTTATCAGTATATACGAATTTGGATTACCATAAAATAACACTCCACCTTGAGACAAATTTCATCTTGTAGCATGAACGGGAACTTCACCCTGAAACAATAAAGAAAAAACACCTTCGGCGCCAAATAGCCTCTTGGGCTAGACAGTGATACCAACTAAGTCCGAGCAAAGATCGAACTTAGTAACAGGAACTGGCTTTGTCATCATATCAGCAGGATTATCATGAGTACTTATCTTGCATACCTTCAGCTTACCTTTTGTAACAACATCACGCACATAATGGTATTTGACGTCAATGTGCTTTGTTCTCTCATGGAACATCTGATCCTTAGTAAGGTAAATAGCACTCTGACTATTACAAAACAGGTTAATACAAGTATCATCTCCACATAGCTCGGCAAACAAACCTTTCAACCAAACCGATTCTTTACATGCTTCATCAATAGCCATGTACTCTGATTCAGTTGTAGACTGGGCAACAACAGATTGCAACGTTGCCCTCTAACTCACGGCGCAACCACCAAGCGTGAACACATAACCTGTGAGGGATCTCCTCTTATCCAAATTGTCAGCAAAATCTAAATCCACATAGCCTACGAGTCCCTCATCAATCTTGCCAAACTTCAGGCAAGCATTGGATGTGCCGCGAAGGCACCTAAAATCCACTGAACAACATTCCAATGTTCTTTACCGGGATTAGCCATATATCTACTAACCAAACTCATAGCATATGATAAATTTGGACGTGAGCAAACCATGGCATACATTAAAGAACCAACAGCACTAAAATATGAAACTCTAGACATGTACTCAAAATTCTCATATGTACTAGGACATTGTTCAGCTGACAATTTAAAGTGAAGAGCAATAGGAGTACAAAGAGTATCTCTAACAGAGCCCTCAAACGTGACGAAACCTTAAAATAACTGCCAAAGACGGTTTCGGAACCTTAAAAACGGACATAGCAGTCCCCTTAAAATTCGTGGACCCGTAAAAGTTTTTGAGAGCGCCCGGCAATTCGGCCCGCGGACCTGGGAAACTCTGGGTTTGGCCGCCCCGTAGGGCAAACCCTATCCCTTCATTGCGTTGGTGGGAGGGAAAATTCAGCCCGCGCAACCACCACCCTCCTTCCGTCGTCGCCGACGAATCTTCTTCCCCTACTCCGGCGAACCACGCTCGTGGTCCAAGCGCCGCCATGAGGTCCGCCGATCCGTCCCTGGTCACGGTCCCTGTTGCGGCGGCCGAATCGGCAGATCCAACTGCAACTGACACGGGACTCGCCCAGCCGGCGCCGTGAAGAAGCGCAGGTGACTCGGAACCGCCGGCGCGGCCCAAGCCTTGGCCGCTGGCGCCGCCGCTGCCGCTGCTACGGGCCCCACGGCCGATTCCCCATCCGCGCCCTCCGAAACAGGGAAGAAGAGAGCGGCCGTGTGGAAGGTAAGGGTGCCCACCGCCTCGGCTCGTCCGGACTCCGCCACCATGCCTCCGCCGTCTGCAACCTCGAGGTATGGAACTGTCCACTCTTCTCCGGCGCATTTTGCTCCAATTTGTAGCATACATGAACACATTATTGCTCCAATTTGTAGCATCCCACCTGTCGATGCTTCCAATTAATTTGTTGAAATGATGAATGACACGTCGGTAAACATTGATAACCCGCCTCTCGGTAATTTCTCTTACGACGACACCGACGGAGGAGTTGAAGGTGGTGCCGGCGACGATGATGAGGTTGAGGAGGTCGATGCATCGTCGGTTAAACCACGCGGTGTGAACTACACAGTTGTGGAAGATGAGACCTTAATCCGTGCTTGGGAGAGTATGTCTCTCGACGCTATTCACGGCACCGATCAAGCCATGTTAAGGTTTTGGCAACGAGTTGAGGACAAGTATTTCCAACTTTTGCCGCGCAATGCTAAAAGGGTGCCTCGAACGTTCCTATCACTCCAAGGCCGTTGGGACGTGATCAAAACAACGTGTAGCCGGTGGAGTGGATGCTTGCAGCAAGTGCATAATGCTCCTCCAAGTGGTACCGTGGAGTCCGATTGGGTAAGCTACATTACAACTTTGTAATTGTGTCACTATGTTGCCTTGTTTGCTATTGTGCATCATGGACATTGTTTTATGTTTGTAGGAGCGCATTGCAAGAGAGCGATTCAAGGACATGCCGACATCGAAGAAGAAGCCATTTACGCTGGACCATTGTTGGAAAATTCTCCAACATAGTGAGAAATGGAAATTGAGTCTCCAAGAACCTAAAAGGATTGAAATACATATCGACGATGATGAAGATGAAAATGGAGAGAGGAACAAGAGCAAGCCCGAAGGCAACAAGAAAGCCAAGCTAAGGGTCTTGAAGGAAGCCGAGGCTGCAAGCTTGAGGGAGAAGCTTGACCAAATGGTGCAGTCCAATGAGAGTATGGTGGCCAAAACATTGGAGGCAAAGCACTTAATGGCCGAAATGAAATCTCAGGAGAAGAAAGAGAAGTGGCAACTACTTCAGGAAGATGGGATGCGCAAGGACGAAATTGAGCTAAGAAGAGTCATTGCGGAGGAGAACAAGTCCGTGGCCAAGCTCCTTGCCGAGGAGAACAAGATCATGATGATGAACCGAGGTGACATGGATGCACTCACGTTGGAGTGGCATGACATCGCTAGGAGAGAGATCTTGCATCGAAGGAAGCAAGCATTGATCAATTCAGGCGGTGGTGGTGGGTGGTGGTGCTGGTGATGGTGGTGCTGGTGCTGGTGCTGGTGGTGGTGGTGATGGTGGTGCCGTTCTTGGTGGTGATGTCTAGGGCTAGGGTGGGCTTTTAGATGCAAGTTTTTGGCCATACTAGTGTCAAAATTCTGAACAATTTGACATATTTTGAATACTATATGTTTTTAGGTTTACAGGTTGGGGAATACCGCGACATAGCAGAACCCGTAAACCCTAAACCCTAAACCCTATTCTGTTTTAAGGTTCTGCTTTACGGGTTCTGCTATGTCGCGCCTCGATTTTGCCCAAATACGCGAGTTCCGCGAACCTTAAAACGTGTTTGAGGTTTCGCGTTTTAAGGGCTCTGTTAGAGATGCTCTAACAGGCTTTGCATCATGCATGTTAAAACGATGATGAACTTTCTTAATGTAATTTTGCTGACTAAGAAACAACAAACCAGAATTTCTGTCACGGGTAATCTCCATACCTAAAATTTTCTTAGCAGCACCAAGATACTTCATCTCAAACTCGCTGCTCAACTGTTATTTGAGAGCAACGATATCTTTCTTGCTCTTGGCAGCAATCAACATATCATCAACATATAATAGCAGGTTATAGGCGATCCATTAACAAACTTAATGTACACACAACTATCAAATTTAGACCTTTTAAAGCCATGTGACAACATAAAAGAATCAAACCTTTTATACCACTGACGAGGAGATTGTTTCAAACCGTATAAGGACCTTTTCAACTTACAAACAAGATCCTCCTTACCAGGCACTATGAACCCTTCTGGCTGGTCCATGTATATCTCCTCCTCCAACTCTTCATGCAGAAACGCAGTCTTAACATCTAACTGCTCAAGCTCAAGATCACACATATCAACAATACCGAAAAATGTACCAATTGAACTATGCTTGACAACTGGAGAGAAAACATCATTATAATCAACACCTGGAATTTGACTGAAGCCTTTTGCAACTAACCTTGCCTTAAATCTCGGAGGCTCACTAGGAGATAAACACTCCTTTCTCTTGAAGACCCACTTACAGCGGACATCCTTCTTTTTCTTAGGCAAGCGCACAACTTCCCATGTGCCATTCTTCTCGAGTGACTGCATCTCTTCTTGCATAGCAGCAATCCACTTCTCGCGGTCACCCGAACCAACAGCTTCCGTATACGTGGACGGCTCATGTCCGTGCTCCACCTGTTCTGCACAACTCAGAGCATAATCAACAATGTTACACTCTTCAATTAAACGTGGTCGAGGACCACAATTCCTCCTCTGTCTACGAGCAGCAATAGACTGATTTTGTGGCTGCAAACAGGGGGTGAGTTCTGAACATTATCATTGTTAGAATCAGAAGAATCAGAATCATCTGTAGTAGCACCATCATTGTCAACAGTGACATTTTCCTTTTCAACAGAGTGCTCCACCTTGACACGAACCTGTTCTTCCATATCAGAGCTATCTGGCAAAACATCTGAGGAAGACTTATCAAAGTACATAACAAATTCATTGAAAACAACACTCCTGCTCATAAATGCCTTGTTAGTTTCGGGATTCCATAACTTGTATCCTTTTACACCCGAACCATAACCAATGAACACACACTTAATAGCTCTCGGCTCTAACTTTCCATTATCAACATGAGCTTAAGCAGTGCAACCGAAAACTTTAAGCTGTGAATAATCAGCAGGAGTAACTGACCATAACTCGATGGGAGTTTTCTTGTCGAGGGGAATAGATGGTGACCTGTTTATCAAGTAACATGCGGTGGCAGCCGCCTCAGCCCAAAAACGCTTACTCATGCGAGTGTTGGAGATCATGCAGCGAGCCTTGGAGATGATGGTCCTGTTCATCCGCTCTGCTACACCATTCTGCTGAGGCATGTACGGGATGGTGAGGTGCCTGACAATGCCTTCTTTCCTGCAATAATCATTAAAGGCATTCAAACAAAATTCACCACCATTGTCAGTACGAAGCAATTTCACCTTCCTTTATGTTTGCCTTTCAATCATAGTCTTCCACTCTTTAAAAGCAGCAAACGTATCATCCTTATTTTTCATGAAATAACGCCAAACTCTCCTAGAGTAATCATCAATAATGGTAAGCATATAACGAGCACCACCATAAGAGGGCTTATGGTAACGTGACCTCCAAGTTGAGTACAACTCGTACCGTACCGCGGGACGCTCCGCTCTCCTCGTCACAAGTTGGCCTTTATCAGTATACGAATTTGGATCACCATAAAATAACACCTTGGAGATGTCCGCGGAAACACACCACCTCCCGTACATGACCTCTCCCCCATGGCAGCAAGATTTTTAATTGGAAACGTCGTTGATCACTAGCACAGAACGACACTTCAGATACCCATCTATGGAAACGACACGAGTTAGGCCATGGAGAATCTCGACATCCCACGCGTGCCCGCACTGGGCTGTAAGACAGGCCCACAACAAAGGCAACGGTGAATAGGGAATACATATTGGCAACAAAGTTGCTTTTACCTCCATTACCGATATTTGCTCATCGCACTCGGACATTTGCGAAATCTCCGGTTGCCATAAAAAGTAGCCCGACAGCCCGCTAACGTGGCCTATAAGAACCCTATGCCCTTCACTCTCACTGTCTCACTTCCAACCCTAGCCGCCACAATCTCCTCTCTCTCCACTGTCTCGCATGGCTTCCACTACCGGTGGTGGTAGATTCGCCCATCGCGGCCGCAGACGTGGCCGCCCCACCCGCCGGGCCTTCACGCAGCACCAGCGTCAGCTGGTGTTGCAGGACGAGCGTGCGGAAGGCTCCAGCGCTCCATCCCCTTCCGGCCGAACTGGTCAACTGGTGGCCACTGTAGCATCCGCCATATCCGCCAGGCGTGCTACGCCGGCCCCCGTCCTCGCTTTCGGAACCATCAGTCTTCCTCGTCGTCGTCGTCGTCCTCGTCCCTGACGATGAGGAAGAGGAGGAGGATCGTGATCTGGAGATCGCGTGCCAACTCTCTCGCGCCGATTTCGAGCGCCAGGATGCCCAGCGTCGTCAGGGCGAGGCCGATCTGGAGGCGGCGGTCCTCCTCTCCGAGGCCTCGAACCAGGTCGAACGCGCCGACGAGGCGGTCTTCCAGTCAGACCTCCGGGCCGCCATAGCCCTCTCTTTGGTCCCCGGCGAGGGCAAGGGCTCGAGATGGAAGCGCCGCCAGGGGAGGCCGGCGATAGCTCCGTCGCCGGCGGCGACGCTAAGCGAGCCCGCCTCGCCTAATGTAAGACCCAGTGCAGTAGATTAGGGTTTTTATTTTGCACATATTTTTGCTCGGTTCAGTAGTTTAGCTCTGTTCTAGTTATAAGTAGTTAATTGTTTAGACATAGATCTGCTCTGTTTTTAGTAAGCATTGTTTAGACATAGATTTTTGTTCTATTCTAGTTGTAAGTAGTTAATTGTTTAGACATAGATCTGCTCTGTTTTTAGTAAGCATTGTTTAGACATAGATTTTAGCTCTGTTCTAGTTGTAAGTAGTTAATTGTTTAGACATAGATTTGCTCTGTTTTTAGTAGGCATTGTTTAGGCATAGATTTGCTCTGTTTTTAGTAGACATTGTTTAGGCATAGATTTTAGTTCTGATCTAGTTGTAATTAGTTCTATTTTTCCTAGAATGTCGATGATTAAAATAAGTTGACACCGTGTGATCCGGGGGTGACGCTAGTGATACTTGTGGTATGCACAAATACACATCTTGTGCATCCTATTTGGCTCACCTGCTCTATCCCTGAAATGTGTGTCCAAATTATGAGGCACAAATCCGATGATTAAAATGGTGTCTTGGCTTTTCGTTGCCTAATATTATGTTGCATATAGAGATGAAGAAGCTTACCTCTTAAATTTTTTCATCTCGTTTAGGGCGAGGAGGAAACCTGGAGACTATGCAGGGCCGTGAAGACGTAGGAGCGGGGCTCCGTCCACACGGTCCACTAAAGCCGGCGCTTCCAGGAGCAAGACTTTTGTGTAGTACTAAATAGGTAGAAGAAGAACACACAAGGAAGCAGGGCGAAGAGTAAGGTGAAGAACCGGCGGCCGTCAAGCAGGAGCCAGGACTCCGTCGACGGCGCAGCAGGCGTCACCGAATTTTTTTTGTTTCCTTTAGCTCTCATTATAAACGGTTAAAACTAATCTCCCGTATATGATGTAAAGACTTTAGGCAACAATTATATATTGTGTCCGTTGCCAAACTTATTGGAAATGATCAAAATCTATGTCGCCATTGTGCGGCTTCACATCAGCAGCGGAGGCGGGGAAACATACCGTTTCTCCGTTTTCGATGAGGATTTTGGCCCGTTTCGGATGTGTTGTTCTGTACTACTGGATGGTGCGGCAACTCCTCATTGTGCCACACCCGCGAGGATGCGAGCATATGTTGCTTGTAAATTGTAATTGATCGAGTGTAGCTTTCAGCGCCAAGCCAGAGCTCGGTGGCGTCGCCTAGGGAGATGGCTACAGAGAGACCTACAAAGGAGTCGGTATCATTGTTCCAGACGCAACGGAGATCGTCGGCTCCGATACAAAATTGTCATGAACCTGGGTCACGACATAGGGGATAATGACCCTAGGGCCTGTACGAGATTTCCCTAGACCCATGAGGTGCGACAGCTCCATGAAGGTACCGCACCTCAAGGGCATGGAGGAATTAGGAGGGGAATAAATAGATTGATTTATTTCATGACCGCCCATAACGAGTATAGGGGTCCCTCTTATAGGGAAGACTCAACTTGATATCCAAGAATCCTATCTCTAGTTTCCTAACAAACGATATCTTATTATTCCTATTTAAATAAATATTCTCTTATTTAAACGATACAAATCCTAACTCGTGGATATTTCCTACTTGAAGCCAGCTAGGGCCGACTGTTCCCATAGCCCTGATCTTCCCACATGACAACAATGCTACTGCATGTATTTATAACTGTTTGGATTTATGGCACATGAGAAGAGAATTAAATGAAAAAATTTAGGCACGATTGGAAATCATAGTAAGCTTTTCTAGCATCCGTATGCTTCAACTGCTGGTGTTTCTCCTAAAATATTTCTCTACGCCTATAAAGATTATGTCTGTTCTGATCAAGCATGATCAACTCCATGAAGAAGGGTTTCCTGATATGATGTTTGCGAGAAACAATGAGATCAAACCCAATGGAAATGCCAATTCACTCTTGGTAAATATATTTCTAGCATAGCCGAGCCAACTGGTATTAGAAGAAAAGGTGATCTCGTGTCTCCAACACCCTCTTGATACATTTATCACACCCATCGTCTACTACCATCACTGCCGAAGGAACAAGAAGTGGCCGACATCTTCAAACCTTGGTCAGTGGAGTCGCTCCTCAGCGAGCAACAACCCTTGTTGTTAGTGATCATATTTTTGTAAGGATCTTGGTACGCCTAGGATATCAAAACTTGCCGAAATACTAAGAGAATAATTATTGATTTACTGGATATTCAGTTTTTAAAATTTTGATTTTCCACTGAAAAATAGCCAAAATCTTAAAAGAAGAAACTATGAGTGTGTTGGTTTAGGCTAAGCTCAAGCCGAGTCAAAACCGAGCCTCTATCCTTGGGCACTTACATGTGGGACTCACACATCAGATTACAAGTGAATCGATTAATCGGGGTTTATGTTAATTTTGTTGTAGCTCTAGATACGGATTAGTGTTAACATCTTCTATTTTTGTCTTTGTTTTTTGTTACTCTAGCCCTAGTTATAATTCAACAAGATGTAGAAAAAAATTCCGGGATGTGCTTTGGTGAATTTTCCACGTGGCTATTAGCTCATTTGATAATTCTCGTGCATAATTAACGGGTTTGCTTATTCTTATTTGTTGTTTTAGGATTTCAATTAACGATCTGGCTTTTTATAAAATGAATGTGGTAGGGGAATCCAAATATGTGTATGTGGGTACTGTATCATGCTTCTAGATCGACGTCGCCGACCACCCCCGCGGTGTCGTCGTGCACCCGCGGGCAGCGATCGCGTCTGGACACTCGGCACTAGCTCGCTCTACACTAGCGGTGCATGGACGCCTTCCAGCACCGCGCCTCTCTTCCTCTCCCACGGATTGTACACTGCAACTCTGCAAGTGAATATTAGCCATACACGGTCTATCTCATCCATCATCAGCAAAGTGATCCAGTTTGCTTCACCGACACGCAGCGCAGACTCAAGCCTCAAGGCACTGGGCTTCTTTTAACGAGCTGCTCCTGCTCGGAGGAGGCGCCGGCGCCGCAACAGTCACCCGTACAGACAAAGCTCCAGTACCGGAATCCGGCCGTTTTTCGAGCGTCCAGCTCTTTGCCAAGTTTGTTTCGTCGTAAATCCTGATGAACTACACTCCAGAAAGAGTCAAAGAGAAGACACTCGGCAAACAAGGGCACGTGACACTCGATAAAGAGAGGCACTTGGCAAAGAAGGTACGAGACACTCGAAAATAAGTCACACTCCGCAAAAAAGCGGCACATGTTTCTCAGATAGTCACAAGATGGAAGGGGAACGACGCTACCATCTTTGACGCTACCATGTTTATCAGGAAAAAATTCGTTGCCATTTCCCCCCCCACCCCAACTAATTTTATATGGCATAGTTCATAATAATGTGCACGGAGGTGCATCTTTCCATGCCACACAATATTGACAATGGCAATTTTCCAGCCTCTCGTTTAAAAAAAAAGTTTTTCCATTTTCTAAGTGCCAATAAAAGTTTTCTTAAGTGCAAATAATATGGTGGAAAATGACACATCTCCAATTTGACACAAAGTTGACCATATTGTACGATTAATGCCCAAATAGTTTATATTTTCTAGTCCTCTATCTCTTTCGCACGTTTGAATGAATTCAGCAAAATTTTAAAAATAATTCAAATTTAAACTCCAAGTGTTATAGTTTAGTAATAAAAATTGACAATTTTTTTAAGGAAGCCAAGTAAGATGTCAAAATCACTCGAACGTCTATGCATGGCAAGGATCTGCTGGAGACGGACAAGGACGAAGCGAGCAAGGTGGCCGAGATGGTGCATGACCTCGTCGAGAAGGCAAAGGAGGCGCGTGGGACGCCACCAAGGACAACACACAAGGCGTCACGGATAAAGTCGTCGTCATGGCCAAGGATCTGAGTTGAACATTTGCTTCTTTACACTTGTCAATTGTACTTCATTCTTTTATTTAGGGTATGATCATTGGAGCTCTGCAATGCATGCCTTCTAAATTCTAATGAACCTTTTGAACTATGTGCATCAATCCTTTCCTACAGTGTCAAAAATAATCTGAAAACGGCTAGAAGAAACACATCACACGTTTTAAATTATAGGGCCTCTAGCTATTTCTTAAGGGGCACCCGCACATCATATATAACTAAGTAGGTCGACTTAATCACCTTGTTCTAGGCTCTGTTGACCTTGTCAGGCGCCTGGATTTTTTTGGCTACGGTCAACCTCCACATAACCAACAATGCACGAGAAAGTTCCTGTAAGTGTAGTTCATCAATCAGTATTGCTCTCCGTACGACAGTAAGTTCTCAATCAGAACGCTGCTACACGTCCGACGTTTTTGCATCCGACTGTCCGACGTTCTGCAAAAACGTCGGACGTGTAGCAGCGTTCTCTTCATCAATCCATACCACAAAAGTGCAACTTGGAAATTTATAGTGGCACCTCATGCACCCGCGGCGGTGTCTAGGTCATCGTATGCCAAGAGACACTAGTGGAAAACACCCCCTTTAGTCCCGGTTCTAGAGGGACTTTAGTCCCGGTTGGGCCAACCGGGACTAACAAATCGGGACTAAAGGCCTCCCCCGCTGGAGGACCTTTAGTCCCGGTTCATGGCCAACCGGGACTAAACGCCTTTTTTCGAAATAAATTTTTTTCAATTTTTTTTCAATTTTTTCTATATTGAATTATTTGTCAGTTTAATCTCTAATCGCCCCTAATCTCACACTGCTCCACCCCCAGTTCCAATTAGCTTCCAAGATTGTACTAATAACATCTTTATAATACTATGGTATCAATCTTATTATCCTCTAGAATTGATGTCACATGATATTATTTTTGAATTCCAAACCTATATTAACATAAATATTAATGATTAAGTAATAATAATTATTAATTCAAATAACAAAAAAAAAATGAATTTTACATTATTATTGCCATTTTCAATTTAATATGGAAAAATTCATATCTTTAAATCCGTAAACCGAATTTCGACAAATAATATGTATAAATCGATCAAAAAAATGATAGGAATCCAAATATTGCATCCATATCATCTTTTGCATAATGCGCTATGTCTTTTAAATAATGTACTACTAAGTGTGTGTTTTTTTGTTTTTGTAGAAAAAAATCTTCTTTTTGAAATAAGTTTTTTTCCTTTTGGAATTTCGAGAATCTGAGAAAACTTCACCGGGTAAACCCTGGTGAAATCGAGCTCCAATTTTTCTTTAGTTTTTTTTTTATATATTAAACGTATTTTTCCGACGTCGTATGCAAAAGTTATGGTTGTTTTAATTTTTCTATTTTTTGCAGAAAATGATATATTAAACGTATTTTTTCGACGTCGTATGCAAAAGTTATGGATGTTTTAATTTTTTTCTATTTTTTGCAGAAAAGGTCAAAATTCATATTTCAAAATTTCTATACAAACTAGACACTAAAATCTAACTACATCTCAAAGGATTTTATTTTTTGAAGATTTTATCATTTTGTTTATTTTGTACAAAACTAAACAAGGCGATCCAGGGGGGTGTAGGCATGAGAGTAAAAAAAAAACCTTTATTCCCGGTTGGTGTCTCTAACCGGGACTAAAGGCAGACCTTTAGTCCTGGTTGGAGTTGCGGCACCTTTAGTCCTGGTTGGTGTCTCCAACCGGGACTAAAAGTCTTGCTTGAACCGAGACTAAAGGTGGTTGTGCCCGTGCCCCGTTTGAACCGGGACTAGTGCCACATTAGTCCCGGTTCGTAATGTGGCCGGGACAAAATGGTCGAACCGAAGGTGGTTTTTCTACTAGTGAGAGATGCAGGAATAGGCCGCCGATCGTCTGATCGATGTCATTTCAGTACTCGTTTTGTTGACCCACTTTGAAACTTTGTCGTCCTAAGAAGAAAATCCATGTTTTGTTAGATCACAGTCAACCGTGAGTCCGTGACTGAGATCGAATAAAATCCTAGCACGTTGAAGATCAAAGATAACATACGATGTGATAGTCGCGCTCAAGTTCATTATCGATCGACATCATCATGTTGTTGTCGCCGGTAAAGTTACCACAGCACACCGAAGATTCAGACGTCCACCGCGTTAGATATGTTGGCATGATGGAGAGACTTAGTGGATGGGTACGGGTATGTGAGTAGCGGTGGACAGTTTTGTAAATAATCACTCCATTCCATAATATAAGATGTTTTAGGCATTGCAATGTGGACCACATACAGACTAAAATGAATGAACTTGCACACATAATGCGGCTATATACATCCGTATTTCAAAAAACCTAAAACATCTTATAATTTGGAACTGAGTGACTAATTGGCAAGCAAACAGCTCGGTGTGGTGAGACACACGGCCAAGTTCAACGTGGTTGACCAGTCTGTCAGGTGTGCTTTACTAATCTCGAGCGTGGCACACCAATAGTTCCTTTAGCGTGACATTGCAAAGGATCAGTCTTGCCTACCACCTACTCCCTCTGTCCCAATGCATGTGGTGCCTTAGTTTTTTCTACACAAATTTTGATCATCAATTTGATAACTAATATATGAGAATTATGTCATAAAAATCATAACATTAGAAACTCTATTCGAATATGAATCCAACGTATAATTTTCAAAGCACATAACACAAATTTGTTGGTCAAATGATGGTCAAACTCGGTGCATGCAAAACAAGGACGCCACTTAATTTGGGAAGAAGGGAGTATTACATAGCCGCTATGGCCAATATGGGACATACAATGGCACATATCTATCTGGCTACTTCTACCGCAATAAGTTGATCCGTTGGTTTTAAAAATATCTGAAGTCACTTTTGTGTTACGCCATCACCCTACTGACGCCACAATATACACATTTGCTAGTGTAAGCATGCTGAGATTAGGCGCCGTATCATGCTTCGAGATCGATGTGTCATGCTTGAATGTATTTAATTTCTCTGTAAGCCTTAAATTGGTCTGCATTTCCTTTCCTTCTTCTTTCATTTGCAAACCTTGAATTGGTTTCTTCTTCCTTTTCTTCATTTTCATTTGAAAGATCTTGGTCCAGTGTAACCTTCCACTTCAAACGTGGACACGTGGATTTGGTTTTGTCGACCCGTACATGAGTAGCAGTCGGCCAGTCGCACTAGAGGTGGGCGCACCAAAGATTCTTTTCCTTCTATTTCTGGCAAAACTCTCACGAGTATGAGCCACACCACAGAACTGTGTCGACAGTTTGTCGCGCACCGCCGCACCACACAACCTTGTCGACCACCCCATCGTCGACCGTCGACGTGCACCTCCATCCTTCCTCTTCGCCCCGTCCATGTGCATGCACGCTTTGCCTACAAAACCAGCACCGCGCCTCTCTTCCTCTCCCATCCATCCTACAGGGCAAGTGAAAATCAGCTCACATACACAGCCCATATCTATCATCAGGACAATGGCTTCTTCTTCCCTGCTGCTAGGAGGAGGCGCCGGCGCCGCCGCTCTCACCGCCGCGGGCAAGGCTCTTCCCGCGCCGTGCTTCCTCGCCGCTCGTCCACGCGCCGTGAGCGCGGGCCGCCTCAGCCTCTCCCAGCAAACCGCTCCCAGATCGTCTCCGGTACGTGTATATATCCAGTTTCGATACACTTGAAATTTGCACTTCCATGTCGACTTTTAAGCTCATCGCCTTGGTTCGTGCTCCAGGTATATAACAAAGCCGCGGACGCCGCCGGCGACGCCGTCGAGAGCGTGAAGACAGCGGCCGGGGAGGCGGCGGGCAACGTGACCGCGGCGGCGGAGGGTGCCTTTGAGGGCGCCCAGAGCGCCGGCGAGAGCGCGGTGGAGGCGGCCAAGGACGGCGCGAGCACGGTGTCCGAGACGGCGCAGGACCTCGGCGAGCAGGCCAAGGATGCGGCGGAGGGCGCGTGGGACGCCACCAAGGACGCCGCGCAGGGCGTCGCCGACAAGGTCGCCGACGTGGCCAAGGATCTGAGCTGAACATTTAATTTTTTTTACACTCTTCTATCTCACTTCAATCTTGTTTCATGGGGCTGATAATTGGAGCTCTGCAATTTTATGCCTTCTAATGCACCTTTTGAACCGTGCGTATGAATCGTCTCAACAATGTCTACTGTGTCAACAAAAAATTACTTCGTTTTTAACTGCACATGATGCAAGACTTGATCAAAAGATAAATCGATGTGTGGGTGAGAACTGGAGAAGAGAGATGGGAAAGGCATCACTGCTCACCTGTCCACATAAGAACTAAAAGGCTCTCGGGAGACTTCCACACAGCTTTATACGGAGTAATAAAACCAAAATGAGTTTGTTGGGACAACAACGCAAACATGACAGATATAGCAACTTTTTTTGCTAACGTCACAAGCACGCACGCACGCCCACACCTTCTTACACAGGGAAAGGCCAACTATAGAAATTCCAACCAACACACAGAAATTGAAAGAATCAAGTCAAAGCAAGAAAATTGCTCAACTGGCGAAAATGTACATCTGGCATATCCTAATGAGTAGTCCTTCAGCTAACACACTGCTTTCTGAAAATATCAAAACTGGCCTCACATATTCAAAGGTGTACATAACACCCTGCTGCACGAGGGAAATATACAGGTTAATACATCATCATGTGATGTGCCTGCTGCCTCAATGTCGGCTACATTTCAACACTGTACAAAAAACTTTCAGGGAGATGGGTTCCTATTGTCCTACTTATCACCTTCTGAATATAGCCAAAAGTGAAGTGTCGTCTTTTGCCAATCACCGTTGTCGTTTCTTTTTATGGTTAGTGTGATCTCTACTAGATAGGTAGATCGCTATGAACAAAACAACCAGCGCTGAAATGGTGGCTGCTGCATTCAGACATAGGAGGTCAAGCGCACCTGCAGCAGATTTGAGTGTGGAATACTCATCGACATGACCGCCCTGCGGCAGTTGTTCCTCAGGAACGCGAAGAAATAGTTTATGGTCAACTTCTTGAAGAACCAGGAGTCCTTCCTGGCCTTGACGATGGGGTTGTCGATCAGATAGACTGCTCCAGATTGCTTCGCCTGCTTGATGAATGCGAGCTCCAGCTCGAGGTTCTGTGTGTAGTCCACTGCAGGATCTTGAGGCGTTGAGCAGCTGGGTGATTCAGGAATCGCTTCATTTGAAGGTGCAAAGTCCACCATGAGAGGGACATCAAGCGAGTAGAGGCTGCCGTTTGGTGCTGTGATTATCCGTGTAGGCGTTGTAGGCTCATCATCAGAGTCAACATCATCTTCACTCTGTAGGGACAACTCTACAGCCTCCCGTTGTATGAACTTTTCAAGACCTTCTATCAGAAGGCGCTCAAACGTGTTGTGGTGCTCCTGTTTCTTGTCTTTGTACCCGTATCTGTGCATAATCAAGTTAGCATCGTAAGAAGCTTTTAGAGTTGATGCCATATACTGGAAGCTAGCTCCAGAATATCACCAACAGTTTAAACTTGAATGGTACATATACCTACTTTGCATGAAACAACAATCTACCGTTGATCGTCAGTAGACATGAATATAAAAGATATGGTGGCACAGGAAATTATTTCACTACTTCATTGAAATCACAGCTGATAAGTCTTACTATTTGCATGTTAAATTAAAAGTAAACTACTCCCTCCGATCCAGAAAAAGATTCGGAGGTTGTACATAACTCTTGTACTGCTCACCTTAGTTTCCCACGACTATTATAACGGATCCGAGGGAGTACTAAGATTAATAATTATCCCAAAGCAAAAGAAGTAATGTCAAGGCTCTTGGTAATAATGTTTTAAAGCAGATATTAGTGGGCAGTAGCATTTTTTTTTTCGTGTTGCTCTATACATTTTACTGCATTTCTGTGACATTCTACGAGAGTATGAGCCTAATATGGAACCAACCATATTAGAACCAGGAAGTGGCCGTGCGTGGTGTTTTCAGCATTAATGGGTGAAATTGGAACGGATAGAGAAAATTGTGCTCATATCCTGGATTTGCTAGTACTGAATCATATTATTATGTGGTGGAGGAAGCACACACAATGTGGATAATAGAGCATAGTACTTGTAACTCAGATGGACAACTAAACTATTGAGTCCATGTACATACCTGGCAATACAACGGAACATGTGATAGCTCCTTGCGCAGACACGTTGGAAGAGAAACCTTTCACTTTGGGGAACCACGGGCACTGGCACATTCCTGATGCACACGAATACAATTATCGAGTGGATAGCAGGAAGGGCGGTCAGAAAATGACCAAAAGTTGCAGGAACTCCTTTCACTATCTCACTGTACACCAAGCCTAGTCCAGGGGCTCTCATGGTGCCAAGGTTGGGGCCCAGTTTTCTCATTAAATCCTTTGAAAGCTTCTGTCTGACTTCACTGTCATGCTTCAGCTTGCTCCCATAGTTCCAGATGAACATAATCATGAGAAGACCAGATGCAAAGACCAACAGTGCCCAACCTCCATCTCCAACACTACTCAGAGCCGATGAGAAGAAAATCAGCTCCAAGAAGAGGAATGTGGTAAAAAATGATATCACCTTAATAATATTGGTTTCCCATATTAGAAGCATTATGATTGTAACATAGAGTGTGGCCATTATCATCACCCCAAGTTCAGCTATGGCTGTTCAAGACGGAACAGCTGGTTAGCATATTGCATAAGCAGAGACGTAAGCATATTGGCATAAAAGCTATGAAAGAGTTCAGAATATTAGAGCGTTACAACGTATTGCATAAGCAGGGAGGTAAGCAAATTGGCATAAAAGTATATGCAGTGCAATATTATTACCGTATGCATTGCCGACATCATATGTGCTTCTGAAAAGCACAATAAAGCCCAAACATGAAGCCAACAGAAACCAGTTTACGACGGGAATGTATATCTTAGCCATAAATTTTCGAGATGTATGAACAATTTTGAGCCGAGGAAAGCAACCAAGTGCAATTGACTGCTTTAGGCATTGAAATACAGCAATCGTCATTGTCCTACTGGCAATCAGTGCAGCTAAATTAGCAAGCAAGAAAACAGGCCAGAAAGCTTCCTCTGCATAGAGAATACAGTGTAATTAGTCAAGAGTAAATAACCCTAGTGCAATACATGAACCGGCCAATTAAACACAGAAAAACGATGTACATAACCACAAATAGAATACTGACAATAGCATATGGAAGAATCATTAATGTAGTTCATTCATTAGAACATGACAAGATAGGCTAGATGTTTAACAACTAACCACAAATAGAATACTGACAATAGCATATGGAAGAATCATTAATGTAGTTCATTCATTAGAACATGACAAGATAGGCTAGATGTTTAGCAACATTCAACTTACTTGGAATAGATGAAAAGAAGATATGTTCGGATGACTTCTGGCTTGCAATGAGGAAAGCAGCTTGTCCTAAATATGCCAAGAGAAGGCAAGGAAGAACAAGAAGAATAAACATAGACTGCAAAGGAAAAAAGGTGGATTCAAATATAATCAAGAGTAGTGGATGCATTAAGCATATTCCCTTTTTATTAAAAATGATAACTGAGCACAAAAATGACTAAGGTGTTTATAACAAATGTTAACTGCAGAGAGAACATCATCTACAGAAAGCTGGAAATAAAAATAACACTTCCATAAACTCGTTATGATACCTGAACAAATCGTACAGGAAAGTAGCAAAGATTTGAAAAGATAGCCTCAGATCCTGCAGTATAGTTGGATTGAATAAGTACAAATGAGTATCATATAATGTGTTACCATAAAAATTCCTTTTTTACAAAGACATCTAAGAAAAAAGTTCTGAACTAACACACTGAGTTCTGAGACAAAGGGCAAGCTAAATTCATCGTAAAATTAAATGTCTCAAAATTAAAGCATGCCAGCAAAGTGCACAAGGAAAATCAATAGAAAGTTGAGACTGTAAGATGAAAAGAGAAGATTGTGTAGGCATATCAGATGATACTAACTCATCAGATGTAAACTAGCTAAGATCTTTACCTGTCGCGCACAAAAGACAACCACCAAGGGACAGCCAAGCCTGAAAGGGGTTCTTCCCAAAATAATAAATAATGTATAGAGGATTAAATGCCTTAAAAGCTGTTGTGCCATATCTACTGAGATTGCATATGCCAATTCCTCCAAGACAGCAAAACCATATCAGCAAACAAGGGCCAACCACAAACCCAATTTTGCTAGTGGCATACCTCTGTAGACTATATAAGATCACAAGAAGTGCAATTGAAATCATCACCACAACATCTGCAAATAATGTTTGATGGAATTAGAAAGGGGAACTAGCTAAAAAATAAATAACTCACTTCGGTGCCATCAGATAATGTAAATTCACCTTGTGAGGCATTTGGTATCCCAACTTTCAAGCCACTCGCAGCAGACAACACTATTGAATGATAAAAAAATATTTTAGTGAATAATATAGTTCGAATAAACTACAATCGTACAGAAAAGAAAAAAAAATCGTTCTTAAATTCTTCATGGTGTTCCACTAAAAGTGTGTTAGAAACTGAGTGCATAGTATG
The DNA here is from genome assembly GCA_947311845.1 of Poa pratensis. Lineage (NCBI taxonomy): Eukaryota > Viridiplantae > Streptophyta > Magnoliopsida > Poales > Poaceae > Poa > Poa pratensis. The sequence goes on along the minus strand of CAMZMU010000050.1, from coordinate 17,503,325 downwards.
CATATGAAGAAAAAACAAACCTGACATTGCTGGCGTGATAACTCCATTGGATATAAACATGGCAGTCCCAAATAGTACTAAGCCTAAAAGTAACTTCTTCATGAAGAGTGAAGATTCAAGTTTCTCCTTTACTTTTATGGATCTCTCAAGCTCAGCTGTCGGAAGTTTGAGACGGAAACTTGACATCCTCTTCTCAGCCTGAGCCTGTACTTGGCTTGGAATGAGACTCACTTTTGCATTTCTACAAATTAAAGAATACATGGCAAATATACCACCTGTGAAGTCATAAAATAACTGAAGGGTGTTAAGCCTCTAACAAACCCATGTATATAAGGTTCGACCTTACTAACTCAATTCACAACCTCAGATATATACCTTCACCATCATCATTGGCCCAAAGGACAACCAAGACATACTTCACCAATGGCATCAAAATCAGAGTATACAGAACTAGTGAGAGTGCTCCAAGAACATCCTCCTCCCCAAGAATAGGGTACTTGTTAAACATGACATCAAATGTATACAACGGACTTATGCCAATATCTCCAAACACCACAGCAAGAGTCTGAAGAGAAAGAAATACTGTCCTGCCAAAATCAAACTCCTGCACATGTAAATGAAATAGCTAAACTATACGATAGATAATGAAGTAAACATTTTAAACCTTACCTTACCTTAACAAAGCCTTTTGTCCCAAACAAGTTGGGGTAGGCTAGATATGAAACCCTGTCACGAGGACTTCTCAGGAGGTCACCCATACTGGTACTACTCTCGCCCAAATGGGTTTCATATCCATGGGACTGGCTAGTTTTTACGTTGGCTCGCCAAGCCTATCACAACCCTTAGATATGAAACCTTTCATGAGGACTTTCCAGGAGGTCACCCACCCTAGTACTACTCTCGTGGGTTTCATATCCATGGGACTGGCTAGTTTTTACGTTGGCTCGCCAAGCCTATCACAACCCTCCTCCTTTATCCGGGCTTGGGACCGGCTATGCCTAGAAGACATAGGCGGAGTTGAAGTAAACATTTTAAAAGTAAAATATATTCTTTATTGAAACGGTGAAGGTGTATTAGGATCGACATGCATTTAATTTCCCACAATTGAGATTTTTGTTTCTCTTCTGCTTCCTTTTTACTTTGAGTTTTTTGCCATCTTAGCTTTATCTTTTGGGGTATCTTTTGTACTCATTTGCGTCATCTTGATTTTTCTTCTAATACCAAATGAGACACGTCCGAGATATTTTTACCATAACTCTCAAAGAAGACTATCCCATAGATGGATCTCCACAGGATATACTTTTTTTCAGGTAATCTTCACAAATATATTCCGGTGAGGAAAATTTTCAAATCGATCGGTTTATCTCATAATCGAACACATGTCGCTTTCCCGGGAAAATATTATGATGATATCTCATAACTGACACATATTTGGACCACAGATGACTCGCGAGTGACTTTCACTCCTTATTTGTCCCTGCATGCTTTATTCAAAGTAACAACTTTGCATTCATCTTTTTTTCTAGAGAATTTTGCATGTATGTGGGTATAGTTTGACAACAAACCAGAATATTCCGTTCAAGGATAAATCCAATTCTCTAATCTGAAAGAAGAGAGAATTGGCATCTCATTTTCATATAGAAAGTTTCTGGCCGTGCACATTTGTTCAAAAGCTGCTTTAAATCTTCTATAGCACAGAGATTTTTTTACTAGGATCGTTTTTTGCACTGGAGAGGCTAAAGTCTTTAGATGAGTTCTTATACCATCTCGACCGAGGCGCTTGCACTTGAGAAGGTAACTTTAATCAGGATGTTTGATGCTAGGCCACATTCTCTCTCTTTAACCAGCGGCCGAACTGGAAGAGGTACCTGCAATGTTTATATGCCTAGAGAACCTAAGTTTCTATGGAAGGAAATTTGCCCTAATTTCACGAATGCCGTCTCCGGCGAGATTATGCAACTTCCTGATTTAGTTGTATGTAAAAGGCATGCCTTCTATAAGCAGGTGGGAGTGGGTAAAGGGGTCATAACATTTCAACAATAAATGCAGGTGACACCTCTTTAAATTAGTAGCATAAACATTGATGTAAAATTTGCACAGAGGGAATAGTTTCAATGTAAAATTCAACAAAACACACATTTCTAATCGACCAAATATCCCACATTTCAGAATAGATATTAGATAGCCATCCTGAATCGTAAAAATCACATTTCCTGTGATCACTGCTCAGTCGCCATTTCTGAATTTTCCAATCCAATAGTTCCAACCAAATGCAATCAAGTAAGCGACTAGCGATCCCCACTCCCTGCCATTGTGCGCGCACAGCAAAGCTACCACCGACCGCATAAATAGCATCCGTCGAGGTCGAGCAATTCGCGGCATAAACAGCACCCGTGGAGCATATCGTTTCATACGCAAGCAAACGACAGTACGAAATGAAGGTACAAGCCAGAGGAGGGAGCAGGCGCTGACCTCGTAGTCCTCTTGCGGCTGCGCGACGGAGACCTCGTTGCCCTCGACGTCGAACCAGTCGACGGAGGGCCCGGTCCGGATCAGCCTCTGCCTCGCCTCCTCCTGCTCCTCCTCGTCGTCGTCATCCCCATCCTCGTCGTTGTCGTCCTCGGACTCGAAGCTGCCGCCCCTGCCGACGGCCCCGACGGTCGCGGGCCCTCCCGCGCCAGCCTCCTCCTCGCCCTCCTCCTCCTCCCCCGCGGACACCCAGCGCCACTCCATCGAGGGCGCCTTCCGCATGCTGCCGGCCGTCGACGACTCCGCGGCCATTTCTCCGATCGGATCGACAGGACAGGGAAATTTTCGTCGGGAGGAAAAACAATTTGGGTTCCCGTTGTTGCGTGTCCGGAGATGGGATGTCTGGGAGAGCGAGAAAACCGGAGACGAATGGGGAGGTGGTGGTGGAATGGAGCGGCGACCGGCGAACGAGCGAGCGGTTTGGTTCGCGGGGGAGGGGCGCTGCTGAGGTGGCGGCACGTGCGGACCACGTGAGCAGATCCGATCTCTTTTTGTGATGATTAATGGATTCTTCTCCGAAAGTGTACGTGTCTAGGATCATGTTTGGATATACGGATTGTCAAAAAAAAATGTTTGGGATACACTCCCTCCGTGCCAAAATAAAAGGCACGCTATTTTTTATGCTGGTCTTTGATGGTTAACTTTGACTACTAGTATATACTAAATTATATAAATTGAGAATTTATAAATGATACCGTTAGATTCGCATTGTAAAATTCTTTCATTTCATATATCATAATATTATTTTTGTGGACATATTAGAAATACAAATTATGGTCAAACTTGTACGTCGTTGATCAGCGAAATTTAGGGGCGTCTTATATTTTGGGATGGAGGGAGTCCGGATTTTCATGAAATTTGCAAGATATCCTGTAACTTGAAATCAAGTCTAGCAGATCCTCTACAAAATCATCCTCTATATTGCTAAATTGGTTTAGAGGATCGATCGTCTATAACTATTTTACAGGATACGAAAGTGCTCTCTAAACCCTTCCCGTAATATTCTACCCTCATAAAATCTTCTTACATGTGAGATCCACTCGTTAGTAAGAGGGGTTTGTTTTTGTGTGCTTTCTTTCCGAACAGCGTAGCGCACCGGACAAGCAGCATAACTAGCGGGGGATACAGGGAGAGGTCGGTGGCGGCGGGGTAGCGGGAGACCATGGCGATGGAGGCGCTGGGGATGATCGGAGGTGACACATAGGTTAGCTAGCCGACAACGTCTACTACGCGTGTATGAGGAGGGAGCAGGAGCTAGCGTAAAATCTTTGCTAAAAAAATCATGGATAGAGGAGTCTCTATATTTCCTCCTCCATCTTCGAAATGTAAAGACTAGATGGATGTTTGGGAGGATCCTTTAAAAAATTATAAGGATAGAAGATGGTTTATATGTTCAGCTAGATCTTTTTATATTCTTCGTCATTTATTCTAGCATTTTTGGAAGATGGGAGCTTGGCGGAGCTTGCCAAATATTATAGGGGGTTAATGAAAAACTACCAGTCTTTGAGGGAGCAAGTTACTAAATTTTCCCTATTTAAGCCCTCCCTAAAAAATTCCTTCACAATTTTGTCCAAAACTAGGGGAGGGGGCCGGTGCCCCCCCCCCCCCCCACCCCGCGGGAGATAGCTAGAGATGATATGAGTTTGATAGAAACCCGAATCTAGAAAAAATGTTAGATCATATTTTATCTCTTTCTACAGCAATGCCGCCACCGTTCTCTTGTGGCATTAGCCGTCATCCAGGTGTTAACGATTGGACTTACGTACTCAATTCTTCATCCTATGTATACTTTCTCTCATAAGGTCGTCCCAATCTCCTCCCCTCTGGCGCCACTATGGGGCTTGTTATGGAGTTGTCCCATGGATCCATGTAGGTAGATCTTCTGACATGACGTGTGAGTAATTTTGATCTATCAAATGATGGTTTATATAATATGCTAGAGTGGTCTTTTATTCTTCATCTTTTATTCTAGCCGTTTTTAGGCCGGGTGGATTTAGGGGCTGCTAGTCGGCCCATTTGATTCGGAGAATTTTCAAAACACATAAATAAAAAAACCTAGGATTAGAAAGTGATGTCCTTTTCAATCCTACGAGATTAGGAAACTACAGAATTTGGGGTACATTAGTATTTGATTGCACAGGAAAACCAAATGAATTGTAAAAAGAGGTTAGAGTGGAGCGAATTTTTCCTCCAAAATAGAGTGTAAAGTAATCCTTTGTAGGTATAGAAAAGGATTGTAATCCGATGAATCAAACTGCCTTTGTAAGGAAAAAACTGAAGGATCCAAATCCTTCAAAAATGATATACAGTTCATTTGAACTAAAGGATTCCTGTAAAGAGACAAAAACTCGAATCTCAAAAGATAGCAGGTAGAGTTTTATCTCTCTTTTCTGAATGGGAATATTTCGCAACTAGTTGCACCCCCTCCCCATTGTTGGATGTCGCACTTACAATTTTTCAAAAAACAAAATTCAGAAAAAAAAAGCATGGATGAGGATTATATAGTATCTTGTGCATCTACAAAAATTCGTTGGAAAATATGATCATATGTGACATGTGCAAAAAAGAAAAAGGCCCAAGTGAATGGTATAGTGTGATATTCATACATCATTTTTTTTGTAGGACACACATTGTCATAATTTTGGATGAAACATTGTAGATGCACAAGGTACAACATAACCGATGCCCATTATTCATGTCAGATTTTTTTAAAACTCAGGAGTGGGACATCCGACAATAGGGTGGAGGTGCAACTAATTGCAAACTATAGTTTCCGCTCTTTTCTGCCAAGGCTAGTACTCCTTGTGCCATTGGCCATCATCCATACATTGTGAGGCGACTCAACTCTACATCCTATGTATACTTCCTCTCATGAATATTTTTTTTAAGGAACCTCATGAATTTCTTTGTTTGTGCGTCATCGAGGCGTCCGGGTCAAACGATGATCGACATTGTCTTTATCCCAATATCCCATCTCTATGGGTGTGCGGGTTTGTAAAAGACACGAGGCAATTGGTGTTTGTGATTTCCTTTGTTAGCATTGCTTACTCCTATCCTTGCAATTGTTCCTTGACATCAATCAGACAACAAAGGCATTTCGATGTTTCCTCCAAAGAAAACCTCTAAAAATAGCAACACCGTATTTTGCGTTGGTGTATCTAAAGTCATCTGTTTTGTATACTTAGCTTCGAGGGCAACTTGTTGTATGATTCCCTTTGTAGAATTCAATTACACCGAGAAAGAGAATAGTCAAACATTTCTATCTGAGACATTTTTTGCAACTTTCTATCTGAGATAAAAACCACGAGCTTTTATCTGTTTTTCCGAATAACATACTCCCTCGTGTCCAAAATATGTTGCATATAATTTTTTGTGGAAGTCAAACTTTGTAAACTTTGAATAAGTATATACAAAAAATGTATGAACATCTACAATACCATGTGCATATAATATGAAAATATGTTTATGTTGATTCTTTTTTATTTGGTATTTTAGATGTTGATACTTTTATCAATATACTTGGTCAAAATTTAGAAAGTTTGACTTTGACAAAAAAAAAATGCAACATATTTTGAACAAGAGGGAGTAGTCTATACAAATACGCTATAGTTGGCTAATAAAACAGCGGCACGTTGATTGGTTACGGGAAAACATTGCTGGTATTGGGTGGCCGTTTAGCCTGAAACTACTTGCCCCCACGGGAGTTGACGCTCAGCCGGTCAGTTCCGTGGAGACGGACGGTGGCTTGACCTTCGTTTTAGATTGTTGCAACTAGCAATTGGCTGCGCTGAACTCACAAAGTCCCAATGATCCAGCTCCAGCATTTAACGGCACGACCACTGTTTTCTGTTTCCGTGCTGATATAGAAAACCAGCGGCTTGGCAATCAGGTAGGACACGAGGCTGATATAGAAAAAATTATGAAGACACGGGTAGCTGTCCTTTTTTTTGTGCGGTAATGAATACTTAACGCCAGAGGGCCAGTGGGCAACAGTATTACAGTAACATTTACGGGTTCCATCGCATCATGAAAATGACTTGAGATTTGTGATGGTGATCTCACTTGTAATGCTGACATCTGATGAGAAGAAGATTGTGGGTCCTGGACGGTTTGAGATTTCTCTAGGTCATTCATTTTGTACAAGAAAAATAGAACAATCCGGACTAATAGCTACGATGATTATCGGTATTTTAAATAGGTTTTCGCCCCGCTATATTAATATAGCAACCACCTGATACAATCACGAGATTCACGAACCGAAAGAAATGTTGGGGCAGCAGCAAACACACATCCAAAAGAAGAAAATAAGAAACAAAAGGAGACATGGGCGGGAAGACCAAACGAAGGTGACCCACAACCGCTGCACCCTCCGGAGAAGTACCACCACACTTCTAACACCGAATCATCGAGTATCGAGCAACACCTTCAACAAGGAAAGCAATCGCTGCTGCCTGGACCAGCGCACTGGTCATAGGGTTTCCCCGACACACAGAGTGAAGTGGATGGAGGGTAGCCACGACGCCCTCTAAAAAGGAATGATGTCACCCGAAGGCGGCACCGCGTCGGTGTCGGATGAACCGACAAAGATTTCTCCCAGAAAATCCTATCCACGACCCCGGGCTATCCATAGTATAAGAGCCCCACAAGGACGAAGCCTCGCCGCCCACCAGCTTGCGCCACCACGGTTATGAAGCCGCCATCGTTGTCTCACTGAAACTACTATCACGAGGTCTGTAAGACGGAGGTAAGGAGTAGCTTACTTCGAGTCAGCCGTACCGTGGCCGCGCGGGAGAAAACTGCATCCACCGTCGATACGGTAGTCGACCGGATGCGGTTGCAGAGCACACTAGTCCCAGTTAGATCCCACACTATGAGTCACAAGAGGGTCACGGTGCAACAGGGGCGGCCACTCGCAGCAGACACCACGCTGCAACAGGGGCGACCACCGTCGATGGTGCTCCCCTGCGCGAGCACTACCACCTCCAATTGTAGATCAGATCAAGCGCAGGGCAGGCCCACCCGCCCCGACCCAAATGGGTCCCGAAGGGCCAAGATCTATGCTGAGGGGCAGTCGCCGCCCCACGGCAACCCTCCGTGCCGTGCCGCCCCACCGCACCACGAGTGCGCCGCCGCGCTGTCGCCACTCGGCCGGAGCCGAACCGCCGTCGCCCTTAGAGCACCGCCGCTGGGAGGGAAAAGCCCCGACACCGCCACCTAGTACGCGGGAGAAGGCACTCCGCCGCCGGTGGCCCCTGCCGATGGCGGCGACGGGGGAGGGAGGAGAGGAGGGGACCTGAGGCAGGGAAGAAGGAGGCGACGTTCCATCGCCTCGGGGGAGAGGGAGGGGGGGGGACGGAAGCGCAGTTTTTCTTTTTCTTTTTTTCCCCTACGTTCTGCGATCTTCTCTGAGGTCCTTCGAGAGAGCTCTCGATGATTATCGTATTCCAGAAGAGAATCTATAATATCCTTTTAAAGCATATGTGTGCACTTTGCTACTTCCTCCAATCCGTTTTTCTTGTCGCGGCTAAACAACTAGCGCAGTACAAATCCTATGTACAGCTCACGACAATTAATATGGATCAGAGGTAGTATTATTTCTCGACCTGTCAGAGGATGTTTTTGACATGAACACTTTCAACAACGAGTTGACCATATTTTAATATCCTATGTTAATATATCTAGTAAAGAAGAATTGTGAAGAAAAAGTTCATCGAAGATCTGATACTACTTCCATGTTAGTTCCGATCGAGCCCAGTACCTATCGGACAATTAAAACATTAGGGAAACTAGCTAAATGCCCGTGCATTGCTACGGGACAATATAAAAATATTTTTATGCCATTGATCAACAATATATTGTTTAAACTTCTGAAATAGTTTGGCGAGTGAATTTCTTACTCATAATCTTTGTTACCTAGCTATGAGCGGTACGGTACAGTCTACTCTTCATAAGAGCAACTTCCGGTCCGTGATCCTGTTTGAGCAGTTCGGCTTTCAAGCCTGGCGACGTCGCGGACGTGTCCCCCGAGGTCTCCCAGGTTCGGGTCGTCTTCCCCGAGCTCACCAGCGAGTACGTGATGCCCGCTCTTCCGGCTCAAGGACATAGTGATAGTGCCCGACGGCAAAGGCAGGCGCAGCGGGTAGCGTGACCATGGCCGCAAGACAAGGTGCTGTTGAGTTGTTCAGTAGCTGCCAGGACTGCGTCGAGGTCACCATGGATGTGCGCACCAAGATGTAAAACATGGTAGGCGGCAATGGCACAGACTACTTGTCGGTTGGTCTGCTACCGCTGCTAGTGATCTCTCCGTGGTTATACTGGTGACCTGGGTGTTTGTCTGCGTCCGCGCTACTGTGTATAAGATCCATGCGGTATTGGGCGCCCGGCTGTCGTTCAAGCACACGCCGCCACGAACTTCTGGTACGTAGAGTGCACCGGCGCACTACACGGCTGGGGCGTCGCCTTCTACTCCCTCCGTTCTAAATTAATTGACTTGCTTTTGTCCAAATATGGATGTATCTATACTTGTTAGGTGTCTAGATACATCCATATGTAACCAAGTGTGTGTCAATTAAATCCGAACGGAGGGAGTAGTTTTTTTTGGCTTCACTGTCATCGTTACCTAACACCGGATGGGGCGAGACTGGCAGTAGCCTCCGGGCGTGGGACGACACCCCCTCCCGGAACGCGCCGGCAAACAGCAGCGGCCGGTGCTAGCTGTTGGGCTTGTTGTGGTCGTCGAGGTTTTCGTTCGTGCCGATCACGTCCGTCGAGTCGTCGACAGCAGCCTCCGCTCATCCTCGTCGCCGTTGCCGATCATAGCATCTTACCTGGTGGAAGAAGACCGTGCCCATTATGACGTCGTGTACAATTATGAGGGTGTTGGACAGGAGCTGGCGCTTCCCGGCGAGGTTCTCGGACAGCTCTGTCGCAAGGAGGCGCTGGTTGATCTGGGCCGCCATGTCGGCGATGCTCTCGATCTGTTCGTAGAGAAGCCTTGGCCTGTTTGCTTCCTGTCATATTTAACGTCGGACATGCTCTGCACGGTCTTCCCTCAGGTAAGATGCTGAGATCGATCGGGACTCGGTTCCATGAAGAGATGTTTAGGAATCAGACGTTGGGGCTATCGGCACTTTGGTCGGTCGGCGTGGGCTGGTTTTTACCTTTTTTTAGCGAGAAGGAGAGGCACGTCACGCTGGTTTTTTTTATCGCGAAATCGCTGGTTCCGGTTTTTTTACCGATCGCTGGATGCGACGTACGTACGACGTAACCAGTTTTTTTAGCGAGATATACGAGCGAGCGCGTGTTTTTTTTTACGTACCACCACGGTCGTTTTTCAATATTATATACTGATACGTCCATTTTGCATCACTATTTTATATCATAATTTACTGCTATTCATCGATATATTTCATATTTAGAAGTGTTACTTATGTTATTTTACCTATTTTGCATGTTTGATGAATAATGGAGAATTGGACACCGGAGTCAGGATTCTGCTGGAAAAAGCACCGTCGAGATGCACTATTTCTGAAGATCAATAAATCGAAGGAGACATATGGAAGTCCTATTTTACCAGAAGATGGAGGAGGCCAAAAGGGGAGCTGAGAAGGGCCAAGGTGGGCCCTCCTCACCTTGGCGCGGGGCCCCCAGCCGCGCCGACAGGTGGTTTGGGGGCCCTGGCCCACCTCAGCCGTTCCCCCTTCGCGTACTTGACCCCCTCGGAACCCTAACACACAGGGGACGGCCATCGAAATATTCCGCCGCCTCCACGAGGCGGAAAACACCAGAGAGCGAAAAGCTCCCCTGCAGGAAGAAATCTGCCGGGGGAAATTCCCTCCCGGAGGGGGAAATCGTCGCCATCATCACCGTCATCGAGCTGGACTTCATCGGGATCATCATCATCATCATCTCCACCGCCAACACCATCATCACCGCCGCTGCACCCCGTCTCCGCTATAACATCTAGGGCTGAATCTTGTCTATTTCATAGGGGAAACTCTCCCGGTGTTGATTACTCTTGTTATTGATGCTATTGGGTGAAACCATTGGACTAAGGTTTATGTTCAGATTGTTATTCATCATCATATCACCTCTGATCATGTTCCGTATGATGTCTTGTGAGTAGTTCGTTTAGTTCTTGAGGACATGGGAGAAGTCTTGATGTTAGTAGTGAACTATGTTGAGTAATATTTAATGGTTTGATGCTTAAGTTGTGGTGTTATTCTTCTAGTGGTGTCATGTGAACGTCGACTACATGATACTTCACCTTTATGGGCCTAGGGGAATGCATTGTGTATTCGTTTGCCAATTGTGGGGTTGCCGGAGTGACAGAAACCTGAACACCCGTTGGTATATCGATGCATGAGGGATAGCAGGATCTCAAAGTTTAAGGCTGTGGTTAGTTTATCTTAATTACTTTCTTGTATTTGCGGATGCTTGCAAGGGGTATAATCACAAGTATGTATTAGTCCTAGGAAGGGCGGTGCATTAGCATAGGTTCACCCACACAACACTTATCAAAACAATGAAGATTAATCAACTATATGAAGCGAAAGCACTTGACAATATTCCCGTGTGTCCTCAAGAACGTTTGGTCATTATAAGTACAACAACCGGCTTGTCCTTTGCTGTAGAAAGGATTGGGCCACTCGCTGCAACTATTATTACTGCATTTTATTTACTTGTACTTTATTTATCTGTCATATCAAAAACTCCTAAAAACTTGTCTGAGAGCATTTACAGTGAATCCTTCATCAAAACCGCTTGTCAACACCTTCTGCTCCTCGTTGGGTTCGACACTCTTATTTATCGAAAGTACTACGATACACCCCCTATACTTGTGGGTTATCAAGACTATTTTCTGGCGCCGTTGCCGGGGAGTGTAGCGCTATTGGTAAGTGGAATTGGTAAGGGAAACATTTATTGTACGTGCTGTTTTTATTTTTGCCTGCTGCTATATCTCATTATGGAGGGGTCTTCTCTTGAATTCCTATTTGGGAAAACAACTACCACTGCTAAGGTAGTAGAGGAGGCGCCAGATGAGCAGGTAATACCGTTCAAAATTCCTATGAAAATTGTTGAACGTGTCACAAATAACCGCTATGCAGGAGATGGAACTGTCCATCCTGGAGATCATTTGTTATTTCTGCATGAATTGTGCGAGTTATTTAAGTGTGCAGGTATCTCGATGGGAGAAGTTAAGAAGAAATTATTCTCTCTATCACTGTCTGGTAAAGCTGCACATTGGTATAAACTGCTGAAGAATGGGTATTCTCTTGGATGGGAGGAAATTGTACCTCTCTTTTACTCCAAATTCTATCCTCCAAGTGAGATTCATAAGGATCGGAACCTCATATATAACTTCTGGCCCTATGATGGAGAGAGTATCGCTCAAGCGTGGGGGAGATTGAAGGCATTAATGCTCAAATGTCCCATTCATGAGCTTCCTGGTAATATTGTTATTGATAACTTTTATGCAAGACTCTCCTTTCAAGATAAAACTCTATTGGATACCACTTGTGCTGGATCGTTCACTCGTAATAAAGAAGAGTTTAAGTGGGACCTTCTTGATCGGATTCAGGAGAACACTGAAGGATGGGAGAATGACAAAGGTAGGGAGTCAGGTATAAGCTATGACTTTGAGTGTGTTAAAAATTTTATGGATACTGATGATTATCGCAAAATTAGCACTACTTATGGTCTTGACTCTCAAATTGTTGCAAACTTTTATAAAGCCTTTGCTTCCTATTTCGGTTTGCCGAAGGAGGGTTTTAAAAATTATCATGAACCATATAAAGATGAATCTGTTTCTCATATATCTAAAGGTGTTGAGGTTAATGTTGCTGATCGCATTATTCCAGAACCTTATATTGAAAAAGTTCCTTTTCCTAATAAGATTAAGGAACATACTATCATAACTGGTGTTGTTAGTAAAAGTAATAAGAAAACTACCAAACCTGATGAGCAAATAACTGTTGAACCTGTTGTAGCATTGGTTAAAGATCTTGTCACTGAAAATTTAGAAGATAGACACATTATCTTTTGTGAGGATGCTTCTAATATTGTCTCACATCCTAAAAGTTCTAGGAAGTCTAGTGTTCCTGTGCTTTCTGTTGGGATAGGTGATCATTGCTATTATGGTTTATGTGATATTGGTGCAAGTTCTAGTGCTATTCCTTATGAGCTTTACAGGGAAATTATGCACGAAATTGCTCCTTGTAAACTTGAAGAGATTGATGTGGTTATTCAGCTTGCTAATAGGGAAACTATCTCTCCAATTGGTATCATTAGAGATGTCGAAGTCCTTTGTGGTAAGACTAAATACCCTGCTGATTTTCTTGTACTTGGGTCGGCTGCCAATGATAGTTGTCCTATTATTTTTGGTAGACCTTTTCTGAATACTTGTGGTGCTGTTATAGACTGTAAGAAAGAGAAAATCTTTACTAAATTTGCTGGTGAATCTTATGAATTCAATTTCTCTAAATTTGCTAAAGCACCTTATGAAACTGAATTGCCTAGTGAGGATTTTGAAATTGCTCAACTTGCATCTATTGTTCTTGCTCCTAACAATGCTTTGCAGCAACATATGGAGAATCATGAAAGTGAGAACTTCAGGGAAGAAAGGAATGAGCTTGATGAAGTATTCCTTCGTCAACCTATGCTCAAACACAATTTACCTGTGGAAGATTTGGGTACCACAATGCCACCCAAGGAGGATCCTGTTTTTGATTTGAAACCTCTGCCTGATAATCTTAAATATGCTTATATTGATGATAAGAAAATATATCCTGTTATTATCAGCTCTAAACTTTCAGGTACAGAGGAGGAAAGGTTATTGGGAGTGTTGAGGAAACACCGCGGAGCTATGGGATATACTCTTGATGACCTGAAGGGAATTTCTCCTACTATATGTCAGCACGCCATCAACATGGAACCTGATGCAAAGCCTGTTGTTGAGCATCAGCGTCGTTTAATACCCAAGATGAAAGAAGTGGTAAGAAATGAGGTATTAAAACTTCTTGAAGCTGGTATTATTTATCCTATTGCTGATAGTAGATGGGTAAGTCCTGTGCATTGTGTTCCTAAGAAAGGAGGAATTACCGTTGTTCCTAATGAAAATGATGAACTAATTCCTCAAAGAGTAGTAGTTGGTTATAGGATGTGCATTGATTTTAGAAAGGTTAACAAAGTAACTAAGAAAGATCATTATCCTTTGCCTTTTATTGATCAAATGCTTGAGAGGTTGTCCAAGAAAACTCACTTTTGTTTCCTTGATGGGTATTCTGGGTTTTCTCAAATTGCTGTGAGAGCGCAAGATCAAGAGAAAACTACTTTTACTTGTCCTTATGGAACTTATGCTTATAGACGTATGCCTTTTGGTTTATGTAATGCTCCTGCTACTTTTCAAAGATGCATGTCTGCTATTTTTCATGGCTTTTGTGAGGAAATTGTGGAAGTCTTCATGGACGATTTCTCCGTCTATGGAACTTCCTTTGATAATTGTTTGCACAACCTTGACAAAGTTTTGCAGAGATGTGAAGAAACTAGCCTTGTTCTTAATTGGGAGAAATGCCACTTTATGGTTAATGAAGGAATTGTTCTTGGACATAAAATTTCTGAAAGAGGTATTGAAGTTGATCGAGCTAAAGTGGAGGCAATTGAAAAGATGCCTTGTCCCAAAGATGTTAAAGGTATTCGTAGTATTCTTGGTCATGCTGGTTTTTATAGGAGGTTTATTAAAGATTTCTCTAAAATTTCCAAGCCTCTTACTAATCTTCTTCAAAAAGATGTACCCTTTGTTTTTGATGATGATTGTAAGGAAGCTTTTGAAACTTTGAAAAAGGCTTTAATCACCGCTCCTGTAGTTGAACCACCTGATTGGAATTTACCTTTTGAAATTATGTGTGATGCTAGTGATTATGCTGTAGGCGCTGTTCTTGGGCAGCGAGTAGATAAAAAGTTAAATGTTATTCATTATGCTAGTAAAACTCTTGATTCTGCTCAAAAGAATTATGCCACTACTGAAAAAGAATTTCTAGCTGTAGTTTTTGCTTGTGACAAATTTCGACCCTACATAGTTGATTCGAAAGTCACTATTCATACTGATCATGCTGCAATTAGATACCTTATGGAAAAGAAAGATGCTAAGCCAAGGCTTATTAGATGGGTACTTCTTTTGCAAGAATTTGATTTGCATATCATAGATAGAAAAGGTGCTGAAAATCCTGTTGCTGATAATTTGTCTAGATTGGAAAGCATTCCTTATGATCCTATTCCTGTTAATGATAGCTTTCCAAATGAACAATTGGCTGCAATAAGTGTAAGTTCGCGAGATAGTCCTTGGTATGCTGATTATGCTAACTTTATTGTTTCCAAGTACTTGCCTCCAACCTTTTCAGCTCAGCAAAGAAGGAAATTCTTTTATGACTTGCGGCATTACTTTTGGGATGACCCACACTTATATAAAGAAGGAGTCGATGGTATTATGCGAAGATGTGTTCCTGAATATGAACAACAGGAAATACTGAGGAAATGCCATGGAAGTGCTTATGGAGGGCATCACGCTGGAGATAGAACTGCGCAGAAAGTTCTACAATCAGGTTTTTATTGGCCTACCCTCTTTAAGGATGCAAGAAAGTTTATTTTATCTTGTGATGAATGTCAAAGGGTTGGTAATATCTCTAGACGCAATGAAATGCCTATGAGTTATTCTCTTGTTATTGAACCATTTGATTGTTGGGGATTCGACTTCATGGGTCCTTTTCCTTCTTCACAAGGTAATACTCATATACTTGTTGCTGTTGATTATGTCACTAAATGGGTAGAAGCTATACCTACTAAAAGTGCTGATGGTGAGACCTCTTTAAAAATGCTTCAAGATGTCATTTTTCCTAGGTTTGGTGTACCTAGATATCTTATGACTGATGGAGGTTCTCATTTTATCCATGGTGGTTTTAGAAAGACTCTTGCTAAATATGGTGTTAATCATAGAATTGCTTCAGCCTATCATCCTCAAACTAGTGGACAAGTAGAATTGTCAAATAGGGAGATTAAATCTATCTTGCAAAAGACTGTTAATAAATCTAGAAAAAATTGGGCTAGTAAGTTAAATGATGCTTTATGGGCTTATAGAACTGCTTATAAGAACCCCATGGGCATGTCTCCTTATAAAATGGTTTATGGTAAAGCTTGTCACTTGCCTTTAGAATTAGAACACAAAGCTTATTGGGCAGTGAGAGAACTTAATAGAGATTTTAAACTTGCCGGTGAGAAAAGGTTGTTGCATTAAGTTCTTTAGATGAATGGAGAAGTGAGGCTTATGAAAATGCTAGACTCTTTAAAGAAAAAGTTAAGAGATGGCATGATAGGAGAATTCTTAAAAGAGAATTTAATGTTGGTGAGAAAGTTCTATTGTATAGGTCTCGTCTCAGATTTTTTGCAGGAAAGTTACTCTCAAAATGGGAAGGACCATTTGTTATTGTGGAGGTGTATCGTTCAGGTGCAATAAAAATTGCTTCATTGAAAGATAACTCTACACAAGTGGTAAATGGTCAAAGACTCAAGCATTATATTTCTGGAGATTCTATTAATGAAGAGGTTGATACAATTAAAGTGGTGACTCCGGAAACTTTCATTGAAGAACATTTTTCTGGGACTGCAGAATTCGATTCGAATAGGTAACAGTTTCGGTAAGAAAAGTTTCGCGAATAACTTTCTAGAAGATATTTTCGTCGTTTTTATTAAATATGGAAAAATAAGAGACCGAACCGGATGGGAGACGGCACCCGTGGTGCCCAAACCATAGGTCGGCGCGGTGGGCCCCCAGCCGCGCCGCCTGGTGGTTTGAGCACCCCGGAGCTCGTCTCCGATCAGGTTTCCTCCTGTACCTTCCTTATGTTGTAAAACTTTTTGCTATATAACTCACCCGAACCCCCGAGGTTCGTATCTCGCCTTTTCATCGTGTTTCGTTTCGAGCTGTTTCTGTCCAGATATTGTTTTCAGATTTAGAAGCGCCATGGTCTCCAACAACAACAACAAGGGCAAGGAGCCTTTGGAAGACGAGACTCAAGACCCCAAGCTGAAGGAGGAAGTCAAGAGCAAAGATGAAAGCGTCATGAAGGAAGTAAAGGGGATGCCGTCAACAAAGGGAGAACAGCCTGCAGTCAGGAAGCCCACCTTTGTGGGATCGGTTAACGCTCAACGTGCTTTTTCTCATAACCTGCAGGGAGCAATACCACCTATTCCGGACTACAGCTCTTTTCCGGCAGTGACGGAAGTACTTCGAGTTACAGATGAGTTCTGTGATCAATACCGAGCCCTGCGGAGGGAGGTGGAAATACTCCAGGAAGAGAATATCAGACTCCGCCGAATGCTGGAACGGTTTCTTACTCCAATCCAAGTCATACCGCCACCACCACCGAAGGAGTAATTCATAAGTATTGGCATCCCCTTGGTTTGTTCCAAGCTTGGGGGAGTGCCGCGGTATCACATCATTATCTTTACCTTTTACTTTTCCATAAAGTCATATCGTGAGTAGGGAAGTTATCTTATATGATGGTTTGCAATGTGGAAGTATCTCTCTTTTAGTTGGTTATCTATGTATCCCTTGGTGTGAGTTGCCGTTATGAAATATTAATGAGAAGTTTTATCATTTACTTTCTGCATACTTTATTTTAGCTTGCAATTCTCTTTCATATTGATAACCTTGTTGTTAGTATAGGGATCACTTTTTAGAGCACCAAGTTAATCTTTTTGGTTTTGGCAAACTTAGCATTGGTCAGTAGTAGACAATACTTTGAGACTTAAGTAGAGAGAGGGAGTGCATGCAAATATATTATTCCATGATCTTTCTTTCTTTGTAGCTCATAAGCTTAGTATTCTTAAGTTAAACTATTTGTGCTTCTAAGGAAGATTGCATGATTATTCTTATCACTTGTATAATTGTTTGTATCCCTCAACTCTTATGCTTGCTACATAACCTTGCTAGCCAAAGACCTGTATCGAGAGGGAATGCTTCTCATACATCCAAACCTTGAGCCAAACCATTGCCATTCGAGTCCACCATAACTTCCTACTATATGGTATTTTGCGCCATTCCAAGTAAATACTTCATGTGCTACCTTTAAATTATTCAAAACTTATTACTCCTAGTTTTGTGTCACTGTTTATTAGCTCATGAGGGTTCTGTAGAGTTTCTCTAGCACTTTTGTCAAACAGACTTTCACCAATGGACTAGTGGCATATACACCGCTTATCCAACAATTTGCAAAAAGAGCTGGCAAATGGGGTGCCCAGTCCCAATTAACTACAACTTTCATTAATAATTCTCTTCACATGTTTTGCCCTGATTTATCAGTAAGCAACTTAATTTGCAAATAGACACTCCTCCATGGTATGTGAATGTTGGAAGGCACCCGAGGATTCGGTTAGCCATGGCTTGTGTAAGCAAAAGGTTGGGAGGAGTGTCAACTATAAAGAAACTAAAATACATGTGTAAACAAAAGAGAAGAGGGATGATCTACCTTGCTGGTAGAGATAACGTCCTTCATGGGAGCCGCTCTTGAAAGTCTGGTTGACAAGGGGTTAGTGTTCACTTTACTACGATTCGTTGACAACGACATACATAGCTCAAACAACTATTTTCATACTCTCTATATGCTTTGCAAAACTTAAAAGCTCTAGCACATGATTTAATCCCTGCTTCCCTCTGCGAAGGGCCTATCTTTTACATTATTGTTGAGTCAGTAAACCCATTCCTCTCTATCTCAAGCAAGCATTTGAGTTGTTGAGATCCAATTAGTTATATGTGTTGATACTTCTAATCATATCTCTCATTTCCTTGTTTCGCACAATAGCTTTTATCCGAATGAATATAACTTTGAAAGTTATCAATGACTGTAAGGAGACTGTTATGATTAAGGCATGTAAGTTCTGCTATATAAGCTCTGATATAAAGACTCTTCTCGAAAGATAAGTATGATCTGTTAATTGTTCTCTGACCAAGAGTTTAAGTTTGCCTTCACCAATCATGGTTCTCTTTATGCACTTCATCGTGGTTCCCTTTACTTATTTCAAGTTAGATTATATGAAGGGAAGTTGCTGTCTAGAATGACTTGTGTATCAATGAATGTGATGCTTCTTGTCCGTATTTTATTTATCGACACTTTGCTCCATAAACTTGTGGTCATGTTTACTGAGCTCAGTTTTCGCTTGGGGACAAGCGAGGTCTAAGCTTGGGGGGGTTGATACGTCCATTTTGCATCACTATTTTATATCATAATTTACTGCTATTCATCGATATATTTCATATTTAGAAGTGTTACTTATGTTATTTTACCTATTTTGCATGTTTGATGAATAATGGAGAATTGGACACCGGAGTCAGGATTCTGCTGGAAAAAGCACCGTCGAGATGCACTATTTCTGAAGATCAATAAATCGAAGGAGACATATGGAAGTTCCTATTTTACCAGAAGATGGAGGAGGCCAAAAGGGGAGCTGAGAAGGGCCAAGGTGGGCCCTCCTCACCCTGGCGCGGGGGCCCCCAGCCGCGCCGACAGGTGGTTTGGGGGCCCTGGCCCACCTCAGCCGTTCCCCCTTCGCGTACTTGACCCCCTCGGAACCCTAACACACAGGAGGCCATCGAAATATTCCGCCGCCTCCACGAGGCGGAAAACACCAGAGAGCGAAAAGCTCCCCTGCAGGAAGAAATCTGCCGGGGGAAATTCCCTCCCGGAGGGGGAAATCGTCGCCATCATCACCGTCATCGAGCTGGACTTCATCGGGATCATCATCATCATCATCTCCACCGCCAACACCATCATCACCGCCGCTGCACCCCGTCTCCGCTATAACATCTAGGGCTGAATCTTGTCTATTTCATAGGGGAAACTCTCCCGGTGTTGATTACTCTTGTTATTGATGCTATTGGGTGAAACCATTGGACTAAGGTTTATGTTCAGATTGTTATTCATCATCATATCACCTCTGATCATGTTCCGTATGATGTCTTGTGAGTAGTTCGTTTAGTTCTTGAGGACATGGGAGAAGTCTTGATGTTAGTAGTGAACTATGTTGAGTAATATTTAATGGTTTGATGCTTAAGTTGTGGTGTTATTCTTCTAGTGGTGTCATGTGAACGTCGACTACATGATACTTCACCTTTATGGGCCTAGGGGAATGCATTGTGTATTCGTTTGCCAATTGTGGGGTTGCCGGAGTGACAGAAACCTGAACACCCGTTGGTATATCGATGCATGAGGGATAGCAGGATCTCAAAGTTTAAGGCTGTGGTTAGTTTATCTTAATTACTTTCTTGTATTTGCGGATGCTTGCAAGGGGTATAATCACAAGTATGTATTAGTCCTAGGAAGGGCGGTGCATTAGCATAGGTTCACCCACACAACACTTATCAAAACAATGAAGATTAATCAACTATATGAAGCGAAAGCACTTGACAATATTCCCGTGTGTCCTCAAGAACGTTTGGTCATTATAAGTACAACAACCGGCTTGTCCTTTGCTGTAGAAAGGATTGGGCCACTCGCTGCAACTATTATTACTGCATTTTATTTACTTGTACTTTATTTATCTGTCATATCAAAAACTCCTAAAAACTTGTCTGAGAGCATTTACAGTGAATCCTTCATCAAAACCGCTTGTCAACACCTTCTGCTCCTCGTTGGGTTCGACACTCTTATTTATCGAAAGTACTACGATACACCCCCTATACTTGTGGGTCATCATATACTCCCTCCGTTTTTTAATATAAGATGTTTTAGATGTTGTACATATTGTCCACATGCATACAAAGATGGGTGAACATGCACACTAAAATGTGTCTACATACATTTGTATGCATGTGCATGTGGACAAATGCTAAAACATCTTATATTAAAAAACGGAGGGAGTAGTAAAGCTAACATAACTACCAGTTATGGTGTGTGCGTGCGTGCGTGCGTGCGTGTGTGGGTGGGTGGGTGGGTGGGTGGTGCGTGTTATACTAAATTGAGCGATGTTAGATTGGCAAGAGTAATCCATTTATTTCATTGAATTGATTGATTTTACATATATATATATATTTTAATCCGATTCTGCGAACTACATCGCGCTTCTTTCCAATCAGCCTACATTTATCGAACGGTTCGCAGATGATTAACTAAATATAGTGTACACGCACGAACAACAAAGATCTCCGATGAGACTAAAAGTTGCATGAAAATGTTTTTAGTTTCCTAGAAACGACGATGATTTGATTTGCTTTTGAATTACTATCTTGCAAAATTATCTTTCTTAGATTTCAATGCATTCTCTCACTTGTTTGTCTAAAATACATTCATGGATAAACCATATGCTTTGTTTTCTGAAGGACTACTTTGTACACGATTCTAAATGATTTGTCCATTGAATGATATCATCACAAAAATACTTTATTAGCATGCCAGCTATGCAAACCCTTATCCTTCACCAAATTTCTTGCATATTCTGTGTGGCGCAACTAAACATTTTCTATTTGGTTCTAGTTCTCAATTTTTATAAAATTTCATCTTTTCATTGTATACAAGTTCACATTTCATGACACCTAATTTCTAGGTTTTTCTGTTCTATTTATGAGTTCTTCAATCATGTGAATATAAGTAGATCAAATGAAGCCTGCTACCCGCATGGGTAGCTACACACCCATGCGTTATACGGAGATGCAAGCTGTATATACCTGTTTTGGATTGATATTGTAGTAGAGTAGGATTTTTGGTGTACAAAACTGGTTTCGGAATTTCAAAAAAAATATTTTTGGCCATTTTGGACCAAAAAATATTTTTTTTGAAATTCCGAAACCAGTTTTGTACACCAAAAATCCTACTCTACTACAATATCAATCCAAAACAGGTATATACGGCTTACATCGGCGTATAATGACATGGTGTGTAGCTACCCATGCGGGTAGCAAATTGCCTCTCATAAATAGATTATAAGGGCCTCTTTGATTCTAAGGAAATGAAAATCAAAGGAATAGGAAAAGGATAGGAATAGGAAAGGGTGGCTGGTGTAAAACTCTCCTCGTTCCTTGTGCACACGATTTAAAGAATGAGGTATGAGCTCATTTTTCCATTCCTGTAAGTTTTGCCTTGAAAGTGAGATACGGAGGAAAAATTACTCTACTTTTCCCTAGCACCATTCCTATGAATCAAACATGTGAACAGTAGCAACTATGAAAATTTTCCTGATCCTGTAAGTTTCCTCCACGTTTCCTTCAAATCAAAGAGGCCCTAAACCATCTCTCTCACAAATCCACGGGGGCCAAAACATGATCCATTTCCTTATCCCCTCCAAGGCAGGAGCAGCATACAGCTCCCTTTCGCAGCTCCTCACCCGCTTTCCTCCCCACCTTTGACTCATCCCACCACCAAAACCGCGGGCCGCATCCCGCGCCGCCCACCGGCGGCAAGACACCGCTCAATAAACCGCCGCCACCAGGAATCCTCAGCAACTGCCCCCACCCACCCACCCACCATGGCGTCCTCTCTCCTCACCACCCCATCGCAGACCCTCGCACCCCTCACGCCCGCCGCGCCGCGCGCCCGCAGGGCGCCGTCCCAGGTGTCCTTCTCCTCGCCCCGCCGCGCTCTACGCCTGCGCGCGTCGGTCGCGATCGAGAAGGAGGTGCCCGAGGCCGAGGCGCCGCCGACGTTCCTGCGGGAGGACGGGTCGGGGGCGGGGTCCGGGTCCGTGCGCGAGCGGTTCGAGGGCATGATCCGGCGGACGCAGGGCGAGATCTGCGCCGCGCTCGAGGAGGCCGACGGCAGCGGGAAGCGGTTCGTGGAGGACGTCTGGTCGCGCCCCGGCGGCGGCGGGGGCATCAGCCGGGTGCTCCAGGACGGGACGTGTTCGAGAAGGCCGGCGTGAACGTCTCCGTCGTGTACGGGGTCATGCCCCCGGACGCCTACCGGGCCGCCAAGGGGGCCGCGAAGAATGGGGCGGCCGATGGGCACAAGGCTGGACCGGTGCCCTTCTTCGCTGCCGGCATTAGCTCGGTAAGCGCTTGCTTTCCTTATGCATTGACATAGAAGTTGGTCTGTTATGAACTAGGATGCAGTTTCTCTGTTTATACGTTGCAATGCTTGGCAGTTTAAGAATTGGTACCCACAATTGTGCTTATAGGTGGTACTATCTTGCAATCGTGTGGTACTTCTTTGGCCTTTAGAGTTTAGACACCAGGATCCAGGATGTGTGTAAACTTTCAGCAGACCATCGAAGTTTGTTCGTTTAAGCTTGACAAGAGTCTCGACTCTTCACATTCCAATGCCATGAGCCTCTTTTATCTTCGTTTTCCATAGCACTCAATTATTCTTATTTACATTTGTATAGTTAACCTTGCGCTGTAGTTAAGTGAACTGCAGTTATAGGACTGATCCATTTGCTGCTACTATTTACAAGGCGTAAGTTTGCATATAAATACAGTTGAACGGTGAGTTTGTGCAAAAAAGTTGTTCCTCAGAACAGTATTTACTTCTCAGAGATGATGCTTGTTGATATCAAATGGATCTGATCAGTTCAAGGACCAATTTAGAAATTTGGTGGCACCTGTTATGAACTACTAGGATGTAATTTCTCTGTTTGTACATTGCAATGTTTGGCAATTTAAGCACCGGTAGTCCGGTACCCTCAATTGTGCTTATAGGTGGTACATTGCAATCGTGTGGAACTTCTTTGGCCTTTAGAGTTTAGACACGAGGATGTGTCAGCAGATCATCGAAGTTAGTTCGTTTTTAGCCTGACAATAGTCTCGACTCTGCACATTCCAATGCCATGAACCTCTTTTATCTTCATTTTCCATAGTTCTCAATTATGTTTTGTTTGAATTTTTATAGTTAATCTTGTGCTATAGTTAAGGGAACTGCAGTTATAGGCTTACTCATTTGCTGCCACTGTACAAGGATTAAGTTTGCATTTAGATGCAGTTAAACGATGAGTTTATACAAAAGAAGTTGTTCGTAGAACAGTATTTACTTCTCATAGATGATACATGTTGATATCAAATGGATCTCAGTATCTCACCAGTTTAGAAATTTGGTGGCACCTGTTGCGGTTAGGTCGAGTACGCTGAATGAGGGGTGCAACTGTGCCATCTTCTCTTCTCTCTCTGTTTTTTGTATTCTGATCAATTTTTCATGTAGTTTTTTGCTACTGCTTATGTTTATCTGCAAACAGTTTCTTTTGCTAAGACATGTATATTTGTTAAACACTTACAGTTTTACTCAAATCTCTTTACTTATGTATTGTAGTAGTCTTATATCATACTAGGTGGTGTTTTAATGGGTGATCATTTATACTTTCAGGTTCTTCATCCCAAGAATCCGTTTGCTCCAACATTGCATTTCAACTACCGTTATTTTGAAACAGATGCACCACAAGGTATCGATAATAGGAAATACTGAAATATCATTATTTTCATTCTACCACAGGTCCATGTTATCATACATTTGTAAGCATTATCTAATTTTCTGCCCGCAAATTGCATATACACACCAATTCATGTAACAAGGCACACAATACACATGTGAAAACACCCTTTAACTTTCGCCTTAAGAAAATATATCACAACATCAGAATCTCCAAATATGTATGGGAACATGGCAAATTTACTATGGCGGGTAAAATTCAAATTTAAAGCACGGCCATCTCTGTTAATTCACATTTAGTTTAATTCACAGAGATGTTCTTCATTGTTAGGAATGGTGATTCTTAATACTCATTAGATTATGATCTTCAACTGTAGATGTACCTGGTGCACCAAGATCATGGTGGTTTGGAGGTGGTACTGATTTGACTCCTTCATATCTTATTGAAGAGGATGTGAAGCATTTTCATTCTGTACGTCAACACTTCCTATGTCTTCCAAATCTATGCATCCTTCGCATAGGGGTCCCCCACGTGCTTTCTGGTTATATTTGTAGTATTATGCTATCTGGGCTCCTTTCTAGTTATTATTTCTGATGCTATGACTATCTGCGAATTAATTTCCGTTTTCTGCTATGTCAAGTTCTCCATTACACATTCTTAATAAATTAAATGGGTTGTTTCTTGTTTCTTATAGCATAATTTGTTCGTTCATCTCACAGAGGGAAACACCTTACAGTTCTGTAGTTGGCAATCCATTAGGCATAAGAAAGACCACCTTCACCTTACTGAAGCCATATTTTCACAATTTTACATGTGATTGCTGGGTTACAAGGAGGGATGGTTTCATGGGTGAGAATATTGTATGATGTTGTTTACCTTGGGAAGAATTAAAATAACGGGAACTGAAGAGTGTGCATGACTAATGTTGTTTAAAAGCTTATCTGGACAGTTGAACACATTGTCAATTCTATGTGTGGAACATAGCTCAATTTCATGTTTTATTTGTCTGATTTCAGGTTCAAAAACAAGCTTGTGATAAGTTCGATCCAAGTTTTTACCCAAGATTCAAAAAATGGTGCGATGATTATTTCTATATTAAGGTACGATGTGTTTTCTACTTGGTGTTTTAAATATTACTACCTCTGTTCCTAAATATAAGGAGAGGGAGTAAAATAAAGAGTTTTGGTAATCTTAAGTTAAGGAACAGAGGGAGTAAAATAGAGAGTTTGATGAATGTTCCTTTTGCAATTCCACGAGTTCACAAAAGTATGTGTCGAGTGATGACCTGGTAGAAAACTTACAGTTTTTCCTATAAAAAATAGATCTTGATAATGTAGCTGCATATTTGTATTCGGGTAATTGGTTATCCTGAAAAGGATATATGTTTGTTATCAGCTACTTGGGACTCTTGGTGAATTGTTAATGGTTCCATATGAAGGTTCCAGTGCTCATGGTTTGTCTTCCAATGCAGCATCGTGACGAGAGACGTGGGCTTGGCGGAATATTTTTTGACGATCTTAACGATTATGACCAAGACATGCTTCTGAACTTTGCTACAGGTAAAACGATTAGTCCTTGCATGATGAGGAAAAATTGAAGTGAATTGTATTCAAGTAGCTTGGTACATCTATTCCCCAGTCACTCTCTAGTTGAGATAAGTTCGACTTGCAGGGCTCCCTAACTTTGCACCTTCTTCCACTTTTTTTTTCATTAGACTGATTACCAGAAGGAATCCTACTACAGCAATCGCTCTTAACTGTAGGCTAAAGCTGTACAGCTATGATAACAAGAAGCTTACTTTCCTATTATTTCTGCAGAGTGTGCCGGTTCTGTAATTCCTGCATACATACCCATCATAGAACGTCGCAAAGACACTCCATTTAATGAGGAGCACAAGGCATGGCAGCAACTGCGGAGAGGCCGTTACGTGGAGTTCAACCTTGTAAGCAGGCTTATATTAGCACGGTCTTACTGTGGTGTCTTTCTGGTTTTAATATGTGCTCGTTTCAAAGGTTTACGACCGTGGCACCACATTTGGGCTCAAGACCGGGGGAAGGATCGAAAGTATACTCGTCTCTCTACCGCTTACCGCGCGATGGGAGTATGACCATGTAAGCTAACATGTTCCCTTAATTTTTATTGCTTACGAGCTCAATAAGTGGAATCAAAAGTGTCTCATGTTTGCTGATATAGAACACTAGAACTTTTCGGTTCCTCATGGCCCTGCAACCTGGATTAACATGCCATTTTGTTCTTCAGAAACCCGAAGAAGGGACGGAAGAGTGGAAACTTCTGGACGCGTGCATAAATCCGAAGGAGTGGCTCTGATTAGCTGAGGCTGTTTGTTCTTCCAGTCGTTTTTGTTAGTTTTTCCTCGCTCTGTGTAGTTCTTCAGATCGCCGACAAGCATGTGTAGTTCCTTTTTTTTGCTGTGCAGAATTTTGGATAATCATATTGCTGTAACTCGGTTTAGTTTTCATCAAGTGAGTTAGATCGCCGAGTTTTGTAGCTGTTGTATTGTATTGGTTTCTTTTCCATATATGAATGAAAATGGTTTGTCTTTCCAATTTTTCGTTGAGAACGCCTTGGAGTTCTCCTTGGTACTTTATTTAGCACCTCTCCTTGGTACTCTTTGTCTTGAAGCCGCCCTCTTGCAGTCATACAGTACTCACTTGCACGTACCACTGGCCGCTTAGCCCGACAGGCATATCCAATCAGGAGATCGAGTGCGCCAAGGCGTGAATGCAACATGAGTTCACAATGAAATACGAAAAGACATTACTTCACGCGCAACTTCCATCGAAAAGAGAAGGCACAATACGGCACAATACAACATGCATAAAGCTTGTGCCTTTATTACATAATACATCAAAGGCCATACTGTTTGTTGGAAAGTAAAGAATAAAAATCACGAATATATCCATTACTGCTCAAATACTTAGAAAGCACCCCAGGATTGAGGAATCAACAAAGTTAAAGATCACGTTGCTCGTCGTGTGCGATCGATCGCGTCTAGTTCACTAGTTCAAATGCAATGAGCTTAATTTAGTTCATGACCTCGACTATGTTTAATTTAGCCCTGATGTATAGCATGTTAGGCACATGGTTGGTGGTAGTGCTAGTTGCCTCAATTCTCACTCATGACAATGCATGTAGTTACGACTAACAATATACTCTAGTACTCCCTCGGTTCCTAAATAGGAGATGTTTTACCTTTCTTCCACATTCACATGTCTTAATTTAGTTCATGACCTCGACTATGTTTAATTTAGCCCTGATGTATAGCATGTTAGGCACATGGTTGGTGGTAGTGCTAGTTGCCTCAATTCTCACTCATGACAATGCATGTAGTTACGACTAACAATATACTCTAGTACTCCCTCCGTTCCTAAATAGGAGATGTTTTACCTTTCTTCCACATTCACATGTATCTACATGTATTTAGACACGTTTTAGTGTGTAAATTCACTCATTTGAGTCTGCACCTAGTCAACACGCGCTGGGCCTTAAAACATTTTATATTTAGGAACGGAGGGAGTATATCATATGGAATTGCCGTTGTTCTTCAAGGGGTCGGCGAAGGCTTCAACAGAAAGAACTCAGCACAAAGTTGCTGATCTCAGTGACATGTACTCCCTCCATCCCATAATATAAGATCTTATTGCAACCAATATATACCGGGAGTCCGGGACGGAGGAAGTAATATATAACCGAAAATTACGACTGATTATCAGAACCCTTAGGTTGTTGCTGAGACAAATAACACCCGAGCTAGAGAACATTCATATTATCAGTACAAATGGAACTGATCATATACATACAGGGAATTAACAAACAGTAACAAATAAATAAACATTTAGCATACAACATCGCCAGGGCTTACTTGAAAGATTTTAGCGCCTGGAGGAAACCAACAAATCCAGCAATGGCGGTCGCCACCGTGATGATGATCTTGAGGTTCCTGTAACCGAACCTGTGCACCTTGATCCACATCCGCCTATCGATCCTGTAGTTTTCGATATCGACAATGGTATTGAAGTAGCAGTTCCCGGGGCGCAGGTGCTTCTCGAGGCTGGTGAACAGGTCGAGCGTGTCCCTGTTGGTCAGCCCTGCTCCTCCCTGCAGGATGTGCTTCTTCCGCAGCGCCTGCACGTCCTCCTCGCTGTCCGTGACCATGCCCAGGAGGCATAGGTACGAGCAGACGGTAGACAGTGTATCATCAGCTTCAGAAAAATCCGGTGTCATGCATAGCTCGAAAGCTGCCATGTTGACGAGGAAGCCGGCGTTCGCGTCGTCTAGGGACAGTGGCGCCAAGAATAGCTCCCCTGTGAGGAGCTCTCTCTTGATGCCCATGTCCTTTAGCTCTGCCTTAGCTTTGGTGGCTGTGAGCTCAATGCCCATCTCTGCAAGCTCAATGATGCTGACGGAAAATGATACTTTCTTGGCCTTTTCAGATAGGCCGGTCTCAGACACTTGAGTAGTGCTTCCTACAATGTAGTGTCGTAGGAGGCCAAGGAGATGCGGAGGCGTGTACTTACTCTCCATTGTAGGAGGTTCAAAAAGAAGATCTTGGCGAGATTGCAGGGATACTTTCACCCGTGCAATGAACGTTTCCAGGTCCGGGGGCGTGGGCATGAAGCTCATGAGCTTCTTAACCACCACCCAAGGGAGCTGGTTCTCAAGCAGCACGATGTCACTGAAGATTGGGCGGTCATTGGAACTGAAAGCACCCCACAAAGACGGATCTACCATCCCGTCATCGGCATCGCTGCACCAAAATAGCATATACTGCAGCAGGAAGCTGCCGTCATAGAACATCATAGGCTTGAAGTCGTCGTCGCCGAAAGCCCGCAGCTCATCCTCGTCATAGTGACTGCGGGCCTCATCAGCGACTTCACAGACCGCCCCATACACCTCCTCCAGGGAGTAGCTCGAGTCATTGATGAAGTGCCAGGCAGCCACATGCTTGGTGCTCTCCATCCGCTGGAGGGCTGGGGTCTGGCCGTGGTGGTAAGGGCCAACGGCCACGACCTTGGGGGCGGCATACCGGGCGGCGAGATCTTCCATGCTTGGAGGGAACAGGTGGATCTTCGTTTCCATCTTGTCATGCTTATCCTTAAATGATTGTGCTGTTTGCTTGAACACTTCAACCGCATACTGATGGCCACTACTCTCCTCAACCAGCTTCAGCTGCTGCCGTCCGCTAGAGCCAACGACCAGATCGCTGTGGCTAGCAGGAGCAGCAACTGTCATCTCCAAAGGAAGGCCAGGAACCCATACAGTTGGTTCCATGGTTGGCCTCCCCTCCCAATCAGCCAAGGCCAGTTGATAATCGCAAGGCATTTGCATGTTAACGAGAGAAGTGGAAACTAACAAAAAGGAAAATGCACAAACTATCACAGGAGAAGCAAGTACAAATGCCCCAGCAGAAACTGAAAAGAGAAGACAGGAGTTTGAGAACCAAGACTAAATCAGCTATCCTCTGGGCAGAAGACGTCGATCCTCTTTATAGACAAACCGGCCACAATGTTTGCTCTATTTTTTTCTCATAAAAGATTAACACGGCAGTATATATAATATAAAGGAAAAAGGAACGATGGCCCGGCCACTGGATGTCATTGCTAAGCAAGTTCATCAGGATAACACACACATGCATCATGCATGTCTCATCAACTAAGTAACCGTAGTATATGTATGCATAACAGAGGAAACTTTTCAACTTTTTCAACATGCAAGTGGAAGTGCAACACAACCTGGAGAACCTTTTCAACTTTATGATGATTAAGATACTATTGGCCTTTCTAATGTCATTTACAAGGTTGTTTCTGAACTCTGGCCTATAATAAGGGAAATCATCAAATTATGTATTTTATTATTATAGGTTGTTGAATCATAGTGATAAATCTACTTTCATCAGACAAATAAAAGAGAGTGAATCCAACAGAGAAATGTAGAGAATTTGTATTAGTAAAGAGAATGGAGACCAAAGCAAACACCCACATGCGAATGTGCAAACACACTGGAAGGTCTGATATATTCAACATTCACGCAAGTATATTTATTTACAAACTCATTGGCATGATACAGCATAAGTATCAACAGCATAACCAACATTTCCAGTAACAAAAAAGCTTAACTCACATTAAGACCCAGAAGTTTTCTTATTTATCTGGATAGTGACCTTCTTGTCTGGTATGCAATAGGTACTCAAGATGTTCAAAACCTTGCGAGCTCTCACATCAACTTCGTCACATTTGATCTCAACGAGCTTCAGATGGCTGCATGCATAGGATTCCTCTGATGGAGTGTAACTTCTTTGTATTTCCACTGGAACTTTAGGTACCTAAAGCACTCAAATATTTTAGTACATCAGTCAATCCTCGATGATAATCAACTTCAGTAACACAAGATTGGTCATCTACAAAACATAGTACCTTAGAAAGCTGGAGAGTGAGTTTCTCCAAAATTGGCGAATGTTTGAGGAAGCAACTTAACACATTGAGGTCACTAGCAATGTCAGGACACCATTCGCTGAGCAACAAGGTTTTTAACTTGCTAAATGTAGGGCACAATTTTAAATCCCTGTTGACAATAAACTGTGCAAAGAAGAAATCATTGATTTGCTAAAGCTTTGAAGTACAAGATGCAATTACACCATACGATTGGGAATATAAATTTTAGCTCAAGAAACCATACTAAAACAAACTAATGCAGCAGGTTTAAAACTTCTCAGTATTTATTATTGTCGATCTTTTCTTGGTTGCCTTATGTCAGGAACCTAGTATAAATTGCATCAGAACCTAGAATCAGCTGATAACTCCAACTCTGCAACTTCCGATAATCCTTCTAAAAACACAGACTCGTCACGCATATCATCAGCACCAGTTTGGGGATCATGACAACGCCAACAGTTACTAGTATGGCAATCCCGGAGGTCATTCTCAGTACAGGAATTACGACAATCCCATTCAAGTCTAACAATTGCTGAAACTAACAGTGGCATGCTTTCCATTACCGGAGCCCTACGCAAAATACCCGTTAGTTCCAGCGAAAGAAGGCCTGGCAAACTGATCTGGGCGCGGACGGGATCTGGCTGAAAGAAACTGGCGACAATGCTGAGATGTTTCAAGAAAGGAGAAGAGATATTCCCTTTAATGTCGCATTCTTCCATCCTGAGATGAATCAGCGCCGGACAACCCGAGAAATCAAGCGTGCTGCTGCGCAATTTCACCATCTTGAGTTCCAATCTCGTGAGGTTGGTGAGACATGAGTGGGACATTGGGAAACCCTAGAGTCTCAAAGTTGTCCGGGCACCCGTAGAGGCCACTGGTGGTACGCAGCGCCAGCAGCACGCGGGGTCCGCACATCACGGCGTGTCGGAACCAACGGTTCACGTGATCCTCAATGGCGGGGAGGAAAAGATTGAAATCGAAATCCCGCTCGATGAGGTCGAGCTCGAACGAGTCCAGGCGGAGCGGGGATCGCGGAGGAGGAGCAGGTTGTGGACGAAGTCGACGAACCATGCAGCATCGTAACACTCCTTGACGCCGGTGACGCGCAGGGCGGGGGCGGATTTCCAGAGGTGGCGCCAGCGCCGCCCGAGCAGGCACGTCGACACCGCTTCGTGCGCCGGGAGGAAGGAGAGCACGTGGTGGAGGAGATCATCGGGAGGGCGCCGATGCGACCGGCCCCGCCGCTCGCCGTGGACAATTTCTTCGCGTCTCGCCGCTCCAGAGACATTACGTCGAGCAGATCGTGTGCTCCTTGGACAGATGACAAAGTAGCCCTAGTAGGGTCGAAGGGCGCCGTCGGCTTTGCCGGCCGGGGTCGGGTGGAAACTGAAGTTAATTTGGATTCGAGGGTTTCGGGTGGGCTCTTAGTCATGGTGCCATCGGCAAGAATTATTTGGGCCGGACCGAAACACGAGAAATTGCCAGGCACAGCTAGATCGGGCCTTTTCTCAAAAAAAAAAGCTAGATCGGGCCAGGGCAGGTACAAGGCCCGTAGTAGGGCGGGTCGCGTACGCCACGAATATAAATCCGTTTTGGCGGGGTGGGGGAAGGAGCGGGAGCTCCTTTTTTTTTTTTTTTTCGCCTCCTTAAAGATACAAGTTGTAGTATCTGATACAGACCCACAACTACACACACGCACACCCTCCTTAGAGCATCTCTAACAGAGCCCTCAAACGCCGCGGAATCGTAAAATAACCACCAAAGACGGTTTCGGAACCTTAAAAACGAAAATAGCAGCAACCTTAAAAGGCGCGGACCCGTAAAAAAGTTTGAGGGTGCCCGTGAGATCGGCCCGCGGAACTGCGAATGCACAGGTTTCGCCCACGAACCGCCGGGCCCCTGTATATTGCAATAGCGTTTGGCGGGAGGGACATTTCAGCTGGCCCGTACCCGTCTTCCTCCCCCATCTCGCCGCCGCCTCCGCCGCCCGTCCCGCCGCCCTCGATTTAGGCCCACCCCCCGTCGCCTCTGCCGGCGCCGCGCCCCAGTAGAGTAGCCCCGCCTCCCGATCTACCTCTCCAGCCCTTTTGGAGTCGCCGCGCCGAGGAACAGCGCATCCCGCCGAGGGAATCGCCGCCGCCGCGTCGGATTTGCCGGTACTCCATTTTTCGGTCAAATTGACTCTTTTTTTGTCGCTTCTAGCGTAACTTGAGGTCTGGTATGCATTACAGATGGATTTGACCCCGTGCGCCGAGTTTTTGCTCTCCGATTCTTCCTCCTCCGATGACTCGGACGTAGAGGCCTTGTTCAAGAGTCGCCGAACGCAGATGGTGGTTGCGGCCCTCGCCGTCAAGGAGTTCGAGGACCGGTATAGAAGGACGCGGCAAGGTTCCAAAGCTGGCCGCCTCTGCATCCCTCGGAACCGCTTCTACGGCAACCAGCTGCTCATGCGAGACCTCGTTGAGCACACATGGCAGTTGCACGGGTAGTAATTTGTCTACTATTTTCTTCATGGATCATCATTTTTCATTTCATTTCATTTTATTCATGTATGATTGAAACAATTGTTTCCATTCGGCACTATTCTTGTATTGGATTATTGTTGAGTCGACATTTTATTGTAATAATATGGATTCTTGGTTGAGCTACATAATAATTTTTATTGTCAAATGGATCATCTTTGGTGAAATGATGAAAACTGTGTGGTTTAAAGGTTCGCGAAACGACGCGCGCCATAGCAGTACCCGTAAACATATCCTCAAAAGAGAATTTGAGGATCTGTTTACGGGTACTGCTATGGCGCGAGTCGTTTTCGCGCAAAAAATGTGACGTTCGCGAACCTTATAATGGTTTTAAGGTTCCGCGGTTTGAGGGCTCTGTTAGAGATGCTCTTAAGGGAGCTCCTAGTTGCCGCATACCGTGGAAGCTCCCGCCTGCAGAATCTCGATATGGGTGAGCCCACCGCGGCGCCAACATCTTCTTCCGCATCCTCTTCTTCCCCTATGCAGCTCTCTCCAATGCATGCTCTCCGTCGACTCCCCGTAGCCACCGCCGGCCGCCCTGCTCGAACAGAGGCCGACGCCGGTCCGCCACCGCCCCGGCTTCCCTCTTAACCCCCACCCACCCTGTTTCTTCTCCGATGCGCACCCGCATCCCCACTGATAAGTATCTTCCTCAACTCCACCTGTGTCGCGAGGCAAGCTGAGCCATCGCCGCTACTATGAGGTAGATTCCTCGCTTGCCCGGCAACATCGCTGTCAGCCGCGTCATCCCCGTCGGTGGCGAGGTCTGCCTCCATCTCCGGCGCCCTTCCTCGTCTTCTCCTTCTACGACCGCACTGCCTCACCTCGTCTTCCTCATCTCCGGCCGCATTGTCTCCCTCGGTCATCGCTAGTAGTAACGGGTTAGGCCCATGTCGATAGGGGGGGTACACGGGAGCGAATGGCTCCCGCAGTACGCGACATCTAGGATTTGTCGCGGGAGGAGCGGTCCGGTCGGCATGGGCGGGGGGCACGATAGCATCGCATGGTTTGAGAGGCCGATTTTGGGTGGGCAGCGGTCCAAAAAGCATGAATGGGTCGTATGGCATGACATTAATACCCCCCCCCCCCCCCCCACATATCAGGCATGAAAAACATTGTTTAGGTTTGAATTTGTTCAAATTTTAACTTCTGAACCATCTGGAGGGGCAAAATGTCCGAATATGGCTCAATATTCCTGTAAATAAGGGCTTCACAACTCTCTCATTCACCTCACAGTTCTTTTGTATGGCGGATCCCAACCAGTTCCACAACTTACCCCACCATAGTATTGATCCAAATCTTAGCTTCAATATGGAGAAATTTGAGCTTAGCCCTGAAGAAATCGCCTACAAGTACGAGCACAACCTCAATCTCCCTCCAAGTCCAAATATGCATCCTCCTCCTTCCCAATCTAGCGGTTCCACTTGTGCATCCACTTCCTCTACCTTTGGTACACAAAAAATGTCACACACCTCACCTGTGTGGAAGGAGTTCGAGTTAGGAGCTACGTAGTCGCATGACTGAAAAAAGTGGATGGCGGTATGCATAAGATGCAGGAGCTCACTGGTCAGGGAGTCCACGTCAAGAACCGGCCACCTGGAGAGGCACATCAAGATGCACGAGATAAAGGATAAAGAGGAGGGCCTGATACAAAGCACTCTCCAACTCAACCTAACGGTTTGGGGAAAGCTCTTACCCCCGGTATTCTCGAAAAAAAAGTGATCCCAAGGGAGCTAGTTCTCAAGCAGCACGAAGTCGCTGAAGATGCGACGGCCGTTGGAGCTGAAAGCACTCTTAGGCCCTGTTTGTTTCAGCTTTAGCTTTAGCTTATAGGGTCGAAAAGCAGAAGCTGAAACAAACAACCATATATTGAAAATCGCTTTTGAAAAGCACTTGACCGAAATGAACTGGGAGCCCGAGATGAAGTGGAAGCAGCGTCGGACCTGCTTCCCGAGCTTTTCCCTGCTTCCCGAGTTCCGCTGGACCAAATTGCCCATGGTAGTTCGGATTAATTACAACACCATTGCCATCCCGATAAAAGAGCAGCTAGAGCGTGCAATTTCCACTGCCCGCGTACACCCCACACCATTTCCCCAATTTTTCCCCGCTCTCCCCTGTGCGGCATGGATAGAGGATAGGGTTTCTCACACCGGCCGCCGCCGCCGTTCCCCGCCACCGGCGCCGCCGTTCCCCGCCGCCGTCCTCCCTCTCTCCATTCCCGACCATCTCGAGCTCGCGCCGTCCCTCAGTCGCCCGGGCGCACCACGGCACCATCGGCCGCCAGCGACGGGTCGCCGTTCGAAGCGACGCCGAGGACTGGAGCGTGTCGTCCGCCGCCGGGGACTGGAGCGTGTCGTCCGCCCGGGCTCCTGTCTTGTCGCCGTCGGCCGCCGCCACTCGAGCTCCTCCATCCGAATCGACCGGGGCACGACGGGTCGATCTGCTCGAGCTGCTCGCCGCCGCCGTACCCGGCCTCGTCCCCGTCGGCCGCCGGCCACAGGAGCTCCAAGAGGTGCTCGAGCTGCCGCCGCCGCCGCACCCTGCCTCGTCCCCATCGGCCACAGGAGCTCCTCGAGCTGCTCGAGCTGCCGCCGCCGCCGCACCCTGCCTCGTCCTCCGCCTCAAGCCGTCTCGTCCGCCGCCGTCCCCGAGATCCTCTCCGTCCCCGACGAACCGGCCATGGCCAGCACCGCGTGCGAGCCCTGCATCTTCTCTGGCCGGAGTCCGATCTGTTTGCTGTATGCTTGTTGTTTCGTTCTCCGCTCCACAACAAGGCTTGCTCCGCGCTGGATGTACGTGTGATTGATTCAGCTTGCTGGATGTACATGTACGTGTGATTGATGGATATAGGTGTATACGCAAGTTTGCTGTTAAAAGAATTCAGATTAGCATCTAGCTGTTAACTGAATCTGTGGGTGCACCAAGTAAAAAAAAAACTGTGGATGCACGTATGATTATATATTTGTATGTATATGTGATTGATGTATGTGTATACATCGTAATTATTTTGGGTTCATATGGAGAAACCTTCATATGTTTGGATAAATATGTGTTTCAATTATTACATATAAATAGATAAACTGAGATGATTTAGCTCCCTAAACATCGTAATAATTAATTAAATAAGTCAAAAACAATTCTTTCGCCTTCAAATCGGCACTTATATAACATCTTTAGCACTCAGGGGCATTACAGACATTTCACCCAGAAAACCAACAGCAACAGCTGCCAACAGCACTCCTGCCAAACATCAAATCTCTGCTTCCAACAGCTGCTTCTCACAGCTGCTTTTCCACAGCTCAACAGCTACAACTGCTTTTCAAAAGCTGCAGCCCAAACAAACAGACCCTTAAAGCCGTCGTCACCGAAGGCTTGCACCTTATCCTCGTAGTAGCCACGGGCTTCGTCCGCCAACGCGAACACCGCCCGTACACCTCCTCGACTGAGTGGCCCAAGTCCTTGATGACGTGGCAGCCAGTCGCGTACTTGGTGCTCTCCATCTGCTTTAGGGCCGTGCGGACGTGGTGGTAAAGGCCAATGGACACGACACTGGGGGTGCCATACTGCTTGGCAAGATCTTCCATGCTTAGAGGGAAGAAGTGGATCTTCGTTTCCATCTTGTCAAGTCTATGCTCAAATGCTCAAACGCTTCAATTGGACTACTCCACTCATACTGATTTATCAATACTCTCCTCGACCAGCTTCAGCCGCTGCTGCCCGCTAGAGCTGACGACCAGACTGTTGCTAGCCGGAGCAGTAACTGCCATCTCCAAAGGGAGGTCAGGAACCCATATAGTTGGTTCCATGGCCAGCCTCCTCTCCCATTCAGCCACAGCGAGCTGATAGTCGCAAGGTATCTGCATGTTAACAATGGGAACTGGCAGCTAACAAGGAAATTTACACTACTAACATGGGAGAGTGGGAGACACTTATACAATGACCTAGCAGACACTAGACACTGGAAACAAAAGACGGGAGTTTGAGAACCAATATCACATCAAATATCCTCCAGTCAGAAGCTGTCGCTCCTCTTTATAGACCAAGCAGCCACGTCGTTCCACTCTATTTCATTGAAGATTAATGCAGCAGTATATAATTGAAAGAGGAACGCTGACTTGGCTAGATGCATTGCTACATACATGTTTGATCAGGACAAAAACAGAGCCGGCGGTCACATATACGTCTCATCAACCTGGTAACCATAATATATGCTAATATATGTGTATTGCATAATGGAGGAAACTTTTCAAGTTTCTAAATGTGCAATGCAACCTGTCGGAACCTTTCGACTTTCTGATGATTAAGATACTGTTAGCATCATCTTATCATGTATTTTATTCCTTGTTCAATCATAATGATAAAAGGTATTTCCTTGAAAGGTGAAAGAGATGAATCCAACATATGAATGGAGAGAAATTGTTGTATTATTGAAGAGAATGGAGACCAAAACAAACATACACATATAAATGTGCAAATGCAATGGAAAGTCTGGCATACTAAACTAACCAAGTATATTTATTTACAAACAGTGACTTACTCACGCCATATAAAAATATAAGGCGTATAAAGTTAGTCGCAAGTCAAAGTTACTAGGTTTAACCAAATATATAGAAGAAAATATCAACATCTGCTAAATTTATACGTTTTATATTTTGGAATGGAGGGACTTCTGCTGCAAAAAATTATTGCAAGGAAAAGCAGAATTAGGTAATTGCAGAAAGGTACATCTTACGCGAAAGCTATGGTGAAAACACGACAATATTAACTGAAGGGTGAGAGAAATCACCTTGATCTCTTTCCTTATATACCATCATCAGTATCAACAGGCCACACTACTTTGTGACAATCATTATTAGTATTACTATACAAAACAGAATTTTTTTGACTGATAGCATACGAACTTCCAGAAAAACAGGATTCACATTCCTAAAAAGTGCATATACCATAGCTGCAACATTTCAACTCATCAGAATCCCTATCAGGGTGTCATCTCAGGAACAAATTGGTAATATACATCATGATCGGTTGTCTCAGCAATACAATTTTAAAATGACATTCTACTCTGAAGCAAGTTTTATCAAAAGCAAGGAACACCAAATCATAATCCTCTTATGTCATAACTCGTAAGGAACCATCTATTGCCAAAAGTAGAGTCTTCAATTATCAATTCAAATCACCTCCCTGCAACCAAATATTTAATGAAATTATATGTAAGCAACTTTAAATTCAGAGAATCAACGATGATCTAATTTTCAAGTCCATTAATGAATGAGCTGAAAAGAAGTAATGAATCATCAGTAAATAAATACGGATTTATATACACACGCACACTATCTGCACACGGACAACAATGATTGGAGGACTACCGCAAGGGCCATGCGGCAAGCATGCATGAGGAGAGTGACGCGGGCAGCACCAGCCTGGCAGTGAACTTGGCCAGGTGATGAGGGCAGATGGGACACAACAGAATGGATGGGGCGGCACACTGTAAATGGGGCGACAGGTGATTCGGGCTGCAAGGGACCTGTGCAATTTGCTAACTAGGAGCATAGTCTAGGTGTGCTAATGTGCTGGGCTTACCACCTGAGAGAGCGGCAGTCTTTTGACGCCTTATTGAACATCAGGAGTGAAGCTGGTGGAAGATCTAAAAACATGCTGGACAAGCTAGATCTGCACGATGATGAACTCGACAATGTAGAAGTGGGTTAAAGTGTGGAAGAGCTCAAGGAGGAGGACTGGGTGGCATCCGTTCAGCAGAAAAGCCTTTTATTCAAACATGGATTCTCGTAAACATAATTCTGCAGAGTTGTCTGATACTGAAGAGGTTGACAAGAACAAGGGTCCGGGAACTGGAGGAAACAAAGACTACTACAATGAAACCAGAGAGGTGGAGATGGCTGAAAGGGATGCTTTGGCTAAGTTGAAGCTGGGTGATATGGAGATTGATGTGCATCCTGCTATAACACGAGCACATAAAAAATCTTGTGAAAAAATATGATCATATTTGTATACTTCAAAAGTAAGTTGATTATTTTGTCTTATTTGTACAGGGTATACGTGATCATATTTTTGCATGATTTTCTGAATGTGCTCATGTTATAACATGATGCACATTTATGGGTTTTTTAAGATTTTGTTCAAGATGCATAATTAGGTAAACACTAAACTCAATGCATGTTATAAATCCACTTTATTTCATATATATGAAAATTGCAAACAATTTTCTAGTTATTTTTTATTCATAATTTTCACACATTCAGGAAATACAAAAACTGAAGAACAATAAGTATCGATAGCTTAACTTACATTAAGATCCACAAGGTTTATTGGTTTATTGGTTCTCTGGATATGAACTTTCTCGCGAGGTACGCCGTGGCTACTCAAGATGTCCAAAACCTTGTGAGCCCTCCCGTCAACTTCATCACATTTGATCTCAACAGTCTTCAGATGGCTACATGCAAATGATTGCCCTGATAGAGTGTAACTTCTTTGTGTAATCGCTGGATCTTTAGGTACCTAACAAAGCACCCAAAATTTTTGCCACACTGATTAATCATCGATGATAATAAAATTCAGTAACACACGGTTGTATATCTACAAAATGTAATACCTCAGAAAGTTGGAGAGTGAGCTTCTCCAGAATTGGTGAATGTTTGAGAAAGCAACTTAATACATTGAGGTCACTAGCGATGTCGGGACACCATTTGCTGAGCAACAAAGTCTTTAGCTTGCCAAATGTAGGGCACAATTTTAAATCCCTGTTGACAATGAACTGTGAAAAGAAAGAAATTAATTAATTTGCTAATACTTTATAGCACAAGATGCGATTACACCATATGACTGGGAATACAAAATTTTAGCTCAAGAAAACCATACTAGAACAAACTAATCTCTACTATATAATATGGCTTGAGGTGATGGTCCGTTTTTCACTTTCCGGTTTTACCCCTCATCGCTAGGCTGATCTAGGAAATAATTACACCCTTTGCCACCGCTAAGTTAGACTTACCGGTTCGGTAACGCACATGACCTAATTTATCCGCTCCGAGCTTCACCTTCTCTTCTTTGTACTCGTGATACAATCCCCCATCCGGGCCGAGCGCCTCGTTGTCGACGGCTACCTCGACCGCGCGCCGTCGGAGACGCCGCCTTCCTTTCCGTCATGGAGCAAGGGCATGCGGCCGGCTGTGTAGCCGTTCCCAGACCGGCCTGGTCTCTCCCTACCTCCATCCCACGCACGCCTTCCCCCGTCCTCCACGCCCGTCTGGTCTCCTTGCCACCTCCCGCACCACTTTCCCCAACTCCTCTGCTCCTCTGCGTCGATTTGGTCAGGACGGCGGTCCAGGCGGCTGCGGCGCCGGAGACCTGAGGACTAACGGTTGCGGGTGCCTGTTAAAAGGAGCTGAGCACACTTAGGCGGAGGACGTGAGGAAAGGGGGTGGTTGCCTGAGCTCACGGGGTTGGCTGTGGCCCCAGCTAATTATTCCACGGTTGCCTCTCCTCTGTACTGCACCCGCGGTCACGCCATGCTGGTTCGTCGTCCGCCCGACCTATCTCTTCGTCATGGCGTCCTAAACATGAGGTTTCCCCCAATTCAGGCCAAGGTTCAACCTAGCGTCTCACCTATCTCTTTCTTCTCCAACCTTATAATCTCTCCAGATTTCAAGTTCCAAACACGCTGCTACTGCATCTTTTTTGGAGTGTAATTCAGCTTATTTGGAGTGTGCTAATCCTCAGTTTTTGTTGGCTTGGTCTGCTCACGACGATTGATGAGCTTGCATTAGCTAGCTCAATTTTTATTTATTTTAATCAAAATCAATTTGCTATTTATATAAAACCTTGATGATACGACCTTCGCCTTTTAGTGCAGACTGCCAGGAACTTGCTCTTGCCTTCTTTTTTGGAATTTCAGAAAAATGACAAGTACCTTGACTAAATGATCAAACTCCGTATGTACCTACAATTTCTTTTTATGCAGTACAATGTTTGAACCATATTTGGCAAATATTAAATTTTCTAATTCCCCGTAGCAACGCACGGGCACTCTTCTAGTGCACCTTAATCTTTCTTAAGTTGCGTTATGCCAGGAACTTAGTAGTAGTATAAATTGCATCGGAACCCATATAAGCAAGATCGTACTAGTAACTATTAGAAACTGAAGCAGGATCTGTTTCAGAAGGGAAAAAAAGCTGAAGCAGGCACGAGCAAGCATACCACTTGAGAATCAGCTGACAACTCCAACTCGGTAACTTCGGATAATCCTTTTAAAAGCACAGACTCGCCACGCCTATCATCAGCCCCAGTTTGAGGATCATGACAACTCCAACACCTACTATTACCGCAATCCCCGTAGTCATTGTCAGTACACGAATCATGACAATCCAAATCAAGTCTAACAACTGCTGAAACTAGCAGTGGCATGCTTTCCAGTACCGGAGCCCTCCGCAAAAGACCCGTTAGTTCCAGCGAAACAAGACCTGGCAAACTGATCTGGGCGCGGAAAGGATCTGTCTGGAACCAACCGTCGACAAAACTGAGATGTTTCAAGTAAGGAGAAGAGATATTCCCTTCAATGTCGCACTCATCCATCCTGAGATGAACCAGCGCCGGACACCCCGAGAAGTCGAGAGTGGTGCTGTACAGACGGACCATCTTGAGTTCCAATCTCGTGATGTGGTGAGATATGAGTGGGACATTGGGAAACTCTAGAGTGTCGTAGTCGTCGGGGTCCTCGTAGATGCCATTGGTGGTGCGCAGCGCCAGCAGCACGCGTGGTCCGCACATCAGGGCGTGCCGGAACCATAGGCTCAGGCGCGCCTCGTAGGCGGGGAGGAACGCCTTGAAATCGAAGTCGCGCTCGTGGAGGTCGAGCTCGAACGAGTCCAGGCGGGTGCGGGGGTCGCGGAGGAGGAGCAAGTTGTCGACGAAGTTGACGAACCACGCAGGGTTGTAGCACCCCTTGACGCCGGTGACGCGCAGGGCGGGGGCGGATTTCCAGAGGTGGCGCCAGCGCCGCCCGAGCCGGCACGTCGACACCGCTTCGTGTGCGGGAAGGAAGGAGAGCACGTGGTGGAGGAGGTCATCGGGGAGGTCGCCGATGCGGCCAGCCCCGCCGCTCGCCGTGGACAACTTCTTCGCCTGGCGCCGCTCCAGAGACATTACGTCGAGCAGGTCGCGTGCTCCCTGGACAAACGACGGAGTAGCCCTAGTTGGATCCAGGGGGCGCCTGTCGGCTTTGTGTTTTCTGTTTAGGCAGCAACAAATTTGGAGAGCAGGGACTCCTTTGTCATGTTTTCTAATCTAAAACATATGACCGAATATTATGGTGTGTTTTCTGTTTTTTTATTGAGGAATCTACGGCGGGCTAAAAGCCTGCAAGAACCATTTTCTACGGTTTCGGAATCTATTTCGATATGCTTTATTATACAGAATTTGAGAACATAAACTAGTGTATGCCCGATTTTGAAAACACAATATTCCTACAGAATTTAAAGTCATTCCATAATTTTCATCAAAACAAAGGTAGAATGTGCAATAACACATTCTATTTTTTTAATACTCCGTAACATCCATGTTCTTGTCCTTTTTGTGCTCGTAATGGTTTCATGAAGAAAACACATCTGTCGTGTTGTGAAAAAAAGTCCCCTACAAAATTTAGCACCAATTTTTTCACACATATCTTCTTCCATGAAAAACTGAATGTGCCCATAGGACATACAGGTATACAAGTGTATTTTCTCCAGATTTTTTTAATTAGGAGTATAGTTTGTTTCACCCTAGGACAGCGGCGGATATGCAGAGAAAAATGTGGCAGACGAGTCTAAAATGTTGAATAAATATATTATGAGGATATATCTATGGTGGGTATATTCACATTGATGTAGGTGTTTGTATTTTTGTATATAAATTTGGTCAAACTTAGAATATGTTGAGTTTTGACTAAATTTATACGCTTCATATTTTGGAACGGAGGGAGTTCTGCTGCAAAATATTACTACGCAAGGATAAGAGTCAATTAAAATGTAACGGAGGGAGTACATCTTACATGAAAAGCTATAGTGATAACATGACATAATTAATTGAAGGGCGAGAGAAACCACCTTGATCTCTTTCCATCATCAGTATCATCAGGCCACACTACTTTGTCAGTCAATTATTTATTAGTATCACTATACAACAACAGAAATTGTTTGACCGATAGCATACAAACTTCCAGAAAAACAAAATTCAGATTCCTAAAAATGCATAAACCATTGCTGCAACATTTTGTCATCTGAGGAACAAATTGGTAATATATATCACGATCAGTTGTCTCAGAAATACAATTTCAAAACTATATTCTACTCGGAAGCAAGTTCCATCCAAAGCAAGGAAC
This sequence comes from Poa pratensis, assembly GCA_947311845.1. Lineage (NCBI taxonomy): Eukaryota > Viridiplantae > Streptophyta > Magnoliopsida > Poales > Poaceae > Poa > Poa pratensis. The sequence continues at coordinate 17,460,048 of CAMZMU010000050.1, read as the reverse complement.
ACCCAATCATCCTCTTATGTTGTAAGGAACCATCTGTTGCCAAAAGCAGAGTCTTAAATTATCAATTCAATCACCTTCCTGCAATTTTTTTTAATAAAATTAGTTGTAAGAGACTGTTACATTTCAGAGAATCAATGATGATCTAATTTTCAAATCCAATAATGAATGAACTGAAACGTAGAAATGAATCATCTGTAAATAAATATGGATTAATATACACACGCACACTATCTGAGAATTGAGAAGGATCAGACACAGCAATGATTGGGGAACTACCGCAAGGGCCATGCGGCGAGCGTGCATGAGGAGATCAACGCGGGAAGCACCAGCCTGGCAGTGAACTTGGCCGGGTGATGGGGCAGATCGGAGACAACAGAATGGAGGGGGTGGCACACTGGAAATGGGGCCGACGGGTGATAGGGGCTGCCGCTAGGTAGGCAGGCTAAGAGAGGCACACCGGCACATCAAGTGGCATAGTCGAGAGTCGAGATAGGCTAGATCAAAGGAAGGGACAAGGGTTACGTGCTATGACTAGTAGGAAAAAAGGCGGCAGGAACGTGACTGGATGGCCATTTTTCCTAAAGGGACATGTGCGATTTGCTAAGGAGCATAGGCTAGGCGTGCTAATGTGCTGGGCTTACCGCCTGAGAGAGGGGCAGTCTTTTGCACCTTATTCACCGTCTCAGCAAATGTGTTTATAGATGCTTAATGGTGAGGTAGAGACAAAATAAAGATCATGAGTGAAGCTGGTGGAAGATCTATAAACATGTGGACAAGCTAGATATGCACAATGATGAACTCGACAATGTAGATCTGGGTTAAAGTGTGGATGAGCTCAAGAAGGGGACTGGGTGGCTGGCAATGGCGAAGGTCAACTAGAGGCTTCCGTTCAGCAGAAAAGCCTTTTATTCAAACATCCGCAAAGAGATGACTTGGGTTACGGACGAGCAAGGGATTCTCGTAAACATAAGTCTGCAGCTGATGCGGTTAACAAGAACAAGGATCCAGAACTGGAGGAAACGCGTATTAGTGCAATGAAAGCAGAGGGGTGGAGATGGTTGAAAGGGATGCTTTGGCTAACTTGAAGCTGGGTGATCTGGAGACTGATGTGCACCCTGCTATAACACAGGCACATACAAAATCTTCTGCAATTATATGATCATATTATGAAAAATAAGACACAGGGTTGTTGTTACACTTCAAAAGTAAGTTGATCATTTTGTGTTGTTTCTGCAGAGTATAATTGATTATATTTTTTCATGATTTTCTGCATGTGCCCATGTTATAACATGATGTGCATTTATGGATTCTTTTTTGAGTTTTTTTCAAGATGCATAATTAGGTAAAAACTAAACTCAAGTGCATTTCATATACATGCAAATTTCAAACAATTTTCTAGTTAGTTTGATTTATAATTTACATACACATTCATGAAATAAAGAAACTGAAGAAGAATAAGTATCGATGTCTTAACTCACATTAAGATCCAGAAGCTTTATTGGCTCCGGATATGAACTTTCTCGAGTGGTATGCCGTGGGTCCTCAAGATGTCCAAAACCATGTGAGCCCTCCTCCCGTCAACTTTATCAAATTTGATCTCAACAATTTTGAGATGGTTAGATGCAAATGATTGGCCTGATAGAGTGTAACTCCTTTGTGTAACCACTGGATCTTTAGGTACCTGATAAAGCACTCAAATATTTTACTACACTGATCAATCATGGATGGTAATCTACTTTAGTAACACACGGTTGTTCATCTACAAAACGTAATACCTCGGTAAGTTGGATAGTGAGCTTCTCCAGAATTGGTGAATGTTTGAGAAAGCAACTTAACACATTGAGGTCACTAGCGATGTCGGGACACCATTTGCTGAGCAACAAAGTCTTGCTAAATGTAGGGCATAATTTTAAATCCCTGTTGACAATGAACTGTGCAATCATTAATTTGCTAAAGCTTCTTAGTACAAGATGCGATTACACTATAGGATTGGGAATAAAATTTTAGCTCAAGAAAACCATACTAGAACAAACTAACGCAACAAATTTAAAACGGCACAATACTTATTGTTGTTAATCTTTTTTAAATTGCATCATGTCAGGAACTATCTTTTTTTTAGGGGAGACATTATGTCAGGAACTAAGTAGTACAAAACTAAAATTGCATCGGAGCCCGTATAAGCAAGATAGTAGTAACTATCAGAAACTGAAGCGAAAAAAAGAAGAAGCTGAAGCAGGCGCAAGCAAGCATACCACTTTAGAGTCAGCTGACAACTCCAACTCTGCAACTTCCGATAATCCTTGTAAAAGCACAGACTGTCCACGCATATCATCAGCACCACCTCGAGAATTATGGCAACCATAACAGCTGCTATTACCGCAATCCCCGAGGTCATTCTCATCACACGAATCATGACAGTACCATTCAAGTCTAATAACTGCTGAAACTAACAGTGGCATGTTATCCAGTACCGGAGCCCTACGCAAAACACCCGTTAGTTCCAGCGAAACAAGGGCTGGCAAACTGATCCAGGCGCGGAAGGGATCTGTGTGGAAGAAACTGCCGACAATGCTGAGATGTTTCAAGAAAGGAGACGAGATATCGTCGCCAATGTCGCAATTATCCATCCTGAGATGAACCAGCGCCGGACACCCCGAGAAATCGAGCGTGCTGCTGTGCACATACACCGTCTTGAGTTCCAATCTCGTGATGTGGTGGGATACGAGTGGGACGTTGGTAAACGCTAGAGTCTCGCAGTCGTCCGGGTACTCAAAGATGCCATGGCTGGTACGCACCGCCAGCAGCACGCGGGGTCCGCACATCAGGGCGTGCCGGAACCACAGGTTGAGGTGCGCCGCGTTGGCGGGGAGGAACGCCTCGAAGCCGAAGTCGCGCTCGTGGAGGTCGAGCTCGAAGGAGTCCAGGCGGGCGCGGGGGTCGCGGAGGAGGAGCAGGTGGTGGACGTAGTGGATGAAACGCGCCGCGGTATTGCACCGCTTGACGCCGGTGACGCGCAGGGCGGGGCGGATTTCCAGAGGTGGCGCCAGCGCCGCCCCAGCCGGCACGTCGACACCGCTTCGTGCGCGGGGAGGAAGGAGAGCACGTGGTGGAGGAGATCGTCGGGGAGGGCGCCGATGCGGCCGGCCCCGCCGCTCGCCGTGGACGCCTTCTTGGCCTCGCGCCGCTCCAGAGACATTACGTCGAGCAGGTCGCGTGCTCCCAGAACAGACGTCGGCTTTTGCGTGCTGGGTAGGGGTGGAAACTGAAATCAATTTTGGATTCGAGTGTGGGGCTCCTTGGTTCTCATGATTTCCAATCTAAAACGATATAAATAGAAAAAATAGGACCGGATACTATGGTAAATATTTTTCTGTCTTTTATTACGGAATCTACGGCAGGCTAAAGATTGCCTGCCTAAATCGTTTTCTAGTGTTTCCGAATCTATAACAGATGGTGCATTTGGCAGAAATTGAGAACATAAACAATTGCATGCTCGATTGTGAAAACACAGTTTTTTTCTAGAGAATTTAAATTCATACCATTATTGTGATCAAAACAAAGCTAGAATGTACAATAGAACATTCTAATTTTATAATTCGAAAAAAAATTCTATTTTTTAATAACATCCATGTTCTTGTCACTTATGTGCTCGCAATGTTTCATGAAGAAAATATATATGTCGTGGTGTGGAAAATAAATAGTCCCATAAAAATATAAATGTATCACTACTTTTTTCACACATATCATAAACCATTTTTCCTTGAAAATTAAATTTACACATAGGACATACATGCATACAAGTATATTTTCTACAAAGAAAATTATTAGGAATATCATTTGTTTCACCCTAAGAGCACCTACTCTGGGGTCAATTTGATTTACCCTTGTGTATTCTGTTTTACTATGTAGAATCTTGGATAAGTGTAAGGCATAACTTGGACTTAGAGCATCTCAACCTGCGCTCAAAAAAAAATCTCAATAGGTTTATTGGACGTGCCGACATGAAATTCATAGCCCACTCGCGGCCCCAGTAGCGGCAGAGTTGTCAGACCCCAATACCGCGTCTGTCAACCCCGCAACGGCCCCGGACGATAAGAGATAAGTGGGAATAGACGTGGCAACCGTTAAGAGATAAGTCGGATCCTGACCGACGGGTTCGTCCTGTCATTGGCTCATAGTGGGTCGAAGCGTTCGATGCGGTAGGTGGCAGTCGTTAAGCGGAAGTTATGACACACACCGATTCCCTTGGTGGGCGCACACACACGTCTCGTTTCACCTTCTCCACGCGTGTTGCCCGTGTAATGGCGCATCAGAAACCGTCGCCGATGTTAAGGCGGTGACTGCACTTCCTTCCCGCATGCATTGGCTCCCCATACCGCTTTATAAACCGAACCGCAACACCGCCCCCCCCCCCCCCCCCCGTTCTTATCAACGTCCCTTACTAGTCACCACCTCCTCTCTGGACGCTATGGATCACAATGACGAAGCATGAGGTAGCAGAAGCGGTGGCGACATCATCTACAATAGTTGCCTCAGCGTTCCCGAGTAGACGGTGGTCGTGAGAGGCGACCTCCTTTGTGCCACCCGGCATGCGCCTTCTCACCAGCTAGAACATCAGCGCCAATGAACTTCCCCCTCTCCCCATGGAAGAGCGTAACCTCATCCGCGACTGGCATGAGCGCCTCCGGGAGCAGCTGGCGGACCCTGACATTGCCAACAACTAGTCGACGATCCTAGTGGTGGAGCGCAAGGCGCGGGTCGACCAGTACGAGGGGTCGGTGAGGTGTAATCCGTGGAACATATGGGATCAGAGGCAATGGTGGATAAGCGTCTCTCTGACGTGCTCGCGGTGTACATCAACCAGCCGCCACCGCTGCCGCAGGCGCTGTGGCTAGTGGCTTCCTCCTCGCGCACACACACAGTCGCCACCGCTTTTCCCCAAGAAGGAGCTAGCCCTCGTTGCGGTCTTCTTCTTCCTCGTGAGGCCTGGCTCCCTCCACCCCTCCCTCTTCATGGTGAAGAAGGAGTTACCGTGGCCGGGCCGCCGGGGCCACCGCGGAGGTCCGGCATCATCGTTGTCTCGGAGCCAATTCCGTCGGGGCAGCGCGCGCCAGGGCCCCCCTTCGCCAATGTCATGGAGGAGAAGCCCTCGCCGCCGCGGGGGTGGATCTAACCCGTCCGCAAAAAGTCGAAACAAGAGCAGCCGCCACCGATGACGGAGGAGGAGGATGAGGGACTCTTTCAACGATAGCTCACCATGGCCCAGCGGCTGTCGTTTTGGACGATCCAGCCGGACGAAGAAGACTGGGCAGGGGAGTGGCCAGCGTACGAGTGCAGGATCATGATGATCCCCGCCGACGACTACACACCGACCAGAGGCGACGCCGAGGTCAAGGAGGAGGACGAGAACACGATGTACAACGCCTTCTATGAAAACTACTCTCCCCGTTTCTAGTATGTACAAGGTGTATAGTTTTCTGAGAAAAACTCCAATCTATAGGGTGCATTGCAATTTATAGACGATTTATCCATCCACAAATGGGTCTCAATCTCGAACAGAGGGATTTTACATATTGTTTTCATTTTGTGGCTATTAAGGACTCGTCTCTTCCAAAAAAAATCCGAAATAAATTAGTCCACTATGCCAAATACCCATGTTTTCATATTCGTGTAGAAAACAATACACCTTACATTCCACAATGGAGGAAGTATTATTTTAGTTTAAATTTCATTTGAACTTTGTAAATCGCTCGATTTCAATGAAATTATTTGTTTCATTTACTATTCTTGAGTTTGTTTGTTTTTCTAGAAAAAAACATATTGGGACCTCCGCTAGGGACAGCCGGTCCCAATGGCACAGCAACGTGCGTCGGCGCTCCCCATGTTGCCTTTCCCGACACACTTACCGGACGCTCTACTCGGAACACGGGTGGAGATGGTCCTAATTTGTAGCTTTTCTCACTCCCTATTTTTTTCTAAATTTTCAAGATAATTTACTGTACAAAGCTAGGGGCTAAAGGTTAGCACCAATACTATCACAAGGCTGCAAGCCCCTAAATTAGCATACACATATTTAGATTACGCAAAAGAATGCACCTAAGATTGCATGCTAACATAAGCCTTTCTAGTATCTATGCGCAGTAGAATGGCCATCTCATATCCTTGAATTTCCTCCTGCACCCATAAAAGTTTGGAGTTACAACCTTGGAAATGAAGTTCATTTCTACTTGACCAAATGGTCTAACAAATCAGCATCATTATTTCAATAGCAAAAGGTTAGCCAATGGCCTCCTTATGGCTAGAGATGAAGTCCTAGACGTCTAGACCTAGGCTGAGGATGAGCAACTGTTGGAGGGGACTAGGGGAAGTCATAGTTACACTCACATATTTAGTTATTTACACATTGTGAGACGTACCCCACACATTTCAGCATATCGGATAGCGATGGAGTATATCTCGATAACTCGATTGGTATATAAGTGTGCCTCATGCCCGCGGTCCTACCCACAACTAATCAGGTAGCCCATAGATTAAAAAAAATCCATACCCTGCCCATCAAGATTGGATACCCACCCTAAAATTCCATATTTGTGCTACTAACTCATAAGTGCCGAGCACTTGAATGCTTACTTGTTATTTGTCATCCACTTTATTTCACTTCTGATCGAGCTCCGCACTTATTCTGCATATCTTGTTCTAGTTTCCTTTTGTTAGTAAGTTAGTGAATGCATGAACTGAGGCATGTGGTGGAGATGAAAAAGAGATGTGTAGATGAAAAATGGGACTAAGACGTCAGCCTGCATTTTTTCTATCTCAGAGACTTTGCCATCCTTAGAAAACTCTTATCTTGTTGTGCCCCTTGCATTACTTTGCATAACTGAATTTCAGTGCGTGTTTATATTGCGTCCCGCTGCATTCGTATCTCGCAATCATGGGAAGCTAGCATGCAATGCATGGCATGAACATTTTCCATGCGAGGTTAGCAAGGCGCAGTGCTACATGGGTACGATTGAAGCACATAAGAGGATGAGCTGAGACCACTCGTCCTTCACTTTTGCAGGTAACCCAACAATGTAATCTGAAAAGCAGTTAGCTGTTGGCTAATTAAGAACCTTAGCACTCTGTAATTGATGAAGACAACTCTTACATCTCTAACATTTACTATTCACTGCGATAATATATCGTGGCATCGATCGTAAAAAAAGAGCCCTACTCAAAAAAAAAAATCCCTTCTGTGAAAAAAAACTCGGTAACAAATCCCTGGATTCCAAACTGTAGAATTATGAGATTGGCGGAATATGATGGATGTATTATTGAGCCTCATGGGCGGGTATATATAGGAGTACAAAGAACCGACTAGGAGTATAAGACAAGAAACAAATCCTATCTCTACCATATCTTTCTGTATCACAAATATACTCTAACATCCCCCGTAGTCGTAGCGGTAGCGTCGTGAACAACTGGAACGTCGCGGACGGTCAGACTGGAGAGAAACCGAAGTAGAATCCAGTGGGCTGACATCCCCCCGCAGTAGGAGCGGGGACGTCGTGGACGGTGTCGCAGCGCTGATGCTTGGACTGTAGAGGAAGCTGATGAGGAGCTCAAGCGAGGTGATAGCCCTTTGTGCCGATGTCGAGGAAGCCGAGAGCATAGGGTGGTGTAGCCATAGTCGAGGTAGCCGTGCGAGGGGCGCCGTGGTCGATGTCGAGTCGGGGTTGCCAGTGTGTAGGGAGCCGTCGTGGAGCTGCGGGCGCTAGGGAGCGCCGAGTGGTCAGGGCGCAAGGGAGCGCCGAGTAGTCAGGGCGCAGTGGTGCGCCAGGTAGAAGATGATGTGGACGAGGCATCGCGCCAGGTTTCCAAGCCTGGGGACACATCGTGGACGAAGTCACGCGTCGGTATTGCCAGCACCGGGCATGCGTAGACAAAGGTTAGTCGGTGTTGACGAGGCGCTGCACCAGGATTGCCAAGCCCGGGGACACGTCGTGGACGAAGGCACACGTCGGTGTTTCCAGCACCGGGCATGCGTAGACGGAGACCAGTAGGAAGTTGTACGCCAGGTCGGAGGGGCCAGCAGAGTAGGACTCGACGACGGTGGCGGCGCCAAACGGCATGTGGTAGAAGGTGCCGATGTCGCTAGCGGTTGTCGGAGTAGATGAAGTGGTCGGGGAAGATGACGGTGACGCTGGTGATGAGCTGGTACTGGACGGAGACGAAGTTGTGGTTGGCGGCGACGACGGTAGCCCGTAAAGGGCCACGACGGTCGCATGTAGAAGCGCGACGACGGCGGCGATAGCCTGCAAAAGGCCACGGCGGTCACGTGTAGAGGCGCAGCGACGGTGCTCGAAGTAGGCGAAGAAGAGCCCAACATCATGACAAAGACCAAGCACGGACGGTGGCGTTCCCGCGCCTCGGAAGGCGGCGCGGCGCATACCACGGAGACGTCAACGTGCGGGAACAACGAAGCGGACCGTGTGCCGCAGCGCTACGGCCCGGACGGGCAACGCAGCGGCGACGCGTGTGTCAGGGCGACGGCGGGGACGACTTCGGGGCGGTGGCGTGGACCGCGTGCCGCGGCGCGACGGCCCGAAGGGGCGACGCAGCGGCGATGTGCGGGCCGGTGCAGCCGCGGGGACGACAACGTGGACAGCGGGCCGCGGCGCTACGGCCCGAAGGGGCGACGCAGCGGCGACGTGCGGGTCGGTGCAACCGCGGGGAGAACCACAGGGCGGCGGCGCTGCAGCCCGAAGGGGCGATGCAGCGGCAGCTGTCGTGGGTTTGTCACGTCAGGTGTCATGGATGACTTCGTAGGTGTGGGATTACGCGAGTCAAGCATCTCCGAGCTTGGGATCGCAGGAACAAAGATCAACACAGATTTACCCAGGTTCGGTCCCTCAATGTGAGGTAAAAGATCTACTTCCTGTCTACCCTAGATTGGTATTGATATGATAATCGAGGTGTTACAATGGAGGCGATCCGATCTGGTACTCGCCGTATCTGCTAGGGTTTTAGGGTTTGACCCTCTAGGTCCTGCGAGTCCTCTTTATACACAGAGCCTCGTCAGGTTACAAGAGTTCTACACGAAGCCTGATTATCTTTCTTGTCTTCCAAGGCAAGTTTGCACCAACCTTCTGGAGCTTTCCTTTATGGAGTCGCGATGTGAGATTGGCCCATCTTTCACGTGGCCCAACAATGATAGCGCAATCTTAAGTTGCTGTTTGTTGAATAAGTCGCGGGTTAATTATTCCCCCGACATTAGCCCCCAAGCGTGGCCTGAACTTCATAGGATTTCTTGATCTTGAATGCTTAGGCCGCGCTTCTCCTTATTTCACGACTTATATTCGTGCTGGATTGGCCTTGACTCGCACCTGGAAGATCATCTGACTTCGTGAGCTTCTTTGCTAGAGTAGCCTGATAGCTTCAAAACTTGATGACGATCCATCTTCAAATTTTTGATGATAATATGATGTAGCCCCCAAGAATTGAGAGGATGTAGCGTGTGATGGCTCCCAAGTGCAGGAGATCAATTGTAGTACCTTTCAATTAGAAAAGGTTGTCGAACCCACGAGGAGCTGAAGGTATTGGTTAGTAAGATTGATAAATAAAACAATAAAAGATGCAGGTGTTTTTGGTATTTTTAGTTGTATAATTGCAAGCAGATAACAGATAGTAGCAAGTAAAAGCTCTCAAAGAGAGAAAGCCCAATCCTCTTATGTGGCAAAAGGACAAGCTCAAGTGATGTGTAACTTATATGTGGCAAACGTTCCCGAGGGCGGCATGGATGATGCTAGGCATAGAGATTTATTAAACAACACGTTGAATATCTTGTCAAGTTTTAATCCTCTTTGGACGGAGCCATAATTAGGTATAGCTAAATAAATAAACTACAACCCCTTATGATGGATCATGTGGCCAAGCAAATGACTGCACAAGAATTATTAAGACCTAAAGTCCCACCATAGCATTACACTTTAAGGTCCCCGATACTAATACCCTCATAATATAACTTCATGACTCGGTCTCAGGTTTACGTGTCCTCCCAAGTCTCCATCAATTCATTACACTACGGTGTTCTCCTATGAGCCCATATAGGTGAAGTGTTGTGCAGTCGACGTTCGCACAACACCATCATAGAATCACATAAAAGATAAACTCTTGACAAAATACCAACACATGTCATATATAAATCAATGCCAATTCATCCTATGCCCTCAGGAACATACGGGAACTACTCACAACGTGCGAACATGATCATAATCAGTGGCATAAGTGGTACAACACAATCTGAAATTATAACTTCACCACCAAATAATGACAAGTACTCAATCACAAACATGAATAGTAGCACAAGACAAGTATCTAGGGTATAGCAACTCTCAAACTGCGAGGGGAACGGAGTGGATCACGGTGATGATGATGGTGATGGTGCTGGTCTTGATGGGGGTGATGATGTAGAGGCCTCCTCCCACGCCAAGGAGGAGAGGTGATGACGATGACGATGATTTCCCCTTCTCCGGAGTTCCGGAGCAGCAGGATCTGACCCCCCTCGGAAGGGATCAGGAGTTTCGCCGCCGCCGCGACCTCGGATGGACTTGGAAAAATTAGGGCGTTACTTTTCGGGCAAGACGAAGGCGTTGCTAAAAAGCCCCAGGCGAGGAGGTGCCCGAGGCACCTTTTGGTGGGTCCCACGCGGCCAGGTACATGGGCCGCGTGGGCCACACCCATTTGGCCCTCGTGGCTCTCCTCTCTTCGGTCTTCTTCCCTCTGTCTTTCTCCCGATGAAAAACTGACGCAGTATTTTTCCTTTTATTATTTGAGGTCCTGTAGCTCCTGAAACATTAAAGACAAGAAAAAGGAGGTTTTCTGCCTCCCAGAAATTAAATACCAAAAATAGGGACTTTGTATGAAAGTCACCAAAATCATCTAAAACATGTAGAAACAATCATATAATCATGCAAATAACATTCTAGTATGATACTAAAAGTTATATAAATGATGATATAAAATGCACGTATCAGCGTGACAGTCATCTCAATTCTTCTCAGAGAGTTTTGAAGGTCGTCACCTGTAACTTAATATCATGAATAAAACAATTGTTATGATACAAATAATTGCAGTTGGTGTTGCCGTACTATAAGCAGTACATCGACCTCTCATTAGGCCATCTGAATCCTTAAGTGGGCACTCGCGCGACTCAGTATTTCCTAGGAACATGTGTGTTCAGGGTCGAGAGCGGCCATGATAGGCAATCAAGCTCGATTGACGCCACACCCCAGTACTTTGGCCACATAATGCGAGTAGCAATCCAACTTAAGATAAATTTGATAATTGCCAATAAGTTGGCTGTTTTAGTGTAACAAAGACCCCAAGAAACATAATGATATGGCCATGATAGGCTAAGCTATGATAAGCTTTGATTATGATGACACATAAGGTCGCGCCTTGGTGGCAACCGAGTGTTATACATAGGGTTGGATCGCGCGTAGGTGGCGATCCATGGTGATACATGGGGTCGGTCGCGCCTAGGTGGCGACCAGAAATGATACAAAGTTTACGGCCGTGCCTAGGTGGCAGCCGGTTTCTGATACAAGGGTCGATCGCGCCTGGGTGGCGATCAGATGTTGCATAGGTCGCGCCTAGGTGGCGACCAAAGTTGAAGTTCTAGCCCTGAGTGGCTGTGATGATACTCAGCTATAAAGCTGGAAAGGATGATGCTTGGCTCTAATTAGCCTTTTCTTATGTATAGTACGGTCGCAGGTGTGCGACGTTCCAAGGGCGAGGTGCCTCGAGACGATCCTCGAGATCATGGCGTTCACTGCTTTCTTCCCTTACATCCAGCAAATAGTACGGCCCATTGTTTAGCTTCTTGCTGATGATGTAGGGTCCTTCCCATGGAGAGGACAGGTTATGCATTCCCTTGTGATCTTGTTTAAGTCGCAGTACTAGGTCGCCTTCTTGAAAGGTGCGGGTTTTGATGCGTCTGGCATGATAGTGTCGCAAGTCTTGTTGATATACCGCTGACCTTGATGCTGCCAAGTCTCTAACCTCGTCTAATGTGTCCACCGAGTCTTGCCGAGCTACCTCATTATCTGTCTCGATGTAAGCCGGAACTCTTGGTGAATCGTGTATGATGTCGCTGGTCATGACTGCTTCTGCTCCATAGACCATAAAATATGGTGTAACCCCTGTGGATCTGTTAGGGGTTGTTCTTAAACTCCACAGTACTGCTGGCAATTCCTCCACCCAACATCCTAGAGATGCTTCAACCTTTTCAATAAGGCGCGGCTTAATTCCATGGAGAATTTCCTGGTTAGCTCGCTCAGCTTGTCCATTGCTCTGCGGGTGTGCTACTGACGTGAGGTCCAATCTTATCCCATTGTTTGCGCAAAATATCTGTGTAGCTCCTTCAGAGGTGTTGCTCCCGTTGTCTGTAATAATACTTTGAAGACCGTCTGAAGGGCCCTACCATGTCAAAACCCCATACGGCAAAAGGCCATGTGATGGGTATTGTGCGAAGTGCTTGAGCTGGCATATGATCTTGCCTAGCGTATCTTTGACATCCATCGCACACTCTGACAATTTGCTCTGCATCTGCTAATGCTGTTAACCAGAAGAATCCATGTCGGAACGCCTTTGCCACCAAAGATCTTGACGAAGCATGATGGCCACAATCGCCTGAATGAATTTCGTGCAAGATTTTTCGTCCCTCTTCTGGTGAGACACATCTTTGGAATGCTCCTGACACGCTGCGCTTGTATAATTCGTTGTTGATGATTGTATAGGCCTTTGATCGCCGTATGATTTTGCGCGCCTCAATCTCATCGTCTGGCAGCACTCCGCGACTTAAATATGCCATGTATGGCTCTGTCCATCCTGGCTGTTCATGCAGGGCTGCGACTAAAGTTGAATCGTCCTCTGGCTCTGCAATGTCAATCTCTGCTGGAGGTTTGACTGATGGATTGTGCAGTTCATCCAGGAAAACATTGGGTGGGACTGACTGTCTATTGGATCCAAGTCGAGACAGGGCATCTGCAGCTTCGTTTTGTCTCCGATCAATATGTTCAACTTGGTATCCAGTGAAATGTCCAGCAATTCTGTCCACCTCTCTTCTGTATGCAGCCATATTCGCATCCTTGCTGTCCCACGTTCCAGAGACCTGCTGTGCCACCAAGTCTGAATCGCCAAAACAGCGTATGCGACTGATGTTCATCTCCTTTGCTATACGTAGACCATGAAGCAGTGCCTCGTACTCTGCCACGTTATTTGTGCAGTTGAAGTGTATCTGTAGCACATACCGCAGCTTGTCTCCCTTGGGGATGTTAGAACAACTCCAGCCCCCGAGCCTTGCAACTGTCTTGACCCATCAAAATGCATGGTCCAGTATTTGGTTTCTGCCATGCTAGGAGCGACTTGGATTTCTGTCCAATCGTTGATAAAATCTGCGAGGGCTTGCGACTTAATTGATGTGCGCGGCTCGTAGCTGATGTGATGTGGTCCCAACTCGATCGCCCACTTAGCGACTCTTCCAGTAGCTTCTCGATTACGGATGATATCTGATACGGTGCTGAACTAACCACAGTTATTGGATGTTCTTGGAAGTAGTGCTTCAGCTTGCGACTCGCCATGAACACTCCAAACACCAACTTCTGCCACTGTGGGTAACGCTGTTTGGAAGCTGTGAGGACTTCGCTCACGTAATATACTGGTCTCTGGACAGGGTATTCCTTTCCGGGTTCTTGTCTCTCCACAACCATGACAGCGCTCACAGCACGGGAATTTGCCGCTATGTATAGTAGCATGGGCTCTTTATCCTTTGGAGCCGCCAGAACTGGAGCATTTGTCAATTGATGTTTCAAGGCTGTTAGAGCTTCGTCGGCCTCTGCATCCCAAACGAAGGTGTCTGATTTTTTCAACAGTCTGTACAAAGGTAGTGCTTTCTCTCCCAATCTTGATATAAAGCGACTCAAAGCTGCGACGCAACCGTAAGTCGCTGCACATCTTTTATCTTTTCTGGTTTTTGGAGATCCATCACGGCCTTTATCTTGTCAGGGTTGGCCTCAATGCCTCTTTCTGATACTATGAACCCAATAGCTTTCCTGCTGGTACTCCAAAGACGCACTTTGTGGGGTTGAGCTTCATGTTGTATTTTCTGAGATTTGTGAATGTCTCTGCCAGGTCACTAATAAGATCCTGGCCAACTTGCGACTTAACCACAATATCATCCACGTAGGCGTGAACGTTGCGACCTATTTGCTCATGTAGACAATTCTGAATGCATCTTTGGTAAGTCGCACCTGCGTTCTTCAACCCAAAGGGCATGCTGACATAACAAAAAGCTCCAAAGGGTGTGATGAAGGACGTCTTTTCTTGGTCCTCCCTCTTCATCTTGATTTGATGGTAGCCTGAATAGGCATCCAAAAAGCATAACAGCTCGCACCCAGCAGTTGAATCAATCACTTGGTCGATTCGCGGCAAAGCAAATGGATCCTTTGGACAGGCTTTGTTAAGACTGGTGTAATCAACGCACATTCGCCACGTACCGTTCTTTTTCATAACCAAGACTGGGTTTGCCACCCACTCCGGATGGTATACCTCCGTGATGAATCCTGCAGCCAGTAGGCGAGCTATTTCCTCCCTATTGCCTTTCTTCTATCATCGTGGAAACGCCGTAGTGGCTGCTTCACTGGTTTAGCCGCAGGGTTCACTTTGAGGCTATGTTCTGCTAATTCTCTTGGTACCCCTGGCATATCTGACGGTTTCCATGCGAAGATGTCCTTATTTTCCTGAAGGAAAGCGACGAGAGCCTTCTCCTGCTCTTCTTCCATGTGTGCTCCAATGCTGGTTTGCTTGGATGAGTCGCCAGGAACAAGATTTATCTGCTTGGTGTCCTGGGCCGCTTTGAATTTCATTGGTGGCTCGGCAGATGGCGTGGTAACTACGCTCATGTCATTTGGGTCCACCTGCGACTTATAACCTTTTAGCTCTTCCGCGGCACAGGCAGATTCTGCGAAGGCCGCATCTCCTTCTTCACATTCTATCGCTTTTTCTCTATCTCCGTACACTGTGATGACCCCTTTTGGTCCTGGTATCTTCAACTGTAGGTACACGTAGCATGGCCTGGCCATAAACTTAGCAAAAGCTCTTCTTCCAAACAAGGCGTGATATGGGCTTTGGAATTTTACCACTTCGAAACATAGGAACTCGCTTCTGAAGTTCTCTTCTGTCCCAAAAGTTACCCCTAGGGTTATTTTCCCGCTGGCTGTGCGGACCTTCCTGGGACAATGCCGTGAAACACGTTGACGTGGGCTGCAGGCTGGAATCCTTGAGTCCTAGACGCTGGAACGTATCGTAGTACAAGATATTAATGCTGCTTCCTCCATCCATAAGCACTTTGGTCAGCTTGTATCCTGCAACGTACGGTGCCACAACCAGCGCCAACTTGCCAGGTTCCCGTACTTGTGGCGGGTGATCGTCGCGACTCCAAGTTACTGTGTGCTCGGACCACCTTAGCCAATTGGGCGTTGCTGGTATCACGGCGTTCACCTGCTGACTCCTGCGACTCAATTTCTCTTCCCTTTTGGAGGTGTCGATAACTATTGTGTGATACTGCCCCGTTTGCCTGGGGTTGTTCGCGCTGTGCTGCCCAACATTTGCATCATGAGCCGACCAGGGTTTCCTTCGTGGGAATTTCCCCTGTTTGCTGGCTCTCTTCTTTCCACTTCTTGTAATAGTTGCATTGTGCCTTGGTATGGTCCGCTGGCCGTCCATCACCTGTTGCATGAAGGTCGCACGGCCGATTAAAAACTTCTTCCATATTGATTGGACGGGAGCCGTATCCTCGACCCCTTCCTCGCTGGCCTCTGAATCCTCCACGCGTATTGGCGACGAGCCCTGAGTGACCATCTTCGTTTTTGCGTTTGTTTTGATTCGCGTTGTTGTGGCTTGTTTGCTGCTGCTGGGGCTTGTTGGAGTTTTTCTTTCCTTTGGCAGCAACCTCCTCTTCTTCTCCGTCTGACGCGTCTCTGGTTTTATCCGAGCCGGCATATTTGTTAGCCGCAGCCATTACCTCGCTGAGGCTCTTGACTTTATCTTTCATGCGACCCAGCTTATGAATCAGCGGCTCGAACTTGCAGTTTTTCTCCATTACCAGGACGGCTGAGCTTGGTGGTATATTATCTGAGGAGTGTATTATTTCTGCCACCCTTTTCATCCAATGGCGACTTGACTCGCCTTCCTTCTGGACACAACGCTCGAGATCTTCTATATTGCAGAGTCGTTTGCAAGTTCCTTGGAAGTTCTTAACGAAGCATCCTTCAGTTCCTCCCAAGTATTTATAGAGTTGGGAGGCAAATTTTGCAGCCATATGTGCGCTGCACCTTCTAGCATCATGTTGAGGTACCTTGCACATATTTCCTCTGAGGCGTTCAAAATGCTCATCCCCATCTCGTAATTGTTCAGCCAGGTGGTTGGATCCATGCTGGCGTTGTAGTTTGCCACCTTGCGTGGCCCTTTGAAATCTTCGGGAAAAGGTTCCGATCTGATCCTTTCAGTAAAACATGCTGGGCCCTTGAGCCGCGAGGACAGGGTTGTGGATGTGCCCGTTGGATTGTTGACTTCTGCGGGCCGCGTTTGCATCACTGGCATATTCGCCTGTGCTTCTGCGACTTGCTCCTGCTGCCTCTGTGCGACTCCTGATATGTTCTCTGGTGGCCTGCTTTGGACGCTTCTTTCTGCTGCAATCCTGTGATTGGCTGGTACGAGGGGCAGCTGTGCTTCGGCTTCCGCCCTATTGGCTTGTTGCAGGACTGCTGTACTTAGCATCTGAATCGCGCGCCGCGCCTCAGCATTGACCGGGTCATCGCCTGTTGGTACCATCTGAGTCAAGATATTAGCCGCAGCATACATATTATCGACAGGGTTTTGGTAATGGCCCTGCGGGGTGTGAAACCTCCTTGGTTGTTGCTGGGTCTCTTGATTTGTTGGTCCCCATCCTTCCGCAACTGTCTGGATTCCCGCTCCCGCGGCTGGAGTAAGCGGGATTTCCACTGTTGGTTGAGTCGCGCGCAGTTGTGTTTGCGAGTCAACCTGTCGTTGAGTCGCAGCCAGCGCGGCTACTCTTTGCCGCTCCTGTTGGATTCCTTGGTTTATCTGATCGAGCCTGCGGCGCTCTTCTTCCATCCTTCGAACCTCATACAGGAGCTCGGCCCTGGCGGCCTCAATTTCTGTTGCACGGAGGGCGGCGTTCGTGGCTGACACAGGGACAAGAAGTGGGTTGCTTGGGGGTGCCGATGCCTCGGCTTCTCCAGCAGTTCCTGATGCACCAGCTCCTCCGGTCGTGTAAACCGCGACTTGCGCCGTCTCTCGATCTGGTGATAATGCGATTTCTGGTGGGTAACCCCAGCAACTTTCTTCAAAGGCAGGTACAATGGACCCAAACTCTTGCGAGTCCATGCTTTCCATGGATTCTTCCCCATCATCGGCGACTTCCGAATCGTTCTTGGACCGAGCTAATGGACCTGCCACCGATGAAGCCAACGAAGACGTTGATGGATCCAAACGGGATGACGTGGCCGGTCTCTAAGTAATCTGCTTCCGGCCCCCAGCTTGAATCGTCAATGAGAGGTGTGCCATCAACCGTAATGATACGGCCAATGGCGAGATCTTCAGCTCCTTTCATGGATCCTGCGCGGAACGTGACGCTCTTGACCGCAGGCCCCACGGTGGGCGCCAACTGTCGTGGGTTTGTCACGTCAGGTGTCATGATGACTTCGTAGGTGTGGGATTACGCGAGTCAAGCATCTCCGAGCTTGGGATCGCAGGAACAAAGATCAACACAGATTTACCCAGGTTCGGCCCCCTCAATGTGAGGTAAAAGACCTACTTCCTGCCTACCCTAGATTGGTATTGATATGATAATCGAGGTGTTACAATGGAGGCGATCCGATCTGGTACTCGCCGTATCTGCTAGGGTTTTAGGGCTTGACCCTCTAAGTCCTGCGAGTCCTCTTTATATACACAGAGTCTCGTCAGGTTACAAGAGTTCTACACGAAGCCTGATTATCTTTCTTGTCTTCCAAGGCAAGTTTGCACCGACCTTCTGGAGCTTTCCTTTATGGAGTCGCGATGTGAGATTGGCCCATCTTTCACGTGGCCCAACAATAATAGCGCAATCTTAAGTTGCTGTTTGTTGAATAAGTCGCGGGTTAATCATTCCCCCGACAGCAGCCCGATGCTCGATCGGTGGTAGGCGCGTGCTCGGGGACGTGCGTGGCGTAGACAGGCGCGATCGGTTGATCAGACCGACGCTGTGCTGTACGCGCCATGGCGGGGACGACGTGCAGATCGGAGTCAAGGGCGACGTTGTCGAAGAAGTCCTGGGCGATGACGACGAAGACGAACCGGCGATGGAGACCGTGCAAGCGAGGGAAATCGGCTACGACGCGTCGAGGCGTCCATTGGACGGCGCGTCCGGCCTTGTTGCGTGGTCGGTGAAGACGAGCCGGTCGGTGCGGAGTCTGCGTCGGCGAGTCGGTCGCGGTAGCCGGCTGGAAGGAGCCGGCCGGTGCGGAGTCGGCGCCGGCGAGTCGCCCGCGGTAGCCGGCTATCGAGGAGCGGGCTGGTGCAGGTCGATGCCGTTGTCGGAGTAGAGGCGCGAGGACGACGGGCGGTGGGCGACGCAATCCGATCGATGATCGGCAAACCAAAAAAGAAAACGCCGATCGAGTGACCGGCGGAGAAAAGAAAACCGATCTAAAGATCGGAAAAAAAAGACGCTAAGGCAGCCGATCAACCGATCGGCGAACGAACCCTAGGTACGGACGGCGCGGCCCCCGGCGGAGATCATGGAGATCGACTTCCCCGGGGGCGGCGCGGTGCGGAAGTGCGGCGGCGGCGGCTAGGTCAGATCGTGCCACTCTGATACCATGTAGAATTATGAGATTGGCGGAATATGATGAATGTATTATTGAGCCTAATGGGCGAGTATATATAGGAGTACAACCGACTTGGAGTAGAAGACAAGAAACAAATCATATCTCTACCATATCTTTCCGTATCACAAATCTCTACTACTACTAATAATATTCGTATCTGCCGGGATGGTACGTTCGGGCGGTACGTCGGGTGGTACGTCGAGCTAAACTGCGCAGCGTACGAGTCCTCTTCGAACAATCCTCCTCATCATACTCCTATACAACACTGCTCCGTATAAAAAGCTCTGCAATACCTTGATCGAAACCCCAAATCGCTCCGCAATCCCTTGATCGAAACCCCAAATCGCTCTGTTCTGCGGCGGCGGCGGCCAAGGGCATCCAGTGGCCTGAGACTGCTCGGGGCGGCCGTTCCTCGAGGACGCCGCTGGCGGTGGCTGAACCTCCTCGACGCACTTGTTCTACATCGAGATCCTACGAACAGTAGTGAGCTCCTGCCGCCGCCGTTGTGGTCAAGATGCACCGTTTGCAGCTTCCTGAAGTCCCGTGCTGTGATGCTGAGTGAGCTCATCGACAGTCGCTCCGACGTCTTGGCGTATCTTGATATCCCTGCATCAAAATTCAGATCCACATAGAGCTGGCCGGCGTGCACACACGGGAGTAGTGGACCAGGGTGGTGGAGGCGAAACTTGGCCGGGCAAGCGCTGTGGCGAGGACGCGCGGATGCGCACGACGCAGAGGAGCTGGGTGTGTCTCGCGCGAATGGCCGGGCGAGGCTGCTGGCAAGCTTGGCGGGCCGCGGGCGTGGTCGACACGGGCGGCGGTGTCACGGGAGATGCAGGAGGCATATGTTGGCCGGGCGTTGGCTGCGAGGACGAGCGCCAGCGAGAGGCGAGGCAGGCAGCTGGAGTGAAGCAGCGGCCAAGGGGCGACGTGGACGCGGGCTGCTGCTTGGGGAGTGAGAGAAGACAGGAGAGAGGAACAGAGTGCGCCGCTGGCCGCTGGTCTCCTTCTTCGTGTTGAAGATTAATTTGGGATTTTGACCGGTCAGACCCGTGTCATTGCTTTTTGGCTGCCTTCACGTGATGCTGTAACTAACTTTCTGAAATCACGATGCTATAGAAACGGAGGGATATGCAGGAAAACTGGAAACGGCAACGCCGAGAGAACAAATTACATGAACAAGCTTGCTTGATCTAATTTGATTTGCTTTGTCGTTGTGTAATTTTAAAAAAATTGCTTTTACTATGAAGACATGAATGTTTTATTTTACCATCCAAATTGGAATAGATTTAGCTAAGATGTTTTTCTTAGAGCCTTAGAGTTCACCAAATACCACGAGAATATCTTGTAATACCGTGAATAAACGATTACATAATAGAGGTAGTTTATGAAAAAAAAATCGTGTAATGAGGTACATCTATTTTGTGCTGTTTTAAACAAAAATTGCAAATGCTCTTGTCCTTGTAGCTCATTGACGAAGATTTTCACCCGAGTTGCGGTGCCTCTACGCGGCTGAGATGACCTCTCCCTGGATGCGAGCTTGGGAGTATGGGTCCGTGGATGGACGGCGCCGATGAAGGGGCCCGGTGAGGATACGCACGAGGCGCGCACGGTGGCCACATGCGAGGACCGCGAGGCGTGCTCAGCTAGGTGGTGAACCTCACGCGCTGGTGCTGCTGCCCCGACAGCATCCGCTACTTGGACGGCATGTTAGCCATCTACGGCTGGTCACCCCGCTTGCAGTACCTCTCATCTCTCGCAGCTTATTCAAAATATATTAAGTAGTTTTTTACCCGTTGCAACGCACGGACATTTTGCTAGTATACTCTAACACAAACTGTTTTCAATTTGTACCCTAACCCTACCGGCCGGTTTACCCTACCCCACACCCCGGCAAAACCGGCGGCGATCTTCGAACTAACTCGTCCTACTCCGTCGTGTGTTCACGGAGCACGCGACACGAAGAAGGCGTCCATGGCGAGCGTCGGGACCGACGACCGCATCAGCACCCTCCCAGACGAACTCCTCCACCACGTGCTCTCCTTCCTCCCCGCGCACGAAGCGGTGCCGACGTGCGCGCTCGCGCGGCGCTGGCGCCACCTCTGGGAATCCGCCCCCGCCCTGCGCGTCACCGGCGTCAAGGGTTGCAAGTCCACCTGGTGGTTCGTCAACTTCGTGCAAAACTTGCTGCTCCGTCGCGACCCCGGCGCCCACCTGGACTCGTTCGAGCTCGACCTCGACGAGCGCGACTTCGATTTCGACAAGGACAAGCCCTTCCTCCCCGCCAACGAGTGGCATGTGAACCGTTGGTTCCGGCACGCCGCCGTGAGGTGCGGACCCCGGGTGCTGCTGGCGCTGCGAACCACCAGTGGCATCTACAAGGACCCGGACGACTATAAGACCATGGAGCTTCTCAATGCCCCTCTCATATCCGAGCATCTCACGAGACTGGAGCTCCAGATGGTGACGGTGCGCCGCCCGACGCTCGATTTCTCGCGTTGCCCGGCGCTGGTCGATCTCAGGATGGAGGATTGCGACATTATGGGGAATATCTCCTCTCCCTTCTTGAAACGTCTCAGCATCATCTTTGGTAATTTTAAGACAGATCCCTTCCGTGCCCGGATATGTTTGCCGAGCCTTGTTTCCCTGGATCTAATCGGTGCTATGCGTAGGGCTCCAATACTGGTTGAGAGCATGCCACTCTTGGTTTCAGCAATTGTTAGACTTGATTCGACTTGTGTTGATTCTTGTCCTAAGAATGACTTCGGAGACTGCCATGATCGTCAATGCTATGGCTGTTATGGTCCTGGTGCTCATGATAGGCGCTGTGGCCAGTCTGTGCTTTTGAATGGACTGTCTGAAGTTGCAGAGTTGGAGCTGTCAGTTTATTCTCAAGTGGTATGTTTGCTTGCACCTGATTTTCCTATTCTTTCGAAACAAATCCTGCTTCAGTTTGTCATAGTTATTATTATGTTGCTCATATTTGGCTGTGGCAAAATTAGTACTACTATATCTATGTTTCTGACATCACGCAGTTTTAAAAAAGTAACATTTATAAATACTGACAGGCTTATAAAAAGTTACATCTATCAAATATATAATTATATATGAGGCTTAAACCCTTTGCATTAGTTTTTTCTTGTATGGTATCTTGAGCTACAATTTTGTATTCCCCAATCTATATTGTGTAACTGCATCTTGCACTATAGATGATTAGCAACTTACTTATACGATATTGTTCCTTTGCACAGTTTATTGTCAATAGGGATTTGAAATTGTGCCCTACATTTAGCAAGTTAAAGACCTTGTTGCTCGGCGAATGGTGCCCCGACATTGCTAGTGACCTCAATGTGTTAAGTTGCTTCCTCAAACATTCACCAGCTCTGGAGAAGCTCACTCTCCAGCTTTCTGAGGTACTACTATATTTTGTAGATTAACAACCTTGTGTTACTGAAGTTGATTACCAACCATGATTGACTGATGTAGTAAAATATTGGGTGCTTTAGGTACCTAAAGTTCCAGTGGAAACACAAAGAAGTTCCTCTCCATCAGAACAATCTTTTGCTTGCAACCATCTTAAGATCGTTGAGATCAAATGTTACGAAGTTGATGGGAGGGCTCAGAAGGTTAGGAACATTTTGCGTACTTATGGCATACCACTCGAGAAGGTCAATATCCAAAGAAATAATAAAATTTCTGGATCTTAATGTGAGTTAAGTATTTTATTTTCTATGGGGAATGTTGGTTATGCTATTGATACTTAAGTTTTTCTTTTTCTGTATTCTTCCAATGCATGTATAAAATATTATATAATCCAAGATATAAGTAAAGTGTGAAACCTAGCTAGCCACTAAAAATAATTGTTAGTATTTGCATGTATGCGGAAAAGGTACATATACATTCCCTGTCCTTATATCTCATAAAGAGGGAGCAGAGTGTTTAAATCACAGCCATCGTACTACTCCCTCTGGTTTGGCATAAAAGTCATGCGCGTACCTAGAGATCGTCAATTTTAACAATATAATATGAATTATATAACACATTTTTTTTAACTTGTATAGCACAAAAGTTATACCATTATAAATTATAATATCTAAAGTTCTAATGCTATTTTTAACATATCAGAAAATTTAAAATTTAGAAGAATAGTTGCTACCTTGTTTTTAACAGTTTTTATCACAACTTGGTTTCTACCGTTCATTTTCTCGGAAACTATATCCAGTTGGAATAATTGCACATATCCAATCCGATTCTAATGCTCAAATGCAAGATTTTCTCCTGGTTGGCCACGAGATATAGATTGTGGAGATGGAGACACGGACCGCAAGAACAGTCCGCACCCTGCTTCACATGTTTGCAGGAGGAGGATAATTAATGTGGATCACATCTTAGTGCAGTGTGTCTATGCCCGCACTATGTGGCATGCGTGTTTGGAGGAAGGGGGATTGCACTAGCTAGTGGCACGCAAGGTCTCGCCGAACCTTGCTCTCTAATCCTTTAATGTGGTTGATTAAATTAGGAAGATACAAAACACGCTAAGATAGTACGTTTTGGCTTAGCTCAGGGCACAAAGCAATTAAAGAGACAAACCGAATCCATGCGTAGTAATGCTAATGGTTGAGTCACAGCTAAACAACTCATGTGCACATGAAGGAACATCAACGTTGACGCACTGATGCTGATGCCCAGAGATAAATAAGCTGGTTGGAAAGGTCACTCATTGTGGCTTTCAAATTTCTGTATAATTAAACTGTTCTAATATCTGTCTGGTAGAGAGTTACGAATGAGAATGTAGGATGGAGCTGAAGCGTGTGAGAGAGGGTACGGGGCCTTTTCGCCACCAAGATGGCATGCAGTGTGCGGTGCCATGATCGCGTGCACCCTTCCTTAATTAGCTTCTTCTGCGTGCCTGCATCTGCATGTTGCCATCTTCAGAAAGCTCTTATCTTATCCTGCCGCGCCGCCTGCGTCGCTTTACAGAGCTGCATTCCAGGCGTGTTTTTGTTGCTGTGGCCACAAGCGCAGTATCAAAATGGCCGGAGCACGGAGACGACTCAAGTAAGGGACTGGGAGGACGAGTCATGGGACATTAGAGCATGATGAATATTTTGTTGTGAAACATCGAGACACTACGCAAAAGGGTTTAGGGTTTAGGGTATTAATGCCTTTTTCTGGTCAACAGCTCACAACTTTCACATTTTCACTTATAATATGTCTAAAAATAGTATTTACATATGAAAAAATTCACAAGAAAATATGCAACAATGCAATTTATACAAGATCAATCTATACATTTTGGTATTATTAGTGGGCAAAAGCATGAATTAAAGATGGTGAAAAATCATATAGGCTTTATATTTTGGGATAGAGGGAGTATCTTAACATAATAAAATTGTTAATTTGCGGAAGAAATACACAAGCTGAGCCATCCTTAATTAGCTTCCTCTGCGTGCCTGCATGTTGCCATCTTCAGAAGCACTGTTCAGAAGGCTCTTATCTTATCCTGCCGCACCGCCTGCATCGCTTTACAGAGCTGCATTCCAGGCGTGTTTGTGTTGATGTGGCCACAACCGCATGCACTTGCATCTCACAATCATGGGAAGACATGCATGAGCTCCCAAGCTGAAGCGTTTGTTTTTCTCGGCGCACTATCGAGATGGCCGGAGACGACTCAAGTATGGAATTGTGAGGACGAGTGTCATGGGACACTAGAGCATGGATATTTTGTTGTGAAAACATCCAGCTACTACGCAAAAGTTAGGTAAACCGAGCTTTACAAATCAGATTAGCTGGCTATAGTCAATCATTGGATTCTCAACTTGCAAGAAGTTCGATGCGACTTCGGACTCAACATCAGAATGGATCTCGTCTGTGGATAACTTGTTAGCTGAACGGCGCGGATCCATAACGCTAGAAGATCATTAGTAGCTACCTACCATTTGTAACCTTGTACACCTTAGGTTTGTACGTAAATACTACGTAAATGACATCCATTTGTAAGCATAAATTAGGTAACATTAATTGGCTTCTCCGAACTGTATATGACAACAACTTAACAAGACTCCTAGTTAAGTAGAAATGGACATAAATAATTGATAACGGACGCATGCAACTCGCGAAATGGTAGGGGAAATCATTGCCATGATGCTCTCGAACGGTTAAACTTCTATAATGATTACTGTTATATAAACTCTCAACAAAAGTGAAAAGGCTGCCGTCCAAAACGCAGCTTTGCTTGTGCTCCCAACCACAACTAAGCAAACCAAGCAATGTATGTCTGTGTAATACCCTAGCAAGGGGAAATCTGTTTTGGGTATATATTTAAATAAAAATTTCAGGTGTATATCTGAACAGTCTACATTCGCACAAAAAGATTTATGAAAAAAAGACAATTTTGTGGATTTTTAAAAAAGACAAAATTTAAGTGCTACAAAATGACTTTTCACGAGACATTTTTTTTTGTCTTTTTACACAATCCACAAAAAAATATTCATGAAATTTATGTGGAAACATAAATGTTTGAATGCACACCTGAAATTTTGTTTCGAAATTTTCAACATTTGAAAATGCATTTAAATATTTTTATAATGGGCGCATCTAGACCTACGAGTCAAAACACCGTGTCCACTAACAATCTCCTATATTCACAAGAAAGCGCAAATAGTCGGCCCTTAGGTCGGGCACGAAGGGCAACTGCCAAGAGCCTCAAGAGAAGAGAAGGACCCAAAATATTAAAGTATATAGTAATTATTATGATATTATTCATTATTCCATTGTAAATAAGTTATAGGATGAATGCCTTTTGTTGTTCAACAACTCACAACTTTGAGATTTTCACTTATAATATGTCTAAAAATAGTCTAAATAATATGAAAGTATTACACAAGAAAAAATGCAGCGATGTCATTTATAAACGATCAATCTATACACTTCGGTATTATTAAAAGTCAAAGGCATGAATTAAAGATGGTGAAAAATCATGTGCGCTCTATATTTTCGGACTTATGGAGTATCTTAACATAATAAAATGGTTAAGTTGTGCAAGAAAATACACACCAAGAGTCTTTTAGATACTTAAAAAAACCAATTGTGACCGATGACAACAGGTTTAATTACCATGTGGTTCTCTTTCCGATGAGTCATGCAGGTTTTATGGAAATCTACGTAACAAAATTTCATGTTTAGTTTCATTCAACAAATTTTTATTTTATAAACTGGCAGGGACTTTTTTTAATCGGTAATTACTCTAAACGAACTTACCATACACGAACTTACAAGAAGCCAAACTATTTTTTATTTTATAAACGGTGAGTCATGCAGGTTTTATGGAAATCTACGTAACAAATTTTTATTTTATAAACGGTATATGATAATAATCACATTGCATATAACAACATACCATACACGAACTTACAAGAAGCCACACTATTTTTTCATCGGTAATTACTCTAAACGATGTGTTTAAACACCAAGTACAAAGTATGCACATATTGTTAAATTGAATTACTAGACAATTTTGACCTTGAAAAGGTAGTGTAATTGGTTCGATTTATACTCTACAAGTTTCTATAAAGATGTTTACTTAATCATGCACTAGAAATTGTTAGCGAAACATTTGTTAGACCGTACGTAGTGTTTATGGATATTTTCCGTGAATACTTACCAATTATATGGATTGTGCATTGTATAAAACATAGTTCTAAAACAAACTTTGTTACAAAATACAATCTAGTATTTTTCAGTGAATTCACTAGAAACAAAAAAGCACACAAACAAATATTTAGTAATATTACTAGTTATGTCGTTAAATTATGCGGAAAACAAAGTATTATACTTGTAATACTATAACATGCTAAAATAAGACCCAACAAAATATAAAAGTTCAGTATAAATTATGTTGTATTTTCTTACCGACATTTTTTATTGAACTAGCCTTAAGAGTACGTACATCAAAGCCAAATTATTTTGTTCATTAGACGACGGGTGCCTAAATGTAGAGCACATGGCTGACATGTATTTTCTATCTACTTGCAATTTTTGTGCAAATTAAATACAAGAGAATTGGGTGTCTCCAACCACCTTTCACATGTCATTTTAAGGGTTACCATTGATAGACCCATTTGTTTGGCCCTTCATAATTACAAAAAAAATCCGTTATTTTGGCACAATTTTTTTGGTTCTAAAAAAGAAACCGTTTGAGGATGAGGACTAATGCAAACTGTGACATGCTTGTTGGTGTAAACATGTGTGCAATAGGGTCGGTCACCACTTGCAAGTAAATTTTTTAGAATGCTTGTTCACATGAATTAAGATTTAGGAGACTCTACATAACTTTGTCCTGATTAGAGCGTCTCTGACTTAAGCACTTAAAACAGGTCCCCAAATTGCTTTAAGGGCTGGTCTCAATCTTGTGCCCCTTAAAAACGACAGTGAATTCTAGCAGATGCCCCTGAAATTCAGCCTCTACCTTTTTGGATACACATTCATATTAGGATATATCATGCCATTTTTTTGTGTGTTTGTTCTATTTTTCTTATACTTCCCCTTCCTTGCACCACCTCCCGACTAACCTTCAATAACATTGTTATGTCGTCTCCCGCTTCCTTTTTTTTTTCTTTGGCAAGGCTCTTTTTTGTCCACTTGATTCGTGCAGCGTATGTGATCCCTTGCATGCAATATATCTCCATTAAAAAAACGTATATTTTAGTCAAAAGTAATTCCTTGTATGTTTGACATGTTTTATAGATAAAATATAAACGTCTAAAATAATGAAAAATAAACTACAAAATATATTCTACCGTGGATTTGTTGATATTGATTTTGTATCATAGATGTTCGTAGTTTTGTCTATAAATTGGTTAAACCAATGAGGCGTTGATTTTTGATTAAAAAATATATGCCTCGGTTCTTGAAATGGGGGAGTGTGAAGACTCGGCTAGTTAGTCTGTTCACACACCCAAAAAAGTTACTGTGTTCATGAACCAGAAAAGTAGAGCCGCTAAATCCGTAAAACATAGAATGAAAAATGTAGAGACATTCTCGTACTCCCTCCGTTCCTGAATGTAAGGCGTATAGTTTTTTGAAGAAAAATCCAAAATATAGGGTATACAGCGATTTATGGACAATTTTATGCATCAAAAAATGAGTTTCAATCAATAACGAAGAGATTTAAATGATTGTTTTCAATTTGTGACTATTAGGGACTCCTCTCTCCTAAAACATTTCAGTGTAAAATGAGTCCACCGTATGCAAAATTCTCACGTCTTAATATTCGTGCAAGAAACTATACGCCGTAAATTCAGGAACGGAGGGGGAGTATTAAATTTGTATTTTCCATATTGATTTTTTGCAGCATGACCGTACGATTCGATTTGAAATCGGCTTTCACCATTGGATTTGTATCTACAAACTCTTGGAAACTGGATTGCGTGTGTTTCAACCAAATAATGGACTATCCTGTTGCGAGGATAGTAACATATTAATTGCTAACTTTTTTGTAACAAGTTACCACGTGGCAACTTCGCCAACATGTTGACAATTTTATAAGTCTTCAGTTGTCATCTCTGAATATGAAAAAATATAGCCAAAACATAGAAACCTGGTGTCTAGTTTTGAATACCCCATCGAGACAAAACCGATGGTGAAAACAGATTCTCAATCTGATTTGAGGTATAAAATATTTTGAACTTTCAAATTGTGCATTCATAGTACATGCACTCTTCGTCTCTCTTGATGTGATTTTATCCTGGCATGCATGCGTCACGGCGGTCTCCTATCGAGCATAGGGTTGCAAAGTATTGCTATCCATAATTTAGCTCTAAATAAATTCATAAGTCGATTAAAACGTAGCCAAACATTATCATATTCCCAGCAAGAAAAGGTGTGTGTTGTCATATTAGCCGCCATGATGGTGGCAACTACTATTATTTGCTTATTGCCACCTTCTTTTTGAATTAAATCCTTATGGCCATCCTTTGTAAAGCCATCGTAAATATCTAGCCATGTCAACTTTTACAGATAAAAAAGTCCCGCATCTAACCATCACGGGAACTTTAAAATGCGTTTGGTAAAAGTGATGGGAAGAAGTGTACAACCCAACCATTGGGGGCATCTTGTGAGGAATCTCCTTTTCTTCTTCTGTTCTTTACCAAGGTTCACGAGCTTCTCTCTGCTGGGTCAGCATTTTCAGAACATGTAGGCTCAGTTTGGTAGCACCGTATTTTCTAAACTGAAGTATTTCAAAACCAAAGTATTCCACCGCCTGGCAAACCAATACTTCAGTTTTCTCTCATTTCTCAGTTTCGAAAAAAGAGGGTCAGACCTCTTTCTCCAATACTTCAAAAAAAGTACAGTTTTAGACAATACTTTAGTTTTAAAACCAGGATCCAAACACCTTAAAATATTCAATACTTCAGTATTTTCAAAAACCAAAGTATTCTCTGTATACTTCAATAATGCTTCAGTATTTTCAAAAACCAAAGTATTCTCTGTATGTATCTAACTAGTGTATTTCTGAATCAGACTTTCAACGTTAACGATCCGTTGGTGCAAGCGTCGGGGCGGCCGTGCCGGTGCGTGTTCCTGCGGTGTCGTTTCTGTGGGGCGCGCCAAATTAAGTGAATTTGCCCTCCGCCAATGCTTTGCCGGTCACCGCCCAGCAGCGGCGACGGCGAGTCAAAAACGGCCGCAGCGCGCCATCCCGAGCTGACGCGACGATCCTCCGAGCGACGGGTGTCGCCGCCACCACACGCGTCGGCGCAGTGGGAAGCCACGAGCCCTCCTATGCACGAGCCCATCAACGCTTTTGCTCCCGTACGTCGCCCGTGCGTGGGCGGTTGGGTGGCCCCTTTTGCTCGCGCACCCTCGTCAGTGGTTTCTCAAATGTGGTAACATGCTTCTTCCCCGCGCCGCCCGGAGTTTTTCAACTCTCCGCCGTCACGTACGTTTCACACGCAAACACTCGATCCAACCCGAGCGTGTCTCCGGCAACCCGGCACCACCAAAAAGCACCTCGATCTGCTAGCTCCCCCATGCACGGGTAGCCTCTAGCTAGCTCCTCCGGCCATGCCGCACCGGCGCCGCCTCTACGCCCTCGCACCGCCTCTCCCCCCAGCCCACACAGCCTACGATCTCGGCGCCGAGCCCGACACCCGGCTGCCGCTCCTCGCCGACTACGCGCGCCTCAAGCCAGTCGACGCCCCTTTCGCGCCTCCATCCGCGCACTGGAGCGCTGCCAGCAGCGCCTTCACCACGGGCGGCACCGAGCCCGCGACCGCCTCCACGGCCACGGCCACGGCGACGGGCTCCTCCCTGGCACAGCCGCCGTCGTCCACCGCTGACGGGAGGGACGACACGTGGGTCCGCCGCTCCAGGGAGAGCTACTACCTGCAACTCTCTTTCGCCATCCGCATCACCTCCGAGGCCTTCCTCGCCGGCGTCCCGCCCGAGATCCTCCTCCGTCGCCTCGGTCCCGGCGCCCACGACGCGCCCGAGCAGCACGCCGATGCCGCCGCCGTCTCCTACCGGCTCTGGGTACGCATGATTAATCAGTGTTCACGCATCATGACCAGATTAGGCATATCACTAAGCTAGCGCTAAACCAATCAGTGCGGTCTCTCTTCTCCATTGAATTCTTTATTTGTAGATTCTCGTCTGCGCATTGAAAATTGCAAGTTGAAGCGAATCAAGGCGTGCAACCTACAGCCTCATCATTGGCTTGGATCTTTGTTTTTTACTCCTTATTAACTGGATGCTCTCGAGTAAATTTTACCAACTGAACTGTGTGTGTGTGCAGGTGAACGGATGCCTGTCGTGGGGTGATAAGATCGCGCACGGGTTCTACAACATCATGGGCATCGACCCGCACCTGTGGGCCATGTGCAACGCCGACGAGGACGAAGGGCGCCGGCTGCCCACGCTGGCGGCGCTGCGGGAGGTGGACGCCAGCGATCAGTCGTCGCTCGAGGTGCTGCTCGTCGACAAGTGCGGCGACTCGGTGCTCGTCGACCTCGAGCGGCGCGCGCTCGACCTCTACCGCGCGCTCGGCGCCACGCTCGACCTCGTCCGCCGCCTCGCCGTCCTCGTCTCCGATCAAATGGGGTTCGTACGTACCTCATTTTTCTTCGATCGATCAAGCCGTTTCCTTTATAGGAAAAAAAAAGGTTAGCCTTGTCCGTGTCGTCGATGCATGTCTGGCTCGTCCGTGCTGTGCATGCGCCCCCTGTGACTCTTGACTGTGACTGTGAGTGATCCATAAATCAGTCCACATGTGAACAACACTCCAATTTCACTGATGAATTTACGGCTTAAAATGCACACGGTCTATGATGGATCAAAACAACCGTCATGCATGGTCAAGTTTCTGTCTGTACTGCATGTTGTTATGTGATTCAGTAGATAGAAGTTCAGGTTTGTTGATCGAATTTTCCAGCAGCTCTAGTTTGTTTCACATTTGATCTTAATTAACTTGTTGGTTGATTTGAAGGGGTGCGTTGAGGTCAGAGGACGGGGACCTGTACATGCGGTGGAAGGCGGTCAGCAAGCGGCTGAGGAATCAGCAGAAGAGCGTCGTCGTCCCCATCGGCCGCCTGTCCATCGGGTTCTGTAGGCACCGCGCCATTCTTTTCAAGGCACGTCCCCAACATCTGTGCACTTGCTGTTACGATTTTGGGATTACAGTTACAGCAAAGAGTCTAGTCATATTCAAATCTATTCCTACAGGAGCTGGCAGATTTCGTTGGCCTACCGTGCCGGATCGCGCAAGGCTGCAAGTACTGCTCTGCGCCTCATCGATCCTCTTGCCTCGTCAAAATTGACGAGAGAAGAGGCTCAAGGTATTTACAGATTTGGACTAGAGCTTTTCCATAGCTATAATATATGTTGTGGGGGTGATGAACTTCCACTCTTTTTTTAGCATGTTCGTGTTAAATGTGTCATACATTCGGGAGTAAGTAAACAACATGATTAACTTATGCTGGTGATTCTTCAGGGAGTACGTGGTGGACCTTGTCGTCGTGCCAGGGAGCATCTGCAATCCAGACTCATCCATCAACGGGCAGCTGCTCTCCTCCGTGTCTTCACCTTTCAAGACTTCTTGTACGACAGGTTTGGCAAGCTATGGGACCCCACCGGTTGCAGCTTGGGATCGTCCGATAGCTGATGATAGTTGCAACTCTATGTTCTCAAATTCTCGGTATTCAGGTAAAATTTACAACAGCATGGTACCGCAGAGATCAAATATCTAGACCATGCAGATGCACATAATGGTTGATCGTGTACGTACTATAGCAGTTCCCGGGGACAAGAACTCTATTCAGGCAGCTACCAAGGAAGGTGTGGCGTCGAAATGCGGCCAGGTCATGCAGAATGACAACTGCAACAACATGTCAGTGTTTCAAATCTCAAAGCAGTTGCAGGCGATGGAGGTTGGTACCGAGGTTGTCAATAAGGAGAACATCTCCGGTGTTACAATGACGGAGCGCCTGGTCGTTGAGCCATCTTTCGCCATGGATTGGCTTGAGATATCATGGGACGAGCTTGTTCTCAAGGAACGCATAGGCGCTGGTACTTCTTTACCTTTAGTGTTCTTATCAACTTGCTGCATGATGTGAAATTAATCACTGTTTTGATGCAATGCAGGTTCTTTTGGTACCGTTTATCGAGCTGACTGGCACGGTTCTGTAAGTACCTTAGACGTTTCACTATGGAATTTTTTTGTTGTTCACAGTGGGATAAGGATCCTCTAGAGAGATGATGAAATAATATTGTAGTTTTGGGTATGTAGGATGTTGCGGTAAAAGTGCTTACAGATCAGGGAGTTGGCGAAGCTCAGCTGAAGGAATTCCTTAGAGAGGTTGCTTCACTATTTTTGTTTTGAATCAAAAAATTTTATGATCAGTATGGATCTCAATTTGTCTCACCCGCTTTAACCCGGGAGATTGCTGAACCTTGCAGATCTCTATAATGAAACGAGTTCGCCATCCAAATGTGGTATTGTTCATGGGTGCGGTGACAAAATGCCCACATTTGTCGATAGTAACCGAGTATTTGCCCAGGTAAACCTTCCACCAGTTTCACGGACAATATGAGCTAAACTCCTGCACCAAATACAGTCCCTGAATCCTGATGCTGTAAACAGAGGGAGCCTCTTCCGTCTCATCAGCAAGGCAGCTAGTGGAGAAATGCTCGATTTACGACGTCGTTTGCGCATGGCATTAGATGTTGTACGTATCGCAAATACTGGCTTTTGCAGATAGCATGCTCCTGAAGTGTTACTAGTTTCCCTGAATGGCATATGACACATCGTTGTGTTTGGAATTCAGGCAAAAGGCATCAACTATCTCCACTGCCTGAACCCTCCTATTGTGCATTGGGATCTGAAGACACCAAACATGCTGGTGGACAAGAACTGGTCCGTGAAGGTTAGTTAAGAGTTCATCTCCCAAATAGCATAGCGCAATCGAAAATGGCTGTTCTACTTTTGTCTCTTTATTTACTATCCTTGATACAACTTCAGGTAGGTGACTTTGGCTTGTCCAGATTTAAGGCAACCACCTTCATCTCGTCCAAATCAGTGGCTGGAACAGTAAGCTTCGCATGACAACCCTTGCTCGATTAGTAATCTTCCATTATTATTTTTATTAATATCGAAATCTCGTAAACTGCAGCCAGAATGGATGGCACCAGAGTTTCTCCGTGGCGAGCCATCCAATGAGAAATGCGACGTGTACAGCTTCGGTGTGATCCTATGGGAGCTCCTGACGATGCAGCAACCATGGAGCGGCCTAGGCCCAGCACAAGTAATCTTCCAGCTCATTACTGTGCTCTCTTATACGGTGTACAAAAAACTAAAAAAGGCTATGTGTGATTAATTTGAGCAAAAAATGCAGGTAGTAGGAGCGGTTGCTTTCCAGAACAGAAGACTCCCAATCCCACAGGATACTATCCCAGAACTAGCTGCTCTTGTTGAATCCTGTTGGGCTGAGTAAGCATTTTCACATGCCTGCTATCTTGATTTGAAGCGACAGTATCCATTCCATTTGTGATTATGGCAGTATACGTTTAGAAAAATACATCCTGATAACATGATTTTGCTTTATTTTCAGTGATCCAAGGCAGCGGCCTCCCTTTTCGAGTATTGTGGATACACTGAAGAAGTTACTGAAGTCGATGCTCGGAGCCGGTGCCTGAAGAGCCCCACAGATTCTTGGCTGACCAATTTTTTTTGGGTTCACTTTTTCTCTGTGGGTTAATGCTAATCCACAGAAAGGAATAAGGCAGTTCGTTGCATGAAGGCATACGAGCCCTCTACACTTGGTCTGTTCGGTTCTGGAATCGGAAGGAACGAAATGGAACCATTCCATTCTACTGTCACGGAACCATTCTATCCCTGTGTTCGGTTCGGACAAAAAATTGTCACGGAATCATTCCATCCCTGTGTTCGGTTTTGGAATGGGATGAGAATGGAATGGAATGGAATTATTCTAAACTCGATTAATTATTTCCTAAACTAGATTAATTATTGCTAAACTTAATTAATTATTGCTAAACTTGATCAATTATTCTTAATATTGATTAATTATTGCTAAACTTGATTAATTATAGCTAAACTTGATTAAATTAGAGTTAATCGCGATGATTACTGTGCCGTTCCACCTCGTCCGGCCGATTCGGCCGGACGGGTCCATTCCGCATCTCACGCGAATATGCTCTTCTGAGGAACGACCTGGTTCCGTTCCACGCCACAACCGAACGCGAGAATGCTCACTCGGAATGGAACGGTTCCATTCCGTTCCACCCGGTTCTCAAACCGAACAGACCTTCGTGTTTCCAGAGCAGCACAAGCGCAATGCATAATGCTAACTGAAGCAGCCCAAGCACAGCGCTGCTTCAAGTTCTTTAGCTCACTTCCTTTTACTTCTCTCTCCCCATGTAAAAAAACTAATTATTTTGCATATCTCTGTTAGCTAATGCTCATCACGTCCTGTGTTCATTGATTTGTGCTACTAACTGAATTTGTTTAGGGTAGGTGAGTGGTCTAAAAATGTCTAGTCCTGAATGTTTCCAACTATTTCTACTGTCGAGCAGTAGTTCTGCTGTTCGTAAAGGGGAAAAAAGAGAAAGAAAATTGAGTTGGCAACAAGTATCGTAGCTCATACGATTTTACGCCGAGTCATCTTTCCATCAAAGTTTCCAGCTCAACTCAACTCAACTCAACTGAACAGAAGCATCAAAATGGAACAGAAGATATCTAGTTTCCATCTTAGTTTGGGTAGCAACAAAACTGTACCACAAATACCATGCTATTGTTAGCACCTCAGGCAGTCACATGCGGCGTTCCTAACAGAAATTCCCCGATTCCGCAAGGACAACGTGATTCACGAAACATAGTCATCTAAGTTGGATCGTTCCGTTCGGACAACCTACATCGAACAAAATCCACCTTGCTTTGCAGATTA
Organism: Poa pratensis; assembly: GCA_947311845.1. Taxonomy (NCBI): domain Eukaryota; kingdom Viridiplantae; phylum Streptophyta; class Magnoliopsida; order Poales; family Poaceae; genus Poa; species Poa pratensis. Next base: position 17,424,662 of record CAMZMU010000050.1, on the reverse strand, counting down.
CACTACCTGCTCCAGCTCCTGCGCGTAGCAAAGAGATTGCTTGATCAGCTTAAACGAGTGTAGCTGAAACGAGTGTACGTCAAGGCGAGGTTGGGGCTTCGCCATGTGAAAAAGGACCGAATGATTCTGAACCTCCCATTCATGTTGTCTCTGCCAAACATCAACAGGAACATTTGTGCAGTCAGAAGTGGTACAAAATCTATTATATGGTTGCATCGCTAGAGTAGCACAGCCACTAACTCCTGCCTCTTAACAATATGTGTTTGTCACCCTTAAATCATTGTGAAGACAAAGAGATAAAAGAACATTTACCTCTGATATGTACTCCAGAAGCTGTTGGTCAGAGGAGAACATCAGCATTTTTATGGCATCATTCACTGACAAATGATCATATGCCTGGCCACTGCAATCAGCTATTTCATCTCTACAAAGGAACACGCAGACAACACAATCAAGAACTTCACAACAGAAGCCACCCTAGAAAACATAATGGAAATTCATTCACCTCATAGTTTCAGCAAGAAGGTCCATGAAGAAGAGGTATGTATCATGTGGCACAGCTTGTCGAGCATTGATTAATCGGTTGTAGGCGCCTTCCGTAAAGGATTGCTCAAGCTCCACTGCATATTTGATGCAAGGATGGTCCAGGGCTCTCGGAGGCAGAAGTTCCAGCTCAGTATGAAATTCAGCTATTCTGTTCTCAGCCAGCAGCCTCATAAGATTAAGCCCCAACATTGGGTATTCGTCTGGTGAGGGTGGGATCATGCCTCTGATGAATGATCACAAAGCGAACATAGCATAAATAGCACTCCAGAAACATTATTCGGAAAATACAGTGTTCCAGAATAGAATATCTATCATTTAAAAAAAGAATCTATGTGGAAATCTTCAGCAGCGTCTATTAGCCACAGGATAATTGTGCTCCTAACATTCCAGCAGGTCACACAGATTAACACAAATGTATACCTAATCATGTTAATGATACCTAGCTTGATATCGACAAGTGACAAACATTGAGACCATGTATTGAGCAAGAGAATCTTAAAAACTTTGATTTTGTTACTTATTTCAAACTGTTCTGCCGACACCTGCCAATCCTCATAGGTTCTGTGAGGAATGAATACTAAGGCGCTGAACAGTGACCTACGGTTAATGGTCACAACTTCCAGCAGAATGAAGTAGATTGTCTAAAAGAAATGCATGCCCAGGATCTGAATGTTTCAAATGGTCAATGTGTTTTAAGGAAAATACAAAGGTGATGGCACAACAAAAATAAAATACAGATACTTTAAAATGCTTGGGTACGTAGGATGATCTATGCAGTACATAGGACCAAAATCTGATTATGTAGGAACATACCTTGTATCCATGTAGAAAACTTTTAGTTGGACAAAATCCCTGTCGAATGCATCTAGGTCTCCAGTTTTCATGCTCATGAGAACAGCTAACTCGTATACAAACCCTGAAAGTTTCACAGTCAGTCACGACAACAAAGTTACACAAAAACAGCGATGCTTGCACACGACATTCCACTACACACTTGCAAAATGGTAAACTGAATGCAAAAATGTATCATCAAGGATAACATGAACAGAGTTTCACAGTCAGTCACGAGAACAAAGTTACACAAAAACAGCGATGCTTACACACGGTTCCACTACACCCTTGCAAAATAGTAAACTGAATGACATGTATCATCAAGGATAACATGAACAGGGTTTCCAGAACGGTGCAAAAGAATAGTTATGAGTTATGACAATGTTCTCTTAAGGAGAATGCTCTCTAGATTTGTCGTTGTGGTACATGACTAGTGAACATACATACAACCTGAGCAGAGTATTGCCCAGAACACCTTCAGCTACATAGCGCATTTCAAACTGGATGAAACTGCATATGCAACATTTTACAACATTTCAAACGGTTCATCATGACAGTAAGGGCCACAGCATATATTTCCCGAGCAGGTGCTTACTTGCAAGTTTCAGCTCCGGTACTGCATTCGGTGTCCTCTCAAATGTTGGTGGCAGGCTAGGAAGCTTTGTGAGGAGAACCTGAAACCAACGAAAGGAAGAGACGTGTCACCTGATTGTAAACGCTGAATTTAAGGGAAACCCTCAAAACGAAAGGCACAGCATTTCATCCTCGTGTGAACCCCAAAACCAGCGCCTACATGAGTACACTGTCAAAATTGCAAACCCTCGCCCCAATCCCCAAAACTGCACCTCATTTCCAACAAGTTGCACAAACCCTAACCAATCGCAGTACAATTGGGAAATTTCGGGGATGTACGGAAAGCACAACCCGAATTCCCGACCCGTCCAATACCTCCTATCCTGATCAAACCCAGTTCGAAATGATGGGCGCAAAGTAATTCCCCAAGGATCCACCCAAAACCGCTCGTAAACCCCATCCTTCGCGCTGCGGAATAAACAAAATCTCCAAATAAATCCTGTACGACCGCCACAGGACTCGCTCCCGATTGGAGCAAAAATCCAGACTAATTCGTCAATGTACCACTCCATAATCCTGACGAAAACCCAATTTGAGCCGTTTGTGTGGGTGGATACCTTGATCTCGGAGAGCAGGGTGGGGCAGGAGTCGAGCTCGTCCCTGAGGTAGGACGAACTGAGCCACGCGTACTTGTAGGTCGCCTCCTCCATCGCCCGATCTATGGGGTTCGCACGTTTGTCCCACGGCTTATTCCCCCCGAGCCATCTCTCCATCTCCTCCCTTTCCCCTTCCTCCTCTCCTCGCCCCTCTCTTTTGGTCTCTTTTTTTTGGGGGGTTTTCCTCGGCAGCTTTTCTTGCGGCACAGTCTGGTCTTTCTTGCGGGAGGACACGCTGCTGTTGCGGGGTCTTGTGGGCCGTAGGATTGGGAATGAACGGTGAGATATGCTATAAGGTTGATGGGGGAAAACGGCAAGGATCTGGCGTGCTGCTGCGCGGTGTAGGATACGTTTTCAAGTGACGGAGGCGTATTATTGGAAGATTGTCGGAGAGTGATTAGTAGCAAAAAGATTAATTAAAATTGGAGGTGCGGGGAATCGAACCCCGTGCCTCTCGCATGCGAAGCGAGCGCTCTACCATATGAGCTACACCCCCGTTGTTGATGCATTAGCTTTCTTATTTTATAAATAACATGTTGGTTGTTCTGAATAATTGTGATCTTTTCCTGAAATTATTGTGAAAAACATTTTTGTTGATCATGTGGGTGACCTTCGTATCGATGGCGCCCCGTTACAATTCGATAGGATGTTCTTCCAATGGGAATTCGAAGTAAAAAATGCAGGATGGTGTTCAACCTTGAGAACATCACTTTACGCCAACGACGCGGCGCTCTTTGTGGCTCATTTCGAGGACTATATCCGAAATCCATCTAGTGTTCTTAATATTTTAGGTCAGGTCGTTAGGCTTTGCACAATTTTCATAAAACAGTATGTTGTTCCAATACATTTCAGCCAAATCATTTTAAATGACATACTTGAGTGCCTTCCGGCGGAGCAGATATCATTCCCAAAAGATACCTTGAGCTCCCACTTTCGGTTTGGCATCTTCGAATAATTGACTTTCAACAAAATAAAACGGCTGCCCAAATCCGTCTTGAAATAAAAGTACCTCAACACGGTCAGCCACATCGTTCTTGTCTAATCTGTGCTCGCCTCTTAATCTATTTATCATTTGAACCCGCTCATTGCCACTATATCTGGCCATCTTCGGCCCGGCCCGAAAATACAGGGCCTGGGCTTGCCCACGAGCGGATCTGGCCTTAGATTTGTGCCCGAAGGTCAGATGGGCCTGGGTCTGAGCTTTACATATTGGCATTTTAAGGAAGAAGCCCGGGCCAAAGCCCGAGGCCTGATGGGATTTTGCAGCCAATGGGCGGGACTGGGCCTAAGATATAGGCCCGAAGGATGGGCCTGGATTTTGACCGCGGGCTTTGTTAGGCCCGGCCCGAAGCCCGGCCCATGGCCAGGTATAATTGGCACTGTTGGTGTTAGTAACAACATGAAGAAATTTGAAAGAGACTTTCTTTGGTCGGCCATCGATACATAAATTGGGATACGGTGTGCCACCCCAAGGCACTTGGGGATCTTGGCGTGCTATGCATCGAGAAATCTGCAAGGGCTTCCCGATTAAGATCGTCATGGTTCAAATGGAACGATCCAACAAAGATTTGGGTTGCCATGAATACCCTTGTACAGAGGAAGATATGGATCTCTTCTATGCCGCTACCAACATTATGATGGCAATGGTAAAAGGCACTTTTTTGGTACTCGCCATTGTTAAATGGTTCAAAGCCAAAAGACATCCCTCCTCTCATATACTTGATTTCATGACAAAGGAGGAAATACGGAGTGTAAAGAGCGCATTGCATGAGAATGATTGGATTGCCAAAATCAAGTTGACTGGGGACTTCGCATTCATCCGTGATCTCTGGATCCAACTTCAAAACATTCAACTTGACGACGAGACCATGGATGAAATCGTCTGGAAGCTCTTTACAAGTGGTCAATACTCGACGGCGGAGAATTGTTAGGTGCAATATTTAGGTAGAAATAATGGGAGTTTGACTAATCTTTATATTAGATGGCCCCTGCCTCCTATGGCTATATGATTTGATTTAGCCCTATCAAGTCCCGCTAGTATCGGTGCACTCTCGCACCTGTCGTCCTGCAGGACAGAAACGCGGTAACGACCCTTCACTGCTGACACTGCACTCTCTTATGGCTGTCCAAATTTTGCCGTGGGAAATTCTGGTGCAGTCACTTGACCAGCTTGACCATGTTACTTTCGGCAACCCTATAACTCTTGAGCCACGCTGGGCAGGGTAGCTAAGCTTTATAACAGCAAAAATATCGACGAGCAGATCCTTCGGGTCACTCCTACTGGTTTTCGATGCGGTGGCGGTCAATTCGGGATGGATTGGTGTGGTTCCTCTACGCCTAGGACAGCCAGGGTATGACTGGACCGAGCTCGACCATTTTTTGCCAATAAGAGACTTCATTAAATCTGTGCTCAACGAGCACATGAGAAGTCCATTCTTAGTTATTTCGACAAGACTCCCCTTGTTCACGTCCATGTCATGCTGATTACTCAAATTTAAGCTGGTCTACTATACTCTGTTTCGTTGTCATTCCAGGACTAATATGAGTGCTCAGTTAACAACGATATATGGATCCGCTGGCGCTGGCCTGTTCAATTCCAACCTTCCGCTTATGCGTGTACTGTCGTAGGTTGCACCACGTTGCGGGGTATATGTTTTCGTGGTTTATCATGTGCTGATGATGGAGTGTGCGTCTCCTAACTCGGATGCATGGATGGCCGCAACTGCCTCCAGCCCAACCGTTTGATGTGCACCCGAGTATTACTCCCGACACGAGCAATCAAGAATCGCCCACTCCCAACGCAAAGTCGTAATTTGGATTAACTTCACCGTTTATGATCGTCGATCTGTGATCTGTCTCGTCTGAGACGCGAGCACCCACTATTTTGGCCTACCTAATCAATAAATGCGATTATCATTGCACAAGTGTGCCAGCCAAGTGGTGCCCTAGTTACTTTTCACTTAACCCCGCAACATTTCCCAACGTTTTTTCATATACTAAATATTTGTAAAGAATATTAACCAAGTCCAAATATTTTGTACTGTCGAGCCATGATTTTGTGATATTTGTGTGCCAGCCAAAAGTGATGCCCTAGTTACTTTTCACTTAACCCCGCAGCTTATGTGTGTACTGTCGAGCCATGATTTTGTGATGTTTGTGTAGCCCACAATACAATTACTTAACAAAAATCTACAATTTGAGGAAAACATGTGTATGTATCTATGCAAATGGTTTATAAGTTTTTGAAAGTTTATATAACATTTCAACTTTTTTTCAAAATGTCAAGCTCCCTAGAGCTCAGGCACCAAAACGTCGCACATTGTGCCACTACCCCTAGTGGAAGAGGATGTTGGCTATGTCGAAGCACTGTTTAAGGTTTTTAAGGAAATTATTATTTCGTAACGATGTAAGTGGGATGGACTAGCCGCCAAGCCCGCCAGCGATCTGTTTACTCCATTTTGGGATCCCTCTTTCGATGGCGGCATTATTAACACAAACCCTCAACTAGTATCATGTCCCTCCCACGGCTGGCCAACCTTATCTCAGTCAGCGACTTGGCGCATCCTACTCTTCGAGGCCGACGATGCTCAACTAGTTGAATTTTGCATCTACGGACTTATTCGTGCGTCCCATGGAAACATGTGTCTCTCTTCCCTAAATATCGTTAACCTCGTTTCGCAAAGTACACTGTATGCAGGCTATTCCGTCACCGCTTGAATCGCTACGATTTAGGTTATTTGTAACTTGTTATATTAGGCAATATTGGATAGGCTAAATTAGTGTTCCAGCCCCTCTTACACAAGGCCTTATCATTGTCTGTTCAGATCCAACCATAAAGTACCACATCATATGCCTAGGAGACAATGGATGGCGCCCTTCCTAAACGAGGATTCACTTCAACTAATTGAACCCTCTTTTTTTTTATAGTTATCATGGTAAATCTTGAGTTTGCTGAACTATAAGGGGTGGAAAGCCTTAAACAAAATGAAGAATGAAATCACAACCACTAGAAGAGAATGTAAGAGTGGAGAATTTCATGTAAGAAATGGATCTAATAAGGAAATGACCGCAATGCAAGAAATGAAATTGAATATTAGATATGGAAAATAAAACTTCATATCCAAATGTAATACAAATGACATTTTGGTTTTAAATGTGTGCCCTTTATGATCTACGTGTGTCGCGAAAATGTGTGCCTACCACGACAAGTAAATGTGTCACTGCTGATCTATTGCGGCGGAAGGCCTTAGTGTCGCCGAATCGTCCATGACGTATTGATAACCTCCAAGTTACACTAAGTGTCGGGGATATGCTTTCCGCGACTTCTTCTTCTTTGGCGGCCTTTAAACGTCGAGGAAACGCTTTTTATGTCGCTTAGCCATGTAGCTCGACGGATATAAGCTCCGGGTAAGACCAAACGATGTTCTAGTGTTCCTAAGTAGCAAGTGTGTATGCCGTAGCCCAACGATCGCTCGATGAATGCACTGCCGTTTTTTTTAGGTTAGTCCACCGCTTTATTAAACAGGTATATAGTTCACATCCGACTAGATAATCCCAGCCAGAAATTCTGGAATCACATAAAAAACGTAACAAAAATCACTGCCTAGTCATGCTATACTCGAGTCACAATACTCGAGTACTTTGCAACAATACCAAAAGTTCAACAAACTTTGGCGGAGTTTATCACTATATAGGTAACTTCGTAGCCTTAAATATTTTTCAACCCGAGTCACTCGGTGTCACTGACTGAGAAAAGTATGCTACAACCCTATTTCGATTGACTATTGTCCGCAAAAAAAAATTGCAGCAAAAATTGACAGCCTTGTATACAAGACAGAAATGCAGACAGTGCAGTTGTTTCTGTAGGGTCATTCTTAAGCTTTCGTGCCTACAATGTTCGTGGTCCGATCAATTACTAGTTGGCTTTAGTACAGATCTCAGCTGCTATTACGGCCATGCATGCACGTGACCTTCAAGGCTTCCACACCGTCCACCGCTCAAGCTTTCTGGATCGCCAAACCGTTCCACGAACCCGATCGACAACGCTCCTCTGAACTTCAGGCTGCGCCACCGCCTGCAGCGGAGTCCAAGGGCTGCCGCCGCCGACGACGACGACACTGCCACTGTTGCAACGGGCACACATTGTTCGGTCCCCGGTGCGCCAGCCACCGATGACATGTACGCCGACGTGATATTCAGATCCAATCCGCTACATTCCTCCGTCCATCCTTGGACAGATCACACGAGGGCCATGAGCCAGGAACAAGAATTCAGAAAACAACCAAGCAAAACAGTGTGCGCACGCACCGGCAATCAATTCACCGGCGGCGCCAGGCAACCGTAAACCGAATGAGCTCTCCCGTGCGCCGCTGCTGCGCACACACCGGTCAGCTTGCGCGCGCCGTCGCATCCGTCCGTCCCTTTCTCCCTCCCTGGCTCCATTCATCCATCCACCACCGTCCGTTGCTCTCACCTCCGCAACCAACTCCACGCGCGCCGTATTTAAACCCCAGCCCTGCTCGTCCCTCCCACCACCAGCCACCGTACCGGCGAAGGAGGAGCTTTCGTGTGCCGGCTTCCATCCAGCTCGCCATATTTACCTACACGCGTCCCACCGGCCAACCGAGAGCCCACAGCTGAGAACATCTCGCGAGCCAAACTTGCACGCACGTAGGTAGCAGCGGTTGCGCGGCGCGGTCGGCATGGGGCTCGAGAAGAAGGAGGAGGGAGCGGCGGCTGCCGGGGCGGTGCACGGGCACCGGCTGTCGACGGTGGTGCCGAGCTCGGTGACGGAGACGGAGAGGTACGAGCTGGCGGAGGCGGACCTGGCGTTCCGGCTGCACTACCTGCGCGGGGCCTACTACTACGCTGCCGGGGATGTGGTCCGCGGGGTCACCACCAAGGTGCTCAAGGACCCCATGTTCCCCTGGCTCGACGCCTACTACGCCGTCGCCGGCCGCGTCCGCCGCCCCGACGGTGCCGCCGACGACCAGCAGCAGCCGCAGGGGCCGTACATCATGTGCAACGACTGCGGCGTGCGCATCGTGGAGGCGCAGTGCGACCGCGCGCTCGAGGAGTGGCTCGGAGACGACGACGCCGCCGTCGACCGCGTCACGCAGCTCTGCTCCGAGAAGGTGCTCGGCCCCGAGCTCTTCTTCTCCCCGCTGCTCTACGTCCAGGTAATTCACCCGTTGACCATCCACTCCGTTCCACGATGGATGGGATTTCCGCCCAGCCAGCCTCGTCGTATCTGATCTGTAGTGAATTTTTAAATACATCTTCGACTTCGATCGATTAAACAAACCCAGCCGTTGAACCTTCGCGATTTGCTCGCGAGGATTGTTAACATTGTAGGTAGAGAATTTCTTACTAGTACTTCCCGTGGTCACCGTGGGAGAATTGGTTGGTTAGGCCGCGACAGTTGACAACGGGATCCATCGATGAATCATGGAGACGTAGCTTTCGGTGCGGTTCGCAGCTGCGGCCATAGCCGTAGCCATCAGAAACTTATGCCGGAGCTCAATTTCGGAAGATTTTTAGTGCGCCGCCGTGTGGGTCGCTGGGGGCATAACTGATTGCTGCCGCATCTAGCACGGACCGCCGCTGTTCTGTTGGTGGGGGCTGAGATGTCGTCTCGTCCCCGCTTCTTCTTCTTCTTCAGCAGTGATCACACGAAGCAAGTGAGGCGGTTTTACATCTGATGTCCATGATCAGAATTCTATCGTGGTGATGAACTGATGATGATCCGCACACGCCTCCTAGCTAGGAGAGCTTAGGACACGAGAAATTTGACATGTCGAAGAATTAACTGCTCTGCTCTGCTGTACAGATCATGTGCAATTCCGCAGTATATCATTTATTCATTCATTCATTGCTGCATCTGCTCTTGCACGTACCGTGTTCTGCGCACTACCGAGTCTGCCAATAGGCGTCGACGGTATTAACTGCACCACGTCCGCTCTGAACAAATAGCTTGTCAGAAGGAGAGACGCCTTTGTTTTGTGTAAATCAATTTCTCTTGCACATCTGAGCTGCCACTTGTCAGATTGAGTGTTGAATTCCCCAACCCCACCGTCGATCCATCATACTACACCCAACTGAACGAAAAGAGAATCGACCTGAATGAATTGATCCATCAGAGTGATAGAGTCCAGTACACCCTGTATCCATGTACTTCAGCAGTGAAGTGCCTGAGCTAGTCTGTCAAGTTAACCATGCCTGTGTCTCGTGTTTGCTTGACAACAGCGAACCCAAGCACTGAACAAACACTCACACTGAAGACGCAGGATGATCATTTAGAGTCCAGTACGCCCTGTATACCTGTACTTCAACAGTGATCCAAGTTCCTGAGCTATAGACTGTCAAGGGGCGCGGAAAACCAATCTGCTTTTGTCAAGGGGCGATCTATACATGACAATTTCAAGATGGTCCAGCTTACAGCTAGAGCGCTGCATGTAGGCCGCACCCCCGCCATGCTCCTCAAGGTCGACATCACGAAGGCATTCGACTCGGTGTCCTGGCCTTTCTTGATCCGAGTCATGCAACACTTGGGCTTCGGGGAGAAATTCATCGAGTGGGTCTGCATCATCCTCTCCACGGCATCCTCCAAGATCATCCTCAATGGCATGCCGGGCCGCAATTTCCAACACCGCCGCGGTCTGCGCCAAGGGGATCCGCTGTCACCAACGCTGTTTCTACTGGTTATGGAGGTACTCAACGCCGCGCTCCGGCGTGCTGAGGCCTTGGAGGTGCTGTCCCCTGTGCCATGCCGGGGAGTGCGTTTCCGCGCCTCTATGTATGCGGATGACGTCGTGATCTTCGTCTCCCCGACTGCACGTGATCTAGGGCTGGTGCGGCGGTTGCTGGACTGTTTTGGCGGCGCGTCCGGGCTGAGAACCAACATGGCCAAATGCTCGATCTCGCCAATCAGCTGCTCTGACGACCATCTGGCTGTTGCTGCTCAGCACTTCCCGTGCGCTGTGAAGAACTTCCCTTGCACCTATCTAGGGCTACCGCTATCTTACAAGAGATTGCCCAAATCGAGCCTACAACCTATTTTGGACAAGGTGTGTCGAAGGCTGTCCCCTGGTCTTGCGGGCTTCTACACCACGGCAGGCCGCCTTGTGCTCATCAAATCGGTTATCACGTCCATCCCTATCTATCTCACCATTGCCATGGCCTTGCCGGCATGGTTGCTGGAATTCTTGGAGAAGAGGATACGGGCATTTTTCTGGAAGGGGACCGAGGCGGTGCATGGCGGCCATTGCCTTGTGGCCTGGAATCAAGTTTGTAGGCCTGTGGAGTACGGTGGGCTCGGTATTATGAACCTCCGGCTACTGGGCTATGCCCTGCGGATCCGGTGGCTGTGGCAGAAGAGGCTGCAAATTGGATGCTGGACGGGGCTGAATTTGGAGGTAGAACCGGAAGCCCAAGCTTTGTTCGATGCCTCGATCAAGATCACTGTTGGCGATGGCAAGGCGTCCCTGTTCTGGACCGATTCCTGGGTTGGTGCCAACTCCCTTAAGTTTCGGGCGCCTGCCTTGTTTGCTGCTGTGGATGAACGCGCTCGCTGCTCTCGTTCGGTAGCTGAGGCGCTCGACAATCGCCAATGGATCCGCGACATCACCGGGCCGCTGACTGTGCCTGTCCTTGTCCAGTTCCTGCTGTTGGTCGATGAACTGCAGGCGGTCGTGCTGCAACCAGACACCCCCGATCGCATCGAGTGGAAGTGGACGCCCTTCGCCACATACTCGGCCAGTTCGGCCTACAAGGCCTTCTTCGTCGGCTTGGAGTTCTTCCCATGCGGCAAGGCCATCTGGCAGGCCTGGGCCCCGGCGAAGTGCAAAGTGCACATCTGGCTCGCCTTGCAGCGGCGCATATGGACAGCTGATCGGATGCGGCGGCGAGGCATGAGCACGCACACCTTATGCCCGTTTTGCGACCAGGAAAATGAGACCGCAGATCACATCGCCGTGGGATGCCCGCTTGCCCGAGAAATCTGGTATGCCACTCTCGGCCGTTGCAATCTGCAACACCTAACGCCGGATGCGGACGCCACTCTGATCAGCTGGTGGCCGGGCGCTAGGATGCGAGTTCCTCGGCAGCATCGAAAGGGCTTCGACTCCATTGTGCTCCTCACCGTGTGGATGCTGTGGAAGGAGCGCAATGCCAGGGTTTTTCAGCGCCTTGCCGGTACCAGCCGCGAAATTTCCAAGAGGATTGCCGATGAGGTCCAGCTTTGGAAGCTCGCCGGCGCTGTCAGGCTAGGAGTTCTCTGGCAATAGGCCGTCTCTGGGCGGATTTGGTCGATGACTAACCACCCGTCCCAACGTTGTAACCGCATCACCGCGATGCCGGAACCCCTGTAACTCGTGTTTTTCCCCTTCTATTGCATTGGACACGCAAGCTTTGCATGTTCGCAAAAAAAAAGTTAACCATACCTGTCTCTTGTGTTTGTTTAACAAAAGCGAACCCAAGCACTGAACACTCACATTGAAGACTCGGTCTGAATAATGTTTTTATGGATCGCCGTCAGTGCCGGTGGTGCATTATGATCAGCTTTCGCATGTAGGACCACTTATTCTCAACTTATGCGACCAGATCGTCTTGGCAGTACACTGGCACTACAACTTGGAACTTGGGTTCTTTTCTGAACAAAGCTGAGCTTAATATGATCTCCAATTGCAAGCTCAAGCTACTCAAATTTTCTATTTTCTTGGATATGTTTTCCTGCATGAAACTTGAATCCTGTCGTCTACTGATCACGCACAGTATACTGTATTTGTTTCAGCTCCAAGTTGAAAGGACAGTGCTTCTTCTGACTGTATGAGTTTGCAGGTCACAAAATTCAAATGTGGAGCGATGGCGCTGGGGTTCAGCTGGGCGCACCTCATCGGCGACGTGGCGTCGGCGACCACCTGCTTCAACAACTGGGCTAAGATACTCGTCGGCAAGAAGCCGGACGCCGTCACCCTGAACCCCGTGAAGGAGACGCAAGACCGCGCGCCCGCCGGCGCCGCCGTGCCACGCTCCGTCAAGCAGGTCGGGCCTGTCGAGGACTACTGGATGGTCCCCGCGGGCGTCGACATGGCGTGCTACACCTTCCATGTCACTGAACCCATGCTCAAGAGGCTGCAGCAGCAGGAGCCGGCGACCGCAGGCGGCGCCTTTGAGCTCATCTCGGCGTTCCTGTGGCAGACCGTGGCGAAGATCAGGGTCGCCAAGGAGGTGAAGACCGTGACGGTGGTGAAGACCGACATGTCCGCCCGGAGCGGCAACTCGCTGGCGAACGAGCAGAAGGTCGGGTACGTGGATGCCGGCTCGCCGCCGGCGAAGACGGACGTGTCCGAGCTGGCTGCGCTGCTGGCCAAGAACCTGGTCGACGAGACGGCGGCGGTGGTGGGGTTCCCTGGGGACGTGGTCATCTACGGCGCGAACCTGACGTTCGTGGACATGGAGCAGGTGGACCTGTACGGGCTGGAGCTCAAGGGGCAGCGGCCCGCGCACGTGGAGTACGGCATGGCCGGCGTCGGCGAGGAGGGCGCCGTGCTGGTGCAGCCAGACGCAGACGGGCGCGGCCGCGTCGTCACGGCGGTGCTCCCCAGGGACGAGGTCGCCACCCTCCGCGCCGCGCTCGGGAGCACGCTCCTGCAGCATGCTCCCTGAGACTGAAACTTCGGTTCGGTGATTGGTTTTCAGATGCTGCAAGCTTTACGAGCGTAACTACGTACGTACGTGGTGTGATAATTCTGGCGCGTGATTTCCAACTTCCAAGCGAGTGGTTTGAACGACAGATGCGCCTGCTGTGTTGTGATCGGTTTGCCAAGTGTGTGCTGTAGGATGTCACGAAATAAGTTGCTCGAATAACTTGTTCAAGATGTACCCAGGAATGTAAGAAATACAGAGCTAATTAAAGTTTGTTCCAAAGCAATCAGTCTGAATTCTAAAGTGCACTCGGGGTGGGATGGTTTGACGATTTTAAACCAACCAATCGCATTGGATGATCAGTGGTTGCAATTTTTCACTCATGCAGGAGAATGCAACTGTGTGGCAGAAAAATATAACTGGAACGAGTTTTACTTTTCGCTAAACTGCGGTTAAACTTTTCTCCGTGGACTGAGACTTAAAAATTCAGCTGCCTGAGACCGATCGAGCCGACCGGTAACCCTTTGCCTCTCAGAAAGAGTCAAATTCGCGGTTGGTAATACTATTAGCCAAGTTTGGAACAGAAACACCATGAGGCTTTCCTTTAGAAGGAATTCAACCATAGCGTGGCGCCGAAAGAAAATTGCTAGCAACATTATTTTCACTGATGAAGTAGATGATCTGGTGTGGCATTACAAGAGTAAGGGGAAATATGATTACTCGTCTCTGTTGTGATCACTTTTATTCGTGTTTGTGTTTTCATACACATCTTACCAAGAGTGCATATTTGCATGTATACTAACGACAACCTTGGACACATTCAGTAGTGAGGTAGAAAAATCGAATATAGGAGATCTTATCGACACCATGCCGCCACAACTCCTCCCGTGTAGATCGTCGCCCCCTCCTCATCCGTCGGCTCCGCCATGTTGGGAGTGTGCGAGGCCCCGATCTACCGGATGTTGGTTTCCCTGTTTGGGGGTCTTTGTAGGGCTTCACACCAACGCTTCATTGATGGCAGCAACGGCACCAACCTGGCGAATCATTCTTATTCGAGCATCCCCATATCGGCGTCGTCGGCTACGACAACATCGATGACTCGTTGACGTAGATTGATGTTTACCACTCTGGCCGGTGACGTCACCGTTTGCAGGTTTGTCAGCGGGACTGTGGTGGTAGACTCGCTTTGAAGATCAGGGGCAGGGTAGAACTCCTGGCGGCGGCAGTAAGCAGGGACTGGGTCAAACTCCTTGCGGCGGCAGCGAGCAGGGACTGGGTCGAACTCCTGGCGGCGGCAGCGAGCAGGTACCGGATCACGTGGGAGCGATGAGAAACAAGACGTCCACGGATCGATTACTTCCTTCCGTCACTCGATTCGGTCGCCAGAGACACGATTCGGTCGTCGGAGACTCGATTCGCCGACGGGCGGCGTGAATCGGGCGGCGCCGCGGGTGGAGGAGAACTGCTAGGGCTCATGGTGAGATTGGTCTGGTGAGGAGGCGCCGCGGGTAGGAGGAAGGAGAGATGGCTTCGCGTCACTCAGCGGTGGCATCCGGCGTAATATTATCATCGAGGAGATCGAACGGTGTACATAGACGTGAACATGCGAGCGGGCGGTCACGATGCGTTCCATCGTCCTTTCGTCCGTCGGCAGGAGACAGGACACTCCATACTTTTGTAGTAGAGATTCCATCGTCCTTTCGTCCGTCGGCAGGAGACAGGACACTCAATACTTTTGTAGTAGAGAAAGATCATGTACATGTACTCGTGTGCCAGCCCGAATTTCTAATGGTCCATGTACACTGTGCCATCCACCAGCCTCCCGGGAGCGAGGAAGACTTCCAGTAGCACGAGCTGCCCGTCAGCGGCAACCCGCGGCGCGTACAGCTCCTAAAATTTCCAAGAATCAAATCATCTTATCCTTCGCAAAGACAATTGCTTCTATGATTGAATAAAATTACCTTAGGTAGCTCGCAGAGCAACCTTGCGTCCAGAAAATCAACCACGGAGGTGCGTCCTAAAGTAGGCCATGAATATGAATGGGGCCATGTGCGCTTCCGGTAGCGGCAGGGCTGGCGAGGGGGCGGAGCGTCGTTGCTGCCCCAATCGAGGGTGTTCAGACGGGTCGGCGGCGTGGCGGAGGCGGAGAAGAGCGTGACGAGGGCTCCCTCCGTGGTGGCGGCGCACTTCCACTGCTCTAGATGCTCAGCTCCTCGGCGGAGGCACCCTGGTGGTTCTGGTCCGTGAGCACCGCCTGCAGGTCCCGCTAGAGGTCCTGGAAGGCTAGGCCCGACGGAGACGAAGCAATCCCCGCCCCAGCGCCTTGCGAGCAGGCCGCTTGGGCGTAAATCCTGAAATCTAACACCACAATACTGATCAATATTTGGATCTTACACACAGATTGTTGACTTTAAGAACAAAAGATGATGAACAGATGCATCGTAGCTCCGGCCTCCCGCCCCTGACCCTTTCGGGAGACAGGGATGCGCAGGGGTCGCGGTGGAGACCCTTTCCGGCGGCTTGTCAAGTACCGCGTCGGTGGTGGAGGTCCGTTCTGGGGCTCGTCGGGGACCATGGCGGTAGGGATGTCCGGTCGGCGGCGGATTGGAGGAGAGGCGTAGGAGGGGATTGGGGGAGGGCAGAACGCGCGGGTATCGGGTGGCTGGCGGCTAGGGTTTCCACCCCGAAGGCTTAAGCGAAACGTTTTTTTCACTTGTTGGTGGCATGGTGGGTAATTTTTGTCGAACTTCGGGGGCAGTTTCGATGACGGACGACGGACGAGCAGGAGACAGGACACTCCATACTTTTGTAGTAGAGATTGTTGGTGGCATGGTGGGTAATTTTTGTCGAACTTCGGGGGCAGTTTCGATGACGGACGACGGACGAGCAGGAGACAGGACACTCCATACTTTTGTAGTAGAGATTGTTGGTGGCATGGTGGGTAATTTTTGTCGAACTTCGGGGGCAGTTTCGATGACAGACGACGGACGAGCAGGAGACAGGACACTCCATACTTTTGTAGTAGAGATATCTCTACTATATAATATAGGTAACGGTGTCCATGGTACGTCGCGCGTTTTGCTGTTTAATCCTCTTATTTCTGGGTAATTAACCCGCAGTCCAGGTACATGGGCCGGATTGTAAAACTACCGAAGGCATAAGAATCCCCGCTTTCTTCCCCGTTGCCGGCCGGGGGCTGCGCAGAGTACGCGCCGGCCCAAATCCTCCGGCGGGGCCCGCCCCGTCGACGACGGGCCCCAGCACGTGCGCCAGCCCCAAATCATCCGCTGGCGGCGGCGGCGGCGGCGGAGGTGGTCATCATAGATGCGAACGCCGTGGCGTCGTGCTGGCTGCCTGCTTTTGTGCACCCACCCGGCACCCGCCGACGCCTCCGCGCTACTCACCCCGCAGCGTGGTCTCAATGACGCGTGCAACCAGCTCATCCGCTCCTCCATGTCCGCCGGTGAATCGAGGCCTCCGACGACCAAATCGAGAGGCGGGAATTGAACCTGGACGTCTGATTCGTCATCGGCGTTGCGTGAATTGAGCCGGAGCTCGCTGCCATCGCTAGAAGCTCAAAGCCGTCGCTACGAGTTCCACGCGACCGCAGCGAGCTCACGGAAGACCGAATCGACCCCAAGGCCTGAGCCCCAACTTGCAGGTGCAGGAATCGACCCTGACGCCAGGCCAGCTAGCAGCTAAAGCCACGAGATCGCCACCGCCGCAAGCAGCTTTCCGCCGCCTCCAAGTGCTCCCGTTGCCGCCTCAAGATCTCCACGCAGACGCAACCTGACCTCGATACAAAGCTCCCGGTCATGGCGTCTTGACCCGATCTGACCTCTCCATCCTCTGTTCGACAGTTTTTTTTTACAGAAATGCGCTAGGTGGGCTCCGCTGGTTCTGTTCCTCCCTCTCACTTGACTCCATCCGGCCAAAATGGCCTTCCAGCCCACGTTGCCACGGCACCGAGCTGGCCGAACGATCTGCTCTGTATATTTCTCTCTCTTCCGAATAGCCATCAATGCTGGTATAAAGTTGTATTTTTTTTCTGCTGGCATGATTAAAACATATTCCGTCCGTTCACAAAGTGATGTCTCAACCTAATTTAAATTTACATGTATCTTAAATAATCTGCTTCCCGTGATCTAGACCTAAACAAAAGAGATTTAAAGTAATAGTAGATAAAATTAAACATATTAAAAAATAGTAAAAAATATTTTGTACTTTTCATCAATCATTCCAGCGAGAAATCCCTTTTATGAATTGTGATGTATCGTTTTGATAGCTACAAGAAATCAAATAATACAAAATTATGAAACTTGGACGGTGAGAATTGAAGAGTTGATTGGAATGTCATTGCAAACCGAAGAGGCAGAACTTGTAGAGATCTCTCCAAGTTGACATATATAGAGTCGAACTTAACTATTTCGTTGCACTTTGTCACCACCTGTTGCTCTATTGGAGGATAAAATGAAAATTTGGCAAACTAAGGCTAGGGTTACACAGGTCAATTGATTTAGGGGAAAAATGTGTAGCATACCTAAATCTTCTCCAAAAGTTGATTTTATTTTCATCCCGTTGCAACGCACGGTCATGTTTGCTAGTACCAATACCAATACCTATATATACCAACTAATAAAGGAACAAGGTTTCCGTCGTTTGGCGTTCGTTTGGTACGTCACTACAAAAGGGTCTGGAGTTTGAATGTATTTACATGGCCTGCCACCACCAAGTGAAAGTAACCGGTTCCTAAAAAAAACACCGAACGAGCTTTGTGCCCTGTGTCCGGCGGCAGGGAAGGCGGCGAACGCGTGGGAGGGGGCACCTGCGTCGCAGGCAGCGGCGGCGGAGCGGGCTGCAGCGAGGCCTCCTCGTCCGGACGCCGCGGGTCCTCGCCTTCGGCTTCGTCGTCCTCCTCCTCCTCTATGATGGGTGCCTCGCCGGACGACTTCTTCTTGATCGCCGGCTGGAGAGGCAGGTCGTGCACGCTCATGGACCTGACGAGCGCAGGCGCGTCGTCGGGCGGCCCCGGTGGCTATGGGGGCGGCGGGAGCTCGAGCTCGGCCGCCTGGGCGCCGGCGCCGCCAGAGGAGGACATGGCCGCGGCGGCCGAGGCGGAGTGGCGCAGCACGCCCTCGTGCGCCTCGCCGCTGGCGTAGTCGGTGAGCACGGCCCCGACGTTCCTGAGCGCGGCGGCGTGGCCAGCGTGCGCCCCGACAGCGCGTGGCGCGCTTCGACGCCTGGGCGCCGGCGCCGCCGGAGGAGGACATGGCCGCGGCGGAGTGGCGCAGCGCGCCCTCGTGCGCCTCGCCGCTGGCGTAGTCGGTGAGCGCGGCGGCGTGGCCGGCGTGCGCCCCCGACAGCGCGTGGCGCGCCTCGACGGACGCCCACAGCAGGTTCTTCCGCCCCCGACGTTCCCTCCGCGTCCTCAACCCATCGCGGCCCGCCTCACACTCTGGGCGGCGAGGACGACGCAACTCAGCTCTGCCTACGGTCAGTGGAACCAAACTGGACCACCGTCCCGGGCTTCTCCAGTTCCGTGAACCGAACTACGCCTGCATACAAGACCAAAAACGCCGCCATCCTCCTCCTCCGGCCTGGATTTCGACCGCTGGAGGTGCCCTCCCCTCTGCCTCGAGATCCTCCGGTGGTGCGCTCCCTTCTACCTCGAGATCCGTCGGCGTCCCCAATTCCCGTCTCCTCAATCGCGGGCGGTCGGTGGCATCGTTCGGAGTAGCGGTGGCGACGGGCTCACGGCCGGATGGGGGCACCGTGCGGCCACAGGCAGGAGGACCTCCTCGGCGAAGGATAGATCAGCGAGCTGTGGTTGGGTTTCCCGGACGCTACCCGGCGCCGCTCTCTCATCTGCCGTTTGCGCGCCTTCGCGTGCTCGAGCTGCGGGGCTGCTACCTCCTCTGCTAGGGGATTGCTCGACATGCTCGAGAGGATCGTCTGCCACAATTCCACGGTGCGATTGTGTAATGTTTCCCAGTCGAGCAATTCTGACAGTACTGACACATTTGTTGTTTGTGAAACTCGCGTGGTGTGATCCCCAAGAGTCTATGGAGTACGCAGAGCTATGAATCATGCTCTGTTTGGTTCATCTACAGCTATTGGTCAGAAGTGTTCTGACTGGGCTTCTCACGCTCAAAATCTTTTGCTTTGTTTTATTTTGCAAAACGATTTGACAAATCAGTTTTAGAAAATGGAGGCGAATGTTTAATAAAACATTTCGGTCCCGTTGCAATGCACGGGCATATTTCCTAGTATTTCTTAATTAGATTATGTTGGATTCTTGAACCGGCCGTTAAGAGTCATCGGTAGCAACTAGAGTGTTGTTTGCTTGGGATTTGAGATTTGGAGGCTTCGATTTTGGGTGTTTGTTGGCAGGTCCGCTCATTATCTTCGCATTTGTTAGTTTTCCATCGTTTTCTCCACGCTCTTCACCTTGTTCTCCCGTGTTAAATCCTGAATATTGGGACCTCAGACTGTATAGATTGGAACTTTACATTCTTTCTCCTTCTAGGTTGCAGTAGGATCAGGATATTTTGGGTAGCTAATAAGAAATTGCAATTTAAATTTTATTAATTTGTGCCCTTCACACTCTTTAGAAAGTAATGATGGCAATATTTTTAATGGTCAACATTGGATGAAGCAGGTTTCAAGATTGATCATGAACTGGTAAGGCACTGGAAGCTCGTCTTTAAAGATCCTATTATGGAAATGGAGAATTCGGCACATTAGCAAAGTGCTACAGACAAAATGATGTAGAGAACAGAATGAAAGGACATATTCAACACCTTTGTGGATTTTGGTGATAATGACCGGTCATTTAGGGTTCTAATGGTTTTACAACTGCGTGAACAAATATTAGTCTCGGGATCGCTACGCCTCATTATTTGTGACCCCTACACACAACAGGTTAATGAGAAAACATGTATATTTAAATTTCATATATATTGTTTTATTATTTCTTTAGTCATAGTGAACACATAGTATTAAGAGTGGCTCAAAGTTTGTAAAGAGTGAGATAAACTCTAAATTAACATCCTAACACATATTCACTCCCATGATGGGTCGCTACATGCTGCTGACAAGCTAACACTTAGATGAATTAATGTTCCTAGTTCCTACAACCCAAGCTTCCCGTTAGGCATATTGTCATGTTGATGACTAACACACACCTGTTGTGCTCATTGATTTAGTGTACCTACGACACTGGTTGTAGCATACTACTCGTTGTAATGTGTCATGTGTACCTACGACAGTGATAAAGGTTCTCCGTGGTGGGTACTGATCCAGGGGTAGGAGAGCGAAGCCAAGGGCGCCGTGTGAGCGGGCGGGTTAGATCATGGAGGCAGAGTTCTTCCCCCAGAGCCGGCGAGGAGAAAAGAGGTGAGCTTGTTTGCTCGCCTTTGGCCGTGAGCATTGCTCGCTTTGTCTTCGTGCATGTAATTTGCTTTTTGTTCTCCCAAATGTTCTAGTGTGCGTTGGGATTGTTTCATGTTGTGAAGCGTGCTAGTTTTTTTTGGTTGTAGCGGGCCAACAGTGGTGGAAAACGAATATGAGTAGTGAATTTCAGGAATATTAAGTGGTTATTATCTTCTAACATGAATCGGGGTACTTATCACCTCTTCCTCAAGTAACCATTAATTAGCTCATCATTAGACTGGGATTCATCACCTTCTTGGTTTATAGTTTACGTTTCCGTCTCCTAGAAATTTGTAGGATAGTTGCAATGTATATGTTGTTCTTTATTGCTTAGCAAGGTTTTCATATGATTATGTTTAGAGTTTTTTTTTTTGCTATACAAATTACTTTAATTTGGACTAGATGTTCAACTACAGATTAACTATTATAGTATGCAGTCATTTACTTCCTTGATGGTGCGAAAAAATGGAATGGAAGTGTTTAAACTTGGTACAATGTACTACTACTACCATGGATTGCCGAGTTTGGTGTGGTACTGGATTTTTCGAATTATGTGTCTCTTTTCTTGAAAAGACATAAAGGCTCAGAAATTGAAGTAACGATACATCGTAGCAAGAGCACATGCAGTATAAGTACTTATTGGAGGAGGAGAGCGGCGTTTTGGAGCTCGGGAGCATATGCTCCCGTTATTTTCGGGAAAATAAAAAAAAATAGAAAAACTTTTCAACAAATTCCGAAAACAATCTAAGTCAAAGATGAGTATGGTACGACCGCCCGTGATTTTTTTCGTTACGATGAGGAACATGCTGAGCTCGGGTACCATACTCATGTTTGCCTGTGATTTTTTTCGGAATTTTTTGAAAAGTTTTTCTTTTTTTTTCCCCCGAAAATAACGGGAGCATATGAGCTCGGGTGCCATTATGAATTTCCGTTGGAGTATCTTTTATTCACTTAATTAGGAACATGCTGGAATTTTTCATTAATAGCTTTTAATGTTTAGTAGTGGCTCAGTCTGGTTTATCTTGCACATGTCCACTTGGAGGAATGCTCGAAATGTGCCTAAGACCCGGAAGGAGTCATGTAAATTAAGGAAAGACAACGCTTTGAGAAGCGCTCCCAAGCCTCAAACATCATACTCCTTATTCACTACGTAAAAAAGATTAATGCTAGGAACATGTTCCATTAAATGTGTTGCATCAATCAAAAGACAGTACGGAAATCTGTCGAGAAATTACAAGTGCAATATCACCAGAACATTAAACAGCAAAGTCGGCATAAGAAAGTTAGTGGAGCGATCGCCCACCAATAAGAAAAGTATAGATTGATTTGAGCAGTCAGTGGAGAAAAAAGCAGATGGTTAGACTACTTACGGGCATGGATGTCACATCATATATTGCTATATCTTCTTTGCTACTGATCAAATCCATTGACAGAGAAATTCCGGCTCATCAATCAAATAAAAAAATGGATCAACACAGATGGATATACGGCCAAGGCTCTGTAGGCTGCTCAGGGTCGTGGCCGTGAGGTTTTCCCATGGGTCAGATGATACGTCCATGCGATGATAGCAAATAAGTACTCCCTCCGTTTTTATTTACTTTGCATCATGAGTTTAGTCAAAGTTAAATTTGCCAAGTTTGACCAAATATTTTGAAAAAACTATTAACACTTACAATATAAATTTATAGTATTAGAGTCATCATAAAGTATATGTTTCATATTATGTTCATTTGGTATTACAGATGTTGTATTTTTTTACTAGATTTTTGGTCAAACTTGACAAATTTGACTTTGACTAAACCCAGAACACGAAGTAAATAAAAACGGAGAGAGTATAACCATACTCACGCGGGGATGCGACAGGGTATACTCTGCATAGGGGTGGTGAGGAGACGACCGTGGTCATAAAAGTGGAGAGACCTAAAACTTACGGCTGGAAGCTAAGAAGGCCGCACCTTCAATAAAAAAAATGTTATAGACTGAACATTCAATTCCTCAGTTGATGTGGCGATTTTGTTGACGTGGCATGTTGCATGCTAACGAAAATGTTAGCGGGGTAGGCTGTTGAGGTGTATAGGCTGCATGTTTAGAGATTTCTTCGTAGTGAGGTGCTATTATTGAGATATAGAGCGCAACCAAAGTGTAGACGCAGAATCTCTTTCATCAAATTCATGATCATTTTGGAGGCGTTGGTGTGCATACATTTAAAATCTCTGGCCTACAAGGTATACTTCCAACAACCAGATGGCCACTTCCTCTTGAGATAAAAGTAAATGTAAGTTGATATCCTGAATATCAGTTTTTCATCATGACTTGTATTTGATTTATGTCGTGTATTATTTATTTTTGTAGAGTAGGTTTCTTATTCGTTTCCAAAATATTGGCAGGGCACATACTATATTATTATAATAAGAGACAACCATGCGAAGAAATATAGGAAGGAAAGACAGCATGTTAGGGCCTTCTTAGTCGAGCACAAAAACAATTATTGTGCTGCATGGAGGGTCATGACTAACAAATCGGAATATGAAATAGCAAAATGGTGTTGTTTCACTTATTACAACTATCTGAATGAGCAGGAGCCCTTTAAAGGAAAAGTTGTGATAAGAAACTACAACAATGGGTATACTCCGGAGCTGTAAATATGTCTGTCTCTCTATTAATGTTGACTACGTAGTATACAGCCTCAATAGTATATTTGACTTTTCATTATTGCAATCTTTCTCTTATCGGTAATACCTTGTGCATCATTGTTAAGTGTTTTTTGTTACTGTACCAGAAATGAAGTCAAGATGTGGCAAGGCATGTTCATGGAGCTTTGTATCGGCTCTATGATAAACCAGTAAGCAATACATCACCAACTAGAAAAAGGCTATTCCAGACCTTTGTTGTAGTAATGTGTGAAGGCAAACACTAATGGCCTGGAGACTGAGGTGGATAAAACACTAATGGCCTTGAGGCCCGACGCAAACGACCCAAAGAAGCCCGACACTGTCACCGATTCCTCTGTTTGAGCAATTCCGATGACATAGGACCAAGGCTGAGGTGCGCTGTAAAGAGTTCGCAAGTGACGTGAAGGGTCTACATTTAATCCTACGAAACTGAAAGCTACAGGCCTGCAACCTACGAAAGGTTGAGGGAGTGCTTGAATCTTCTGATGTTCAACCGTGATCATGTTCTGACAGTGAAAGCTAGAGAATCTGGGTTTGAAGGGTGCAAGGATTGTTCCCGAGGCGAATTAATTTATACCAATCTTTTATACATCTATGGGTTTTATTTTAGCATGTTATAGTTCAATCTTTTATACATCTATGAGTCTTAATTTTAGCATGTTATAGTATTATAAGTATAAGGGTTTGTTTGTTGCATAGTTTAACGACATAACTGGCATAATTACTAAATAATAGTTGGTGTATATTTTGCTTTTAGTGAATTTATTGGAAGATAATAACTCCATTTTGTAACAAAATATGTTCTACATCTATGTTTTCTACAATGCATAATCTATATAATTTATATAAATATTTTAAAGATCCGCAAAGAGTACGATCTAACAAATGTCTTAATAGCAGTTTCTAGTGTGTATAAGTAAGTAAGCATCATTATAGAAACCTTATAGAGTATATACTAAACCAATTGTGCTACTCTCTCATTGTCAAAATTGTCTAACAAGTCAAAACTCAATAAAGTGTATACAATCCTTGTCAAATTAGCAAAGAGATCCTTGCACCCATACAAACTATACAACAAGGAAGGAAGAAATCTTAAATGAGAAGGACATGATCAAGTAAAACCATCAAAGATGGAGCACAAGACATTCACCTCCTGCTGGATCAAGCTCACGACCGGCTTGCCTAAGATCGAGTCAACGACGCGCGGAGTTATGAGTGTTGCTACGACTCCGGACGCCCACGCCTCCCCAAGCCCAAGTCGCAAGTCACGCGCAACCGCACGCGGCTCTATGACCATGGGCTTGTACTTATAGAGGGAGGAAGAGAGGTATGAGGCTAGCCATAGTGGGGAGTATCATACACTAGCATCATGCATATAATACTAGTATATGTTACTACTTCATAGTAGGCATATGTGTGGTATCATATACTACTGCATTTATTAGGTTACACACTTATGTTTTCTTGCAATCCGTTATGTTACCGTTATGTTACGTTATCTATCTATGATACCACTATCATCTCTCTCTCATCCTTAATTGCAGGGACATGTCATATTTTTGCCACTATGGCATGCATGATACTACCTATGATACTCTCACTATGGCTAGTCTGATGCCAAGGGATCAAGATTCTAATCGGTTCCGTTTCTTGTTGGGAGCGACGGGGGGATGGCTAAGATATCATGACGGCGCCATGGATCGATAACGTAGAGGTGCAAATCCTTAATTTCTGGGGTATGCGAATCCTTAATTTCGGGGTATCCAATATAAGTAAAGTCTGAAACAAACCTTGAAGTCGTACTTGGTGTCTGGATCAAACCCCTGGACTATGAATCCCAGAAATCAGCACCCTGAACTCTCTGTTCCTGGGCTAAGGCGACAATTCGGTATCTAACAAACGCCCACACCCCTCCAACGTAGATGTACTTCCCTTGGGAAGGAACTACGGGAATCATCTCCTCGTGTCCACTTTGTGGTTATTTCTATCCTTTACTACTTGCTTCTGTTGCGCTTTATACATTGCTTGCATCACATGGGTTGCTATCATCTAGTTGCACATCTAGTCAACCTTGTTATACATTGTCAAAGCCTTAATTAAAATAAAAGGATAAACTTTGGTAGTCGCCTAATCACCTCCCCCCCTCTAGTTGATCATATCAATCTTTCAGCTAGGTCTTGGCGGAGCTCGGGCAGGAGATGATGCGATCGCGGCGCCAAGCGATGTGGAAGGTCCTGGGGATGTGCTCCTTCCTGGTCAGGGCTGGAGCATGGCCGCCTGCCTGGAGTTTGCCTGACGGCTGATGTGTGCAGTTCTGGCGACCCCTGGCGGGCATGGAGGGATGTAGGCGAGCTCTCAGTCATGGGGGTGTTGGAAGACGGAAGGTGTGCTCCTGTGCGGGTCTTTGGTGGACCGCGACATCTCGGCTAGGCTGGTGAGGTGCTGCGCCGGCGGCGGAGTGGACAAGCAGGATGGTGTTGGCCCAACCGGAGGGCAGGATGGAGGTGAGCGGCAATACAGACGAAAATCCTGTCCCTCTTCGGTCGGTGCCGGTGGCGACGACGCCCGTGGGTGTCGTTCCCCTCGTTGGAGGTGTTGCCGAGGTGCTCTTGGTTGATTGGTGTCTCCAGGGCGAAAGCCTAGATCTGGAGCTGGATCGGCGCGATGGCGTCGTAGGCAGCGTCGCTCCTCTTCTGGGAGCGTCGCGTTTCGAGACACGGCCTAGAGATTCCGTGGTGGTACTTCTGGTGCATGTCGCTGTCGTAGGTTGATCTTCAAGGGGCGTGTGGCGCCCCGACCCGACTGCTATACAGTGATGCTGTGTGTCACCGGTTAAGCGATACAGCCGGAGGTTACACCCCGATTGATGCCTTAACACGGGCACAACTATCAATGCATAATAGAGAGATCAAGACTTGTGGAACAACTGGCACATCACAGACTCTACGACTCAAGCATTATAGTTCAACTCTTATAATAGAGAAAGATAGCAAATGACAACCAGAGGTCACAGACCCAACATTACGACAAGCGGAAGCAAATTAGGTTGTTCTAAACAATAAGAACCAAATATGGCCTAAGAGGCCTACAGATGAACATCCAGCGCCAGCTGTTCCGGGATGTCCCAAGCTGCCGCCTGGGAACCCCAGACTACTCGTCGACGTCCACAAAGAACCCACCTTCGAGGTCGGTGAAGTCCTCCTCTGAAACAAAACAAACGACGTTGAGTTCGACGAACTCGCAAGATTATATATAGAGCTTTAGCTCGATGAGGCTTTCAAAGTTATATGGCTGTTTTGCATAAAGCTGATTTTATTTATGAAGACATAACTCGAAGGCATCGACTAATCAGAATATTTTGAAAGAGGGGTAAGAAGTAACTCTTTTCTCTTGAATCACATTTCTCATCATCCATCACCATCATCATCCACACTACCCGTTTCACCAAGGCACCTCCCCGAACCACCCTCGAGGAAGTCAACCTTGCATTCTTGAGTGGTACCTCTAGTACCCAGTTTTTAATCATTCCGTTAAAGTTATTCTGTGATCTCTGAATCCGTCACCAAGTCGTCCATAACCGCGGACACGGCTTTTCGAAAAGATTTATCCCTGCAGGGGTGTACAATGTGAAAGTCGCCAGGTTCCCGAGGGACCTCCCAGCTTCTTATCCATGCGTACCGTCCGGCTCATTGCCCGTACATGCCTGTACATTTGCTCTCTTCCGGGGAAAGCCGGCTGAGTGGGAGCGGCTACAACCTTTACCTCGCTTAAGACTAACCAAGGATCATCAGTGGCGGCAGGACTGCCAGGATCACAGCACCCCGCCCCACGGCCACTCATTTTCCTAAACACCACAGTCCTCATCTCAGTCTTGGCCACCATCTTCAACGCACGCGCAAATGGAAAGCCAACTAGAGGACCCTCGGCTAGTCCGCCACAAGTTAGTTGGTCGATAGGGATCCCATAGGCCCACGCCTGGTAGCACGCTCAACTTGGCTCGTAGGCGAGAACTCGCACTTAGGCGGCGAGAACGAGACAACCCACCACATTCCATGTGGCCTCTCATCCCCACCTTTACGCAATTTATTAACCGTCACCACCATTTTCCATCACACCCGTCCATTCCATCAACTGTTCCAACATTGAAACATCCACCGGCCATCTAAGCAGTTAAACTAAGCAGGGCTAAGCATATACATAGCAAGTATACTTGTCTCGGCCAACACTTCAATCCTATGGATATTAGGGAGGATACAGGTAATGGCAACAGATTTCTAATGCAACTAGTAGGATACTCTAATCCAAGCAAAAGACATTTGGAACGGAATGCAATAATATAGTGGGGAAAATAATTGCGGAAATATAGGAGGAGACATGCTCAGAGGGGGGGATTACGCTTGCCTTGTTCCGGGGCTGATAATACGGTTCGTTAGGGTATTGCGGTGGCACCCCGACTGATTGATCTATCGATGCATAAAAACACCGGAAAGACAACAATCAATAATCACACAAGCAAAATGGTGCAATGCACAAACACATGATGACATGACATTTTAATGCACTGAAATTTAACTAACAAGTTAAATGGGGTGCGAAATAATTATTTCGACAAGAGGAGATAAAGCCCCATGTTTAAGTTAAGGTTTTTCCTTACTTTCTAGAAAGTGCAGTACTACAAGTGTGTTCAAACATGCATGGAAATGATGTTAATGGATGGTTCATATTATTCTGAGCATTTTGATGTATTAAACACATTTTTCTGATAATCCAATAAGAAGTTATTGTATTTTCAAAATTCGATTTAATGCTGCCATTTTACTAACATCACTTAAATAGCATCAAAACTGATTACCCATGCTTGGTGAAGTGGTTAAACACGAAGTATATTGAGTGCTGAACATTTTGGTATAACAAACTTAATTCTTGGATCAATATTTAATAAGTTATGGATTTTCCAAAATGCATTTCTTTTCTGCCCTTTTAATATTTCATTTAAACAGAGCAGAGAAATAATTCAATTCTGCCCAAATAAAATATGGATGTGTAAGGTTTGTTAAGATAAACATTTTCACATCTTATTTACGCAATTTGGAATTACAGAACAAAAGTTATGAATTTTTAAAGATTCACTTTTATTAGCCATTTTCTGTACTTAATTAATCAGAGCAAGATAAAATATTTTGTCATGTGTCAGGATTAAATGAACATGTAGAGCACACTTTGCTGAACATGTGGAAATTTGAATCATCCAACTTGAAGCATTTTTCGAATTACTATGCAATTTAGAAGAAATGATTTAATTCTGCAATTCTGTTTTTCAGTTTTAAAACTCACAGAAAAATATCCGAAACGTTTTTCACTCTGGGCTGGGCTAGCCCGTGTCAATGACATGTGGGGCCCGTGGCCACGTCCGCAGACACGCTGGCACGGTCAAGGCCACGACCGGCGCGCTGGGCGCGGTGACCGCGTGCTGGCCGGCGGCAACGGCGACGACGGCGCCGCCGATTTAGGGCTCGCCGGAGCTACGCGTGGACACGAACCTACTCTACTAGTCGAGGGCTACTCGTGGGTGTGCTTGGGTTCACCGGAAACCCACCGGAGCTTCGCCGGCGTCGAGCACAGCGGCGACCCGAGGCAAAACGCACGGCGGCGACGATACACGGCGAGAGGGAGAGGGGAAAGTGGATGGGGAGGATCCTCTCGTTACCCTTGGCGCGTGCGAAGAGACGGCGGGGCCGGAGTTGGACAAGAACGGCGGCGCGAGCTCGGCGGAGCTTGGACGGCCGCGGGGAAGACGAAGATGGCGGCGTCGACTCGGGGCGCCTCAGCCCGATTCCTTCGACGAGCAGGGAGAGGAGGTCGCGGCGGTGCCAGTGCTCCTCTTCGATCTGTCCGGGAGGGCTTCAATCGCCGGCGGCAAACACGGCGACCATGGCGGCGTCTCGGTTGCGGAAGAACAGAGAAGATATTTGGGGGGGGGGGGGGGGGGGAGAGAGCGAGGAGGGAGCAGGGCGGCGTGGGTGCTCTTCTTATCCTTGCCCAGGGCAGCGCGGGGAGGCAGGGCCCGGCCGGCGAACGCGGGGAGGCGAGCAGGGGGCCTGGGCGGCGCGGCGACACAGAGGTGAGGGGGAGACAGCAGAGGCGCACGGGGTCTTCTTATTCACGTGTAGGGGGGAGGAGAGCAGGGGGGTCCGGGAGGCGACATGGAGCGCGGGGCATCGTGGGGGGGACCTCCTTCTCCTTCGACGGCAGGAGGGCGTGGGGGGGGGGCCTGGTGCGGCGACGAGCTATGGCGAGGAGCGAGGAACACGGGAGGCATGGCTACAGGCAGACGATGACGCTTTCCTGAAAAACCCCTGGCTGCATTTTTGTATTTACGAAGAAGTCCTTGCCTCCTTTTCTTCTGGATTTCTTCCCTGGTCTTTTCTTTGCCCATTTGATTGAGGCCCTTAATCAAATCCAAACTTGATGAAAGTTTGTGGAAAATTCTTATTTGACACAAAGATGGCCTGGTAAAAATTTGAGCTCCTTTGGACAAATTTTGTAGAACAAACTTGTTTTACTTTCTTTTCTGCCATTTATTCAAAACATTTAATTGAGGTACTTAAACTAGTTCAAAAATTATGGAAATATTTGTGCAGCCTCCCCATGTCATGTAGAGGTTCCACAAAATTTGGCGTCTCAAAATAAAATCTTTTGAGCAACTTTTGCGCATTGGTTTTGAATATGGCATTTCTGCTTAATTAAATTTGGCAACCCTTTATTAATTTTAAAGTAGTTGAAAAATATTATTTGTGAACTCTTGGAACTTCCTTGACAAATATGGAAGTTTCTTTGAATTGGTTTTGTCACAACAAACTCATTTGAAATTGGAATTGTTTGACAACAATTTGTTGCTTTTGTTTCCCCTTTGTTTTCAAGTTCTTTGTTTCAACTTGAACACTTAAACCGGTGATGCCATGATGCATGAATGAAATGCAAAAGTGAAAATTTGGTTCACAATTTAGGTTCACAAACTTGGGGCTGTTACAGGGCGCAAATGTACGCCGTCGTCGGTGCGTCCAAGATGGCGCCTTTCTCGGGACCGACCAAGTCCCGCCATCTACCTGCCTCCTCCTTTTAGGCATCAAGGGTGGATGGTTGCGTCGAAAAGGAAAGTCCAGTTGGAATGGAGCTCTCTTCGGATGTAGCCGTCATCGGTCGAGACGTGGTGTTGTTGCTTAGTGTAGGACAAGCTCTTATGTTTTGTAGTTTGTGTTGTCGTTGGTGTTCGTCTACGGACTAGCCTTTGTGTGGAGTTCGCTACACTTGTTATTCGCAGCAAGTTTTAATTTTCTTATACTCAAATTTCTGGCTTCTATAATAATAAATTTCGGGACTGTCTATTCATCAGCTAGCTGAAAATGTAATTGGCCATCAGACACTTTTTCCTTTGGCATTTTTCCTTTCTCATTTGTTCAGCTGTCCAGCGTTGTTTTCCTATTCAGTCCGGCCAGTTCCATGAAAAAACAGTTATATCTGACCAGTACGGTTTTTCAGCTAACGGGAAAAAAACCATTATTGTTTCCCGCCCATGAATAGTCAAGACATGGTCTCAGATTAGACACTCCACGATAACTTCAAACTGACCATCGTTGGTTTTCTCTGGATCAGTTTCAAGTTCGATTTTTTATGGGCCTTTTTCCGTTAGTACTTGGTTCGTGCACTATGGGCTAGCTGATCTTGCCTGCTCATACAAGATAATAAGATATCATGGAAACCGCACACACATTAGTGGACTGAAAACTCATTGATAATGGGAAAGTGGCAGTGCCCTGCCACATGTCTAAAGTTCATACAGGCTACAAATTCTTACATCTTAAAATGACAATAAAAACAACACACCACGCAGATTAAGGTCTCGTCGAATACCATACTTGATTACAACCGGTACTGTTCTCAACATAGTCAAGCTGCTGAATGTAATCCTACCATCAGCACAAGTGTAGTACCTTGCTTTCTAGATTTTGGCATCTTCATCCTTCAGAGTATTTTGTCCCGGTAGCGGCGATGTTCCGTGCGCCTAGAATTTCCTTTAGAATGCCCACAAGTACACAAACTGAAGAATGAGTAGGATAGCAGATTCAGACTTTTAAATTTCCATTGAACTCTAACTGGTCCATCCTTGCCAGGAAGCAGAACAACTTTTTTAATTAAGAGACCAGATAAGCGAAAATTGAAGCATAGTAGGACTCTGACTTAGAAACTGTGATAAACTGAAACTAAAATACAGAGAAACTGAGAGCTAAACAGAGGAGATAAAACACATGACTGATGAAAATTGAAACTTTGAGAAAGACTAAGAATTAGACAATAACTAATATCGAAGATAAGTCAGAACATAGAGACCGAGAAAATAAGACTGAGAGAATGAAAAACTTCTAGACTAAGATTGAAGAACTGAAATACTTGACAAATAAGAGCTACTGGGATACTGAAGAAAATGAGCCACTTTAACTGAATAAATAAGAAAATGAGACTGGGCAAACAAAGAATAAAAAATAAGATTGAAAGACTGAGCAAATAAAAATGAGAGACTGAGCAAATTAAACTGAAGAAATGAGAAAATGAGACTGAGCAAATGAAGAATAAAGAATAAGAAAAATGGAGATTGAAGAAAGAATGATGAATTGAAAAATGAAGAAACAAAAACTGAGCAAAAGAAAGTAAGAAACTAAGGACTGAAACTGAAATAAAGATTGATGCGAAAACTGAATAAACCCAAGGAAATGAGAGACTCAAGAAAACAAGAATTGAGGAGACTGAAGAAAAAACAAAGAACACTGAAGAATGAAGGCTGATCAAATAAAAGACTGAGCAAATTAAAATGAGGAGACTGAAGAAAGAAAAAGCAAGAACTGGGGAGAGCGGAGAAAGAAAAAAGAAAGAACACTGAAAAATGAAGAATGATCAAATTAAATACTGAGCAAATTATCAAATTAAAATGAGTGACTGATCAAATGAGACATTGAGCAAATAAGAGACTGGGCAAAAGAGAAAAATAAGAATGTTGTATGAAGTACTCATTTATAGGTAAAGTCGCCGCATTTAGGTTCAAAAATGTACTTGGCTTCAATGCAACAAGGACATATCAGTGAAAGAAGTTACATTCAGCTACGAAAACAGAATGTACGTAGTATGAAGTAGTCGCATTGTTCAAGCCGACTTCAACCAACAAATATATGTAGAAGCACATCAGGAAAGACGATGGAGAAAATCAGACTTCACATACATCCAAGTAGTCGCAAGTATCACACAGCAAGTTCGAGCTTTCATGGCAGAAATCGGGGAAGTACCCGATCATGAATTTTAGAACACACATGTCCAAGTATTCGTAGGTAGGCAGCATACACAATTTTTTTGAATTAACAAGTTCACTATCGCACAACACGTGCACAAAACATGAATTTGACAAAATAAGAGTACCAGATCCGAGAAAGAAAATGCATAGCAGATGGAAAAATATATTACCCGATCATGTCCAGATTATTATATGTGTGGCTGCTGCAGTTCTACTTAAACATGTAAAGGCAGGTTTCAACTAGTACATTTGATAACATCGAGCTCGCCAAAACCTGAAGCTATCGATTCTAAAGGTCCTAGGTTAAGAATATTTGCACTAAACCTGAATATAAGGTGCATCCTGGTGCTACAAAAATAACAGTAACCTAAGAGGGACACACAAAAAATCTGACAATAGTGGTTTGACTTATCTTTCTTTTACTAACCTGCAGCTATCTACTTGGCAGAACAGGGGCCTAGTGTTGGTGACTCTACCATCAACAACCTGATGCACTGCAGGGCATTATGTCCCTAACCTCGCCGCAAAGATTGTGGAGCAGATAAAATATTAACAAGTGAATCAAAAGGACTCTGCTGAACACCTACAGCAAAAGAATCCATAAATACAACTAAAAAATCAACTTGCTAAACAACATCCTGAGCTTATATGAAATTATATATGAGCTGCTATATAGCATCAAACTACATGAACAATGACTGACAGTATGTGCTGCTAAACTATTAACCAATAAATCAAAAGGATTGTGCTCAACACATACTGCCAAAATTGCAAAAGACCTTGATACTACTCCAGAAACAAACTATTACGCTGTCAAAAGTTCAGTAGCCAGTGCACGATATCTACTACAAAACCTAACAGAAATTGGCAGAAATAAAGAGATAACAGATCAAGGATCAGAACAGGGGCCTAGGGTGACTGATGGTGCGAATCTTGGAGGATCCTGATAATTTCCAAGACCAAACAATTAACTATGATAGATGTCCTGAAAGTACACAATAAAGGCTGTGCAAAAAACGTGGACTTATGCTCATGCATTTCCTTGCAATGAATTATAGAATTACCACATAATGTACAAGCATCTCTTTCCACTTTGCTCTGCAAATTGGGCATACATAATTTCCATGTACTCTTCTAGTCATAGAATTAGAACTAAGGACACCTTCAAGGGAGTACATCACAAAAGTTTCAGACCTGAACTCATTCTTTCAAGTTTCCATGGATACAGCCTACAAGTTACATCGCTATGACTGGCAATAAACTGATACTTGATGGCCTGATGAATGAATTCATCAACTCTCAATCACTAGCATCAGGGGCTCAAGGTGGTATCCATTAGAACTGTCTAGATAAGACACTGATACTACTCCACATACAACTGATACTACTAAACAAATCTGCTAGAAGTAGCTAGATTTAAAACTAGTACTACTACAAACAAAACAACTGATCAGTTACCACAATTTCAGTTGCGCCTGAATGAATGACAATAATTACAACAAGGAACCCTAAGAAAGCTGGTGGAGAACAGAGGGTCACCACCGAAAACGTGTAAATGAAATTGGCAGCGCAAAATCGACTAATCGTACGTACAACCAACCATGTACCATCCCACTCATCCGGAAAACCATCAATGAATCAAGAATAGTCGAGATTTCCCCACGGGAAAGGAGGTCGGCGACCAAATAGGTCTACAGATGCAGAAACACAGAGGTACCGCTGCAAAATTAAAGGGGTAGCCTGAAGGATCGAGAGGCGAACACGCACCCACTACGCCGCCGGCGACATCTCCCACGGCCAGCTCCGCCACGTGAAACCATCGAGCCTCGACCTCCTCCCGAACCCATCAGAATCTCTGCGCCCCTCTGCTGGTAGGAGGCGAAGGAGAGGATGCATTAGAGGTGCGTCGTGATAGGAACTGAGCAGGGGTGGACTTCAGGTACATGTTTCGCCGGAGAAAGTGCACCGCCGCCGCAATCGCCTCTCCGCTCGCCTCGCTCTCGAGGAAGACGAGCACACAACACTGACTGGGGGGCTCGGAATTAAAAACACGAGAAAACCGGTTTAACAAAACCACTCAGAACCGGGACCGATAAAAACCAAGGGAGACTGATAGCGCACACAAAGATTCGCGCCAGGACTGAGATGGACGGCTGAAGATGTGTCTGATGGTGAATTCCATTTTCAGCTAGCTGAAAGTTAGAATGAGTGTAAATTTCTGGCTCTATAAGAATATGGTACGACTCTCGGAATAAAAATTGCGACAATATAGGAACTGTTGTTAACGCGCGTAAAAATGAGAGAGAAAAAAAACAGAAGAATATCTTGGGAGTTCGTTTCTTTGTCAAGTTTGTTTCGGGCGTGGGTAGTTTGTTTGTTGAGACACATACGGAAACAAGTTCAACCTGCTCTCAAATAACGGACTTCTCCAACAAATATACCACGATGGGTTGTAGGTAGTTTAGATACGAGAACCGCAGTTCAATCGCGATCCCAGCGTGCTCAATGGCGGGAGGTGTTCAGCCGGCGGCGGGGGAGGAGCAGGGGCGGAGGTACTGGCGGTGGAGCAAGGCGGATTTTTTCCCGGAGCCCTCGTTCCAGAGCTGGCGCGCGTACGGCGGCGCTCTCGCGGCCACCGTTCCGCGGCTGCGCGACCGACTGGCCGCCCGCTCCTCTGACGCCATCGAGGCCGGGACGCTGCTCGCCGAGAGCGAGAACCCGCTGCGCCGCTGCCTTTCCTGGGTCGACCTCGCCTTCCTCGGCTTCGGCTCCGTCGTCGGCTCCGGCGTCTTCGTGCTCACCGGCCAGGAGGCGCGCTTCGACGCCGGCCCGGCAATCCCGCTCGCATACGCCGCCGCGGGCTTCTCCGCGTTGCTCTCCTCCTTCTGCTACGCCGAGCTTGCCACCGAGATCCCATCTGCCGGGGGGTCCTTCTCGTACCTGCGAGTCGAGCTCGGTGACCTAGCGGCGTTCCTCGCCGCTGGGAACATACTGCTGGAGGCCGTCGTGGGGGCGGCGGGGCTCGGGCGCTCGTGGACCTCCTACCTCGCCGCGCTCATCGGCCGCGACAGCGACTCGCTCCGCATCCACGTCCCGGCGCTCGCTGAAGGGTTCAATCTGCTCGACCCCATCGCCGTCGTCGTCCTCATCTCCACCTCCACGCTGGCCATGTCCGGCGCGCGCCTCACCTCCACCATCAACTCGCTCGCGTCCGTGATCGGCATCGTCATCATCGCCTTCGTCATGGGCTTCGGGTTCTCTCACTTCGACTCAACCAACCTCGAGCCGGCCTTCTTCCCCTTCGGCGCCGCCGGTGTGTTCCGCGCGGCCGCGGTGGTGTACTGGTCCTACACGGGCTTCGACATGGTGGCCACCATGGCGGAGGAGACCAAGAACCCCGGCCGGGATGTGCCGCTCGGCCTCCTGTCCTCCATGTCGGCCATCACCGTGGTCTACTGCGCCATGTCGCTCGCTCTGGTCGGCATGCAGAAGTACAGCGACATCGACCCTAACGCCGCCTACTCCGTGGCGTTCGCCGCGACGGGGCTCAAGTGGGCGCGCTACATCGTGGCGCTCGGCGCGCTCAAGGGCATGACGAGCGGCCTCCTCGTCGGCGCGCTGGGGCAGGCGCGCTACACCACGCAGATCGCGCGCACGCACATGATCCCGCCCTACTTCGCGCTCGTGCACCCCAAGACCGGCACGCCCGTCTACGCCACCATGGCGGTCACCCTCGGCGCCGCCTGCGTCGCGCTCTTCTCCAGCCTGGACGTGCTCGCCTCCGTGTCCTCCATCAGCACGCTCTTCATCTTCGCCCTCGTCGCCGTCGCGCTGCTCGTCCGCCGCTACTACGTCGCCGGGAGGACCCCGGCATTGCAGCTGCGCACCTTCCTCGCCTTCCTGGCGCTAGTGATCGGGTCGTCCATCGGCATGTCGGTGTACTACAACTCGAGCTACGCCGGGCGGTGGCCGGGGTACGTGGTGTTCGGCATTGGATGGGTAGCCGGCACGGCGGGGCTGGCGTTTGCCGCGAAGCAGCAGCGCACGCCCAAGATGTACGGCGTGCCGCTCATGCCGTGGCTGCCGGCCATGTCCGTGCTCACCAACCTGTTCCTGATGGGCTCGCTCGGGTCCCTGGCCTACATGCGCTTCGGCATCTGCACGGTGGCCATGCTCGTCTACTACGTGCTCTTCGGCGTGCACGCGACGTACGACGTGGCGCACACAGTGGACAGCGCGGACGCCGTGGCCGACAATGTCGAGCAGGAAAGATTGAGCTGCCGGTGTCCACGGCGCCTGCATGAGGGCTAATCTTTAGTGAGAGTAGGTTGCTGTTGGGGGGTTTCTCTGCCAGTTATATTGCCATGTCAGTCTGGACTTGTAGTAGTATAGATCTGGTGGATGCTTACTCGAGTTGTTAGCTTTAGTTAATCAGGACGATGATTCAGAGTCAGGTTTATTTTACATTTTAGCTGAAACAGCTCCATACATCATACTCTTTATCATATTTTTATAGAATTTAAAGCAGTTATTTGGTTCATTTTGTCCTGCCATCAATGATCAATCATGCTTTGCACATGTGCGATCTTTCATCATTGTTCAAAAGCTGTGTTTATAAATGAGTACAGTAGAAGTAGCAGACAAAACTATTACAGATTGACATAAACAAAGGAGATGTCAAACAAGATACGCACACGTTCTAAACAAGATCGACTAGTTACATTAACAAGATTACAGTTCAAGAACTTTGAAGCACGTGCTCCGTCCGATATTTTGCTCGATTCTTCACAAATACTAAAGGTTAACTCTTCTGAAATATTCATACTCATTCCTAGCCAAGCATCCTGGAACGGTTAATTTGATCGCGGTATCTTTCTTTACACTACATGGCTAGAAACAATGTATTCAGGGTGAAAACCTTGTCCCGACAGGGTCCGTGTTGGTGACCATGACACTAGTTGTCACCATCTTTGTTCTTAAAGGGTTGATCCCATTGTCCCGTATGCATGCAGATGATACTATTTTCTTATTAGAAGAAGGTTCTAAAAATGTTAGAAATTTGAAACTCGTTTTATGTGTGTTAGCTGAAGATTAACTTTCTTAAGAGTGAATCATACTATCTTGGCAACTGTCAAGGACAAACTCACTTGTATAAGGAGATTTTATACTTGTAGGCCTCGTCGGGTCATTTGCCATTCATAAAAAATGAAACATGCTCAAATATGGACATGCAAGGGTGATACATGGATATATCAATAGAGTTCTATATTTCTTTAATTTACTTTTACAAATCAAATAGCAACATGAGATATTTAAAGCCACGCCTTATTCATATTTGTAGGAGAAAGTAGGTTGAAATTCCAAGGTGCTAGAAATTGAGATATCTTATAATTCACCCACGGACATAACAAAACATAAAATTTACGTATTTATACTTTATTTATAACATACTCTACTCATAATATGTTTGTAAAGAAGCCAACCCGCGGGATCGTTTTACCTTTAAAGTACTTAAGGGGTTCCCATTGATAAGAAAAAACTTCTTAGATAGTCATTGGAGACTTGTTGAAAACAAGATGAAGAAAAGATCGAGATGTTGGCAGAGCAAGTTATTAGATATTGGTTGATCCATTATGTTGAATTCGTGTCGAATAATTGTTCCTCTGTTTATGCTTTCTTTCTACAAAGTAGTTGTTGGTGTAAAGAAGAGAATGAATATTTTTATAAGTGAATTGTGGCTAGATGACCAAGGTATTAGGAAATGGGGACTTCTACACTAGAATTAATAGGAAGCCCGTTTTCATAGTTCTGGCCAGGATGATCAAAGTGAAGCCCGCTTTCTATAAATTTCGCGAGACTTGGTATCTGGGAATAAGATAAGGTTTCGGTAAATGATGTCTAGTGTAGGAAAACACCTTTGGCATCAACTTTTGCTAGATTGTATATATATATATGACCTATCGTTTATTAAAAATGTTAGAGTGGATAGAGTTGTACAATATTTTGAAGCTTGTTAGTATTAAGAAAAAGTTTATGGGGAGATCTTGCTATAAAATGTAGCAAATAGTTAGATTCATAATGTTGAACTTGGATAGGGAAATGATAGAGTTTCTTTAAAGTTGGGTCAAGAAGGGTTTACAGTTAAATCCTTGTACAATGCATTGCAAGTAAAAAATATCCTTTGAAGTTTTTAAAGAAATTGTGGTGTTTGAAACTGTCTGGAAAAAATAATTTTTTGTGGTTAGTTTTGTCGGAAAGAATTTTGACTGGAGATGTTTTGTGCATCTCATGGTAGCATAGATCACTTGTTTCATTGCGCCTTTTCATATCCCAATTCAGGTTTTTTCTATGACTCGTCTAGGCATGGGCACTAAAGTTCAAACGATATTATAGTGTGTCGGTTTAGTTGATTTGGCCGATAGTTTGATGATAGTATGCCAAATGACCCATGTGATATTGTCTAGACAATATTTGTTCGTTGAATTGACTATTAGAGTAAATTACAAAAACCAAAGGTTCGTCAGACACTTAAGCGAGTACCTGAAGCTCTAAAGGTGTTGATTTGGCACATCTTCAACAGACCACCAGGGTGGATGTTGACATGGCTAAGGATAGACAGTAAGTTTCGTGCGTAACATTTTTGTGCCTTGCTAAAGCTGGAGAAAGGGTGTTGGATGGTGTCGTCGAGCATTTACATTTATGTAATGTTGTGAAAAAACCTTGTAGCAATTAGCAAACACATAAGTTCAATTAATGAAGCTGGGATACCCCTATCATAGAAAAAAAGGTCTTCTGCTACACAGTACAAGATTATAACTCACGATCCGCGTTGGCCGCGTCTGCCATGACAATCACACTATGATGTATGGTGAAATAAATAAACATTCAAAGTAGGCTTCCATTGAAGGCCTTACAGCCTGTTAGTACAATTAGCAAATTTGTACTAGGACCTTCCAACTAAGCCCAGCCCAATTGAACACGGCAACCCGCTACTACAGGAATCAAAACAAGGCCGCCTTCGTCTCTTTCCTTTGCTTCGCCGACTCCAAAACCCTAGCTCCTCTCCCCTCCCCTCTCCGCGGAAGTGACTGAGAGAGAGATGGCAAAGTCTCCCCGTTCAAAGCGGGAGAAGCGGCTGCGGACGCTGCGGTGGGAGATCATGGAGCCCTTCTACGACAAGCAGGAGGCCGTAACTGAAAAATAGCAATTTTCCTTTGTAAAATAGCAATTTTTTTACCACATATGCACTCCAAAAAATATATTAAATGTGTTGTGCCACCATGGGTGCACCATGTTTCCAAATATTCTAGCACCACCACTGCGTCCTCCATCACGCTACGGTGCACCGGCGGGCGCTCGCCATTGCAACTCAGTGCGGCGGCTCACCTCCGGCGGGGCTGAGTTGCAACGGCGAGGGCTACTTTGGAGCACCGCTGCACATTTTAATGGCTTGCGTTTCGTCAATCGCAATGGCGGTGGCTCCATTGCAACGTTTTGTCTGTGGTGAGGCTGACATGTGGGACCCGGTTCAGATTTTTTTTTTTGAAAAATTATATCCGCCTGTACGGTGTGCCTGCTTCACTGATGTGTTGTAGCCAAGTTATATGGTCCGACTTTTAGTGGCCTTGGTCGGTCTGACCAATAGACTTGTTTTTAAGTCTTGCTTCTCTTATGCTCGCTGCTGCCCAACGGGAGGAGACGGGAGGCGGCGGCGAGTCCATTTTCGAGATCCACACAAGGAGTGTGGAGGGGTAAAGGTTCTCCGTGGTGGGTACTGATCCAGGGGTAGGAGAGAGAAGACAAGGGCGGCGTGTGAGCGGCGGGCTAAAGCATTGAGGGAGAGAGGGAGTTCTTCCACCGGAGGTGGCGAGAAGAAGAGGTGAGCTTGTTTCCTCGTCTTTGGCCGTGAGCATTGCTCGCTTTGTCTGCGTACGTGTAATTCTCTTGTTGTTCGACCAAATGTTCTAGTGTGCGCTGGGATTGTTTTGGGTTGTGAAGCGTGCTAGTTTTTTTCCCGGTTGTATCGGGCCAGCACCGGTGGAAAACGAATCCGAGTAGTGAATTTCAGGAACATTAAGTGGATATTATGTTCTAACACGAATCAGTGTACTTATCACCTCTGCCTCAAGTAACCATTAATTCGCTCATCATTAGACCAGTACTCGTCACCTTCTTGGTTTACAATTTACGTTTCTGTCTCCTAGAAATCTATAGGATAGTTGCAATGGATGATGTTCTTTATTGCTTAGCAAGGTTTCATATGATTATGTTTAGAGTTCTTTTGCTATACAAATTACTTTAATTTGGACTAGATGTTCAGTTACAGATTAACTATTATAGTATGCAGTCATTTACTTCCTTGATGGTGCGAAATAATGCAAGTGTTCAATGTACTACTATGGATTGCCGAGTGTGGTGTGGTACTGGATTTGTCAATTATGTGACTCTTTTCTTGAAAAGACATAAAGGCTCATGAACTGAAGTAATGATACATCGCAGCAAGAGAACATGCAGTATATGTACTTATTGGAGTATCTTTTATTCACTTAATTAGGAACATGTTGGAATTTTTCATTAATAGCTTTTAATGTTTAGTAGTGGCTCAGTCTGGTTTATCTTGCAGATGTCCACTTGGAGGAATGCTCGAAATGTGCCTAAGACCTGTAAATTAGGTTTGAGACGCGCTCCCAAGCCTCAATCACTTCATCCACATCTTCATCTATCGAGCATTTCCCCACTTCTTAAAATTTTATTCCTTTTTATTAATGCACCGGTTAACATTTAATTTTGTAGGGTATTATAGTCTTCCCTTATGGGTACACTGATCCACCTCTGAATCTGAGGAAGAGCCACTCACTATTTCTAAACCTAAATCTGCTAAGTCTAAGCGAGCTAAGTCCAAGTCTGACCCGCCTGATCATCACCACTCTAAGCATCAAAAGTCTCTAAGTCCTAAACCATCAAGGTCTCTTCCCATCCGGGCTCTGAAAGACTTTAACAGGCTTCATTTGTACACTGATTTTTTACCAATGAGCGCAACTTGCAGACGCAGAATCTCTTTCATCAAATTCATGATCATTTTGGAGGCGTTGTGCGCATACATTTAAAACCTCGGGCCTACAAGGTATACTTCAACAACCCGATGGCCACTTGCTCTTGAGATAAAATAAATGTAAGTTGATATCATGAACATAAGTTTTTCATCAATACTTGTATTTGTTCTATACCGGTGTATTATGTATTTTTATAGAATAGGTTTCTTATCCAGTTTCCAATTATGGGCATGGCACATTCTATATTATTAGAATGAGAGACAATCGTGCGAAGAAATATAGGAAGAAAAGGTAGCCTATTAGAGCCTATCTGGATTTCTTAGTCGAGCACAAAAACAATTACTGTGTTGCATGGAGGGTCATGAAAAAACAAATCAGAAATTGAAACCGCAAATGGTGTTGTTTCAATGATGAATAAAAATGAATGCAATTAATTTATACCAATCTTTTATACATATGTGAGTCTTATTTTAGCATGCTATAGTATTATAAGTATAAGGTTTTGTTTGTTTGCTTTAATAACATAATAACTGGCATAATTACTAAATAATAGTTGGTGTATCTTTTTGTTTTTAGTGAATTCACTGGAAGATACCAAACTCCAGTTTGTAACAAAATCTATTGGTTTCTACTATGCATAATCAATATACTTATAAATATTTTAAAGATCCGTAGAGAGTATGATATACAAAATGTGTCAATAGCTGTTTCTAGTGTGTAAAATTAAGTAAGCATCTTTATAGAAGCCTTCTAGAGTATAAATTGAATCAATTATGCTACTTTCTCGTTGTCAAAATTGTCTAGCAAGTCAAAACTCAATAAGTTTGCATGATTTGTACTTAGTATTGAAACAACATTTATTAGAGTAATCACCAATGAAAAAATAGTGAGAATTCTAATATGTTTACACATGTAAATTTTATTATTTGATATTCTCTTATACAAAATGTGCTTGTTATCATCTCTTACACAAGTCCTACACTAGTTTATGAAATTAAAAAAATTGTTAAACATAATTAAACATGAAAAGCTAGTTGCGTAGATTTTCGTAAAACCTATAAGATTCGCCGGAAAGAGAAAAGCATAGTAACTAAACTTGTTGTCGCCGATCATATTGGTTTGTTATTATGTCCCAATAGTCTTGTGGGGATATATTTGCTTCCTCAAATTAACCTTATTATTATATTAAGATATATACTTCTCCGTCCCAAAATATAGGGCGCGCATGATTTTTTATCATATTTAATTCATATCTTGCACCACTAATAATACTAAAGTATATGGATTAAGTTTGTATAAATGCCATCGAGTTGTAGTGGAATACTTTTCTCATATGTTTTTATATTTTTTAAACATTTTATAGTGAAAATTACAGTCAAAGTGTGCGTTGTAGACCAGAAAAATCATTCATGATTTATTTATTTTTACCATTTTGTGACATTTCCTTATAGACACCCTGGGTGGTCCCCCTTATTGCCTGGCTTATGGGTCGGCCGTGCAAGGACTGAGGTATTGGCGGTGGAGCAAGGCGGATTTTGTCCCGGAGCCCTCTCGTACGGCGGCGCTCGCGGCCATCGTGTCGTGTCTGTGCGACCGCATGGCCACCCGCTCCTTCGACGTCGTCAAGGCCGGGACGCTGCTCGCCGAGAGCGAAAACCCGCTGCGCCGCTACCTCTCATGGGTCCACCTCGTCTTCCTTGGCTTCGACTCCGTCGTGGGCTCCGTCGTCTTCGTGCATCTTTAACATACCAGGAGGGTGTGTAACGTTTTTGTGCCTTGCTAAGGCTGTAGAAGGGTGTTGGACCGTGTCGTCGAGCATTTACATTTATATTATGTTGTGAAAAAACCTTGTAGCAATTAGCAAACACATAAGTTCCGTTAATGAAGCTGGGATACCCCCTTATATGAAAAAAAAAACGTCCTTCTTCTTCACACTACAAGATTTTTTTTGAACTGTTCACACTACAAGATTGACAACTGACGATCAGCGTTGGTCGCGTCTGCCATGACAATCACAAGACTGTATGGTGAAAAAACAATTCAAAGTAGGCTTCTATTGAAGGCCTCACGGCCTGTAATAATCTACGGTCTAGCCCAAAATTTGTAGTAGGACATTCCAACTAAGCCCAGCCCAAGGGAACACGGCAACACGCTACTACAAGGACCAAAACAAGGCCGCCTTCGCCTCCTCCTTTGCTTCGCCGACCCCAAAACCCTAGCTCCCTCTCCCTCCCCTCGCTGCGGCGGCGACTGAGAGAGAGATGGCGAAGTCACTGCGTTCGAAGCGGGAGAAGCGGCTCCGGACGCTGCGGCGGGAGATCGCGGAGCCCTTCTACGACAAGCAGGAGGCGGCCAAGCTGGCCGCGCAGGCCGCCGCCCTCGAGGCCCCCAAGCTCCCCGTGCGCGTGCACCCGGCGTACCAGGAGACCCTCGACGCAGCTGCTGCCGTCGCCGCTGCCGCCGCCGCCAGCCGGCCCTCGGCCATGGGTGAGCCCCCTCTTGCCTGGCCGGTTTACCCGGC
Source organism: Poa pratensis (assembly GCA_947311845.1). Lineage (NCBI taxonomy): Eukaryota > Viridiplantae > Streptophyta > Magnoliopsida > Poales > Poaceae > Poa > Poa pratensis. The sequence goes on along the minus strand of CAMZMU010000050.1, from coordinate 17,380,395 downwards.
GTGCAGTGTTGTTTCTTCGGGATCATTAGTGCCTCTGTGTGCTTGAGTCCGCATGCCTGTTGTTTGTTAACAATACATACTAACTCAATTCGTCTGCTAGTAGTAATGAATTTGAGATCACACTAGTCAGCTTTCACCTGTGAATTAGCAGCGATTAGTGGAAGGGTTTGTTCTGGATGGACAAAATGTATTGATTGGTCCGAGCAAATAGTGACAACGAATTCTTACTTACTTTTGTTTCTTCTTGTGAAGAAGGTAGAAACGCAATACTGCCTTTGAATTAGCAACAGCACTAGACATATCTGCCAAAGGCATAGTTGATAAATGTCTCGTTGTGTGTCGGTTCAAAATGATTTAGGATTAGTGATTTGTATGTAGGATTGACCGTCCTGAATTAGTGGACAGTGTCATCATGTCCCCTTTTTAACTAAAGGGAGCACCTCCAACTTATTAACCTTAACTTCTTATTGTTAGTCTATTCAAGTTGCTTTTTCATGTATGGTTTGTGCTAAGTTTGTTCTGTTTGTTAAACATGGTGACAGTTTGTCTCGAAATGCATCACATATCTTGAGTTTGATGCTTCTGTATGGAACTCTTGGTGTCACATGCCAATATTTATGGCTATTTGTTTGGGTATAACTTGTTTGCTTCTAGATTGTGTGTTTTGGGGTAACAGAACTAACAGCATCGTTGCTGAATGCATTGTTCATTCTGCAAATGCAATTCTTCATCATACTTACTCGTTTTTCCAACATGAACAATGCAGAAGTGGAGACGTCCGATGGAGGAAACAAGAAGCGCACATCCTTTCTCAAACCGATGGGCAGCATCAGCAAGAAGAAGGTACAGCTTCACTTGAAGATCAAGAAAGACAAGAGGAAAGCTAGGAAGAAGGGAGGGTTTGGGAAAAAGAAGTTCTAGATGTGTGAGTTGCTCTGTTATGGATCATGCAATTTTGTTTCGTTAGTTTGGACGACGAGCATGTAATGGTAATCCTACTTGTGTGCCTAAGTGTTAACCATCCATTCGTGGGTGGTGAACAATGTACTGAAATATTTCAATGAGCGCTCAACGAATATAGTGTTGTTCATCTGTTTGTACCCAACACACTTGTTTCATTCAACTTGGTGTCACCGCATTAGGAGACCGAGCATTCGCCATTGTGAAATATATTGTGTTTTTGGCGAAATATTTCATATGTATTGCATTCTGATGGTGCTGAGAACGCTGCTCTCTAAAATATTGATGCAACGGTATCCAATCATGTAGCCATATCCCTGGAGATTTCTTACCTTTCGTCGCATGTTGCATAACTTGTTTGACCTGCATCTATGCAATTTCTGGGGCATCGGTTCCAGCCTTGACACATGCCTCCCATGTTCAGTTAGGTAACATATGGAAACTGTCTGATGCAGATCCTATGGAGCTGGCCAAAATATAAATCCAGTCACTGTCATGTGCACATCAGATTGTGCTTGATTCAAAATAACTGTAGTTGACTTGTTATTCTGCAGCATATTGCACTGTTCCAGACTGGAAGAATATTAACCAAGCTGCGGTACAGATACTGAATTGTGTTGAATAAGCATCTGATGATCTGATGTTATGGTACATGCCTGAGTTTTCTTGGCACGTCTGATCTAACCTACACTACACGCCCAGTTGCAATCATTCATCATTGTCCTCACCAGCTGACTGATCCCAACCGATGGTTGGTTACACCCCTCCAATGTCAGTGTCAAACCCTCATGGATCACCCAAGGAATTTAATAATGGAATTGATCAGAGCATAATTAGCACGTCACGATGGTTGCTGTGCAAAGCAAGCAAGCAATGTCACACTTCCCGTATGGTTGTTCTATCAATGGAAGTACTTCTGACCAGACTTGCAGCTGGGTCAATGCAAAATTACAAAATTAGCACATCATCTTGCACTGTCGTACAGCGACATAGGAAAGAAAGTTTCAACCTTTGAAATGTTTTAGAACTGCAATTTGCCCCAGTCTTCTTCCCGAAATGCTTTTATTCTCGTCACAGAAAATGACGCATGAATAGACAAACCATTAAAAAGTCGTAATTCCTTAGTCTCCTCCGTGTCCAGCTTCCATGTCGTCTCCACTACGTTCCCCGTTTTAACCAACCTACTAGGAAAATTCCAAGATCGACGCGCAGCAAGGGACAGAGCTAGCTAGAGAGGCGTACGTGCCGGGAATGGCGATGCGAGACGGAAGGAGGCTGGCCGCCGCGCTGTGTCTCGTCGTGGCCGCGGCGACGGCGAGCGTGGCGTCCGCCCGGTTCATCGTGGAGATGAACGGCATCAAGGTGATGTCGCCGCACTCTCTCAGAGGCCACCACAAGGCCGCGATCGCCAACTACGGCGTCCGGACTACGGCGGCACGCTGACCGGCGTGGTGCTGTACCCGGCCGACGCGAAGCTGGCCAACGGGTGCACGCCGTTCGGTCGACGGCGTTCAAGTCCAAGTCGGGCCGCCCCGTGGTCCTTCTCGTGGACCGCGGCGGCTGCTACTTCGCGCTCAAGACGTGGAACGCGCAGCAGGCTGGCGCGGCGGCGGTGCTGGTGGCGGACAGCGTGGAGGAGCCGCTGCTGACGATGGACACGCCCGAGGAGGAGAGCCCCGACATGGCCTTCCTGGCCAACATCACCGCCCCCTCCGCGCTCGTCTCCAAATCCTTCGGCGACGCCCTCCGCGCCGCCGCCTCCAAGTCCGACGACGAGGAGGTGGTGGTGCGTCTGGACTGGCGCGAGTCGATGCCGCACCCGGACGCCCGCGTGGAGTACGAGTTCTGGACCAACAGCAACGACGAGTGCGGGCCGCGGTGCGACGAGCAGGCGGCGTTCGTGTCGGCGTTCCGGGGCCACGCGCAGCTGCTGGAGAAGGCCGGCGACGCGCTCTTCACGCCGCACTACATCACCTGGTTCTGCCAGCCGCAGTTCCAGGGCACGCGGCAGTGCGCGTCGCAGTGCATCAACAAGGGCCGGTACTGCGCGCCGGACCCGGAGGGGGACCTGGCGGAGGGGTACGAGGGGAAGGACGTGGTGTTCGAGAACCTCCGGCAGCTGTGCGTGCACCGCGTGGGCAACGCCATGAACTCGTCGTGGGTGTGGTGGGACTTCGTCACCGACTACCGCGTCCGGTGCTCGATGAAGGAGAAGAAGTACTCGCGTGAATGCGCGGAGGAGGTGGTGGCGTCGCTGGGCCTGCCGGCGGAGATGATGGCGGAGTGCATGGGTGACCCCGAGGCCGACGTCGACAACGACGTGCTCAAGACGGAGCAGATCGTGCAGGTCGGGCAGGGGAACCGAGGGGACGTCACCATCCTGCCCACGCTCGTGATCAACAACGTGCAGTACCGAGGTACTTCTGACAGAATTTCATCAGGAGAAGAGAAAATTGCTGATTTATATCTCTGAAACGAATCGGGTTGGTCTTCTTCGCAGGGAAACTGGAGAGCAGTGCCGTTCTGAAGGCGATCTGCGCTGGTTACAAGGAGACCAGCGAGCCCCGGGTCTGCTTGACACAAGGTTTGAATCCTCAACTCACACGTTTTATTCTGCCAAAGCCAACCCTGATGGATTGCTTGAGTGGGTTCAGTGATGATCATTGATCACAGAATCTAAAATCTTGACGATTACATTGCAGATATGGAGACCGATGAGTGCCTGAAGAACAACGGCGGCTGCTGGCGCGACGACAAGACTAACGTTACGGCCTGCAAGGTACTCACAACATTTCTGAATTAGCAGTGAACAATTGCAGTGTTGTCTGTCCAGTTCGGGCAACACTGCTCTACGCTCACTCCATCAATGAATTAATCGGTGTACATCGCTTTGGCAGGACACGTACAGGGGGCGGGTGTGCGAGTGCCCGGTGGTGGAGGGCGTCCAGTACGAGGGGGACGGGTACAAGGAGTGCAAGGCCGTCGGGCCGGGGCGGTGCGCCGTGAACAATGGCGGGTGCTGGAAGGACTACAGGGACGGCAAGACCTTCTCCGCCTGCGCGGCTCCGAGTCGCTGAGCGGCTGCGCGTGCCCGCCGGGGTTCAAGGGCGACGGCCTCACCTGCGAGGACGTGGACGAGTGCAGCGAGAAGCTGGCGTGCTCCTGCCCGCACTGCTCCTGTAGGAACACCTGGGGCGGGCACCACTGCAGGTGCAGGGGCAACGACATGGTGTACATCAGGGACCAGGACACCTGCGTGGCCAAGAACGCGTCGGCGGTCGGGTGGACCGTGGCGGCGCTGGTGCTCGCGTGCCTCGTCGGCGCAGGTGCCGCCGGGTTCGTCTTCTACAAGTACAGGCTCAGGGTAAGCACCATCAGTCATCAGAGTAGACTTCCAGATAATGCACCACTGCGATCTTTGCTTGACATGGACTCGGAATGTACGTGCTGTGTATGTTTGCAGCGGTACATGGACTCGGAGGTCGCGGCGATCATGTCGCAGTACATGCCTCTCGAGAGCCACAGCAGTGAGAACCGGCCACTCAGGGAGGAAGCCGTCCAAGCATAGCAAGAGGCAGGCAGCTTCTGTTTTCTCTTGGGTAGTGATTTCAGATTTTGGTTATGGCTCTTCATTGCTTAAATTTAACTGTTATAAATCTTTATACTTGCAGCCAGCTGGCAATTCGCACTAGCTCTAGGACTTCAACATTTTCGACAAGCAGCGAATATCATGATTGTACATGACACAAGTTGCATATAGTTTTACCTGACAGACAGGAACACTCTTGCATTCTCTGCTTGGTACATTTGTAGAGAATGGTGTCAGATAGATTTTGATAAGATGCACTCGGCACATAGCAGTTACAAGTCTGTACTTTGCTGTAGTACAAAATTTGAGATAATAATGTACACTGCATACTTGACAAGAACAGCAAACAGAGAGTGCTTGCTATTTCTGATTGTGTGGCAACAATGTGCCACGAACTGATACATTTCACTTGGTTTAAGTGGGATTTGGAGCGCAGTGTAATTCCGTTTGTACACACAAATGGCTGCATTTTCTTTTTGAGATTAAGTTGCTGCATTTTCTGTTGCTCGGCACTTCAACAAAAGCGAAAAGCTTGGATAATCCCCAAAACAGAAGATAAACAGAAAAAGAAGGCTTCCCTTGAACGAGTGATACTATCATACAACACGGTCAAAAATTTGCTGCTTCCTGTCAGCTCCACAGAACATTATTACTCTACTATCCTTGAAAACTTAACAGAGCCTTCGTCCATAAGACTAGTTTGTTTCCTCTTCTTGGACATCCTCTGGAAACCACTATGTTCATCCACAAACTGAGCGGCAGTCCTTGCCCGCAATTCTTCAAGGGTCTCTCCCTCTTTAGCCCGTTCAATCACCTGAAGGGAATGCAAGAAAGTCAGTAACATACAGTTGGTTCGGCAAGCATAGGGCGACAGCTCGAAGGGGAAAGGTTTCATACCAGATGACGGCCGTAGAGATGAGTGCTTGCAAGGGCTTGCAGGGCGTTCTGTGCCTCTTGCTTCGTGACGAATTCAACAAAAGCAAAACCTCTGTGACTCCCAAACTTCATAGGCAGCCTGAGGCTTTTGAGCTGAAATTATTTTCATCAATGTGACTCGTTAGATTTTAGGAACAATATAACAATTCATCAATCTGAAAGCAATGGGCTCTTTCTTGGGTCAATAAAAGAGAACCTAAAAGGAATATCCATTTATGTTAAAATACTTCATTTCTGTGAGGAATTGAAATATTTTTTATGATGGTATATTATGATTTCTATGAGATTGAATTCCATCCAAGGAGACTCTTCTTGGCCTCATCTCAGTTCCCCAATAAATTTAAACAAAAAAAAGGGGGACATTTACCTGGCCAAATGGACTAAATAATTGTCTCAAGTCCTTTTCAGTCGCTTCAAATGCTACATTTCGCACAAGCAACTTGGTTGAACTCTTATCCTTTTCATTTTTCTTTGCAGTCTGACCATCCTTTCTCCCATGGCACAGTTGCAAGATCAGAGCATGCCCATCCAAAACCGTCCCCTATTAACATACAAATCATTTAGCATCCTCAATATATATGGGCACATTATAACGTAAACATGGAAAAAGTTACGAGAGGGAAGGATGGTCCTGACAGGCAGGTCCAAGGGGGATACCTGTAGATCCTTGCACACACTGGTTGCAGTTTCAACCGAATCAAACTCAACGAAGCCAAATCCCATCGAAACATTCTTGCCTTTCTTAATATGTTTTTTCACCTAAACAGTGACTCAGAAAAGGGATGGGTAAGACTTAAGAGAGTGGGACATGCAAGAATGCATTCGATATTCATAAGCATATCTATAGTTCTATACCGTTGCACTTTTAAGACTCCCTGTCTTCAAATTTGTACTGAAATGCTGCTTTAAGGATTCATCCGTAGTCTTGAAATTCAAATTCTTGACAAATACAGATCGGGACTGCAATGAATAATGGTATATTACTAAGATTTATAACAGTCGAAGTATAAGCGATGTAGCCACAAGAAAACACGAAACAGTTCTATTATAAACTGTATAATTTTCAAAAGGCCAAGTTAGAGAAAGCTGCAAACCTCCACCCTATCAGGGTCAATCTCCTCCGCACTCACTCCTTCCACAGTTTGATCTACAATAGCTTTTGTAATAATCCTTTCACCAATGGTATTTGTTTCCTCCTCTTCCACATGTGTTGAGGTAGGAGATAAAATGTTGTCAGGTGCCCATTCCAAATACAGTGGAGTATCCCTGTAATACAAAAGCAAGAATATTATGAGATATACAGCATTGTAGATTTATGTAACCAAGATGAGAGCTATTATTATATTGTTTCACAGAACTGTAACTCAAGACACCACCACAGGCAATTAAAACTAAAAAACAGTAAAATGAAAAGAGAAAGAAGCTATGATTGCCGCATTTTGTAGACCGGGCTACATGTAGCTTGTTTTTTTGAAAAATTTGAAAACAACATTTTAAATTTTTCAAAAATATCTGAAAAAATAATTCTAGATGTAGGCAATGATGTATTCTATCAATGTGCAACATTTCATCTCGAAATACATTGTATTCTAGACTGTGTAAAAATGACAAAAGTGAAGATCTCAACTAGTGAACAGTGCAAAAAATTGAACCCTCCAAAGTTTGTCAGATTTGTCTTTTTCGTGTGGCCCAAAACACAAGGTGTTTCGAGTTGAGATTTTGCATGTTGGTAGAATACATCATCATCAACATCTAGGAAAAAGAATTCAGATTTTTTTGAAACCGCAAAATGTTATTTTAATTTTTTTCATGCCCGAGCTACACTTGGCCTTTTCGAAGATGCTATAAGTCAGCAGGGAGTTTATAATCAGCAAAGATTATATCTCCATCGTAAAAACATTTTAATAGTAGAACTGCAGCCGCTGATATATTTCTTAAGTTTTTAGGAATGTACAAAGTACAAACTAAAGAGAAGCTTCCAGACTGAAGTATCCAAGGCTGCGGCCTCAAGTCAAGGTGAGAACATCAGATATCAAACCACCGATGCATATTTCACTGAATTTACAATATGTAAATATGTCAAGCAGTCATTTATTACTTTACTTAATCGAAAATGTTAACTTACTTAACAACAGTGGTTTATACAGGTCTCAACTAAGTAATCAATACAGAGCGCAAAAGTATGTGAGCTGGACTATTTAAGACTAACAACAAACTAACTAGCACCACTGCAGAAACTTACTTGTATCGTGTGTATAGCAACTTTTTGAAAGCATGACGAGCTTCCGTATCTTCAACAAAAACTACCTGAGACAGCGAAAGGAAAAAATTCAGGATAAATAATGAATTCAAGGGGCGGATTGTCTGTAGTGCAGGTGATGAAACCTGCTTCGCAATTCTGAGAGCAAATGATATACAGCCATGAATAGCTCTGAAAGGGAATATCACAACCAGCATGACAACAAACAGTGGAACAACACAAGCAAAATGTAGAACGTACCAAGGCAAATACTCTTGTTGGCGGGAGAATGATTTTATCCAAACTTCCATGTTTCTGAAACATCGCTGCAAGATCTTCTTCAGAAGAATTATATGGCAAGTTTTTTACCAGTATTACATGATTGCTTCTTTTCAACTTCTCGTTTCTTTTGGAAGTATGTTCTTCCAAGGCAGCAACATTAACTCCAGATCTAGATAGATATTTCTTGGTCTCCGCAATGACATGTGTCTCACCAAGAGCGATACGGACAGCAAGGTCATCCGCTTCCCTATGAAGTAACTCACTTTTGCTTATACCATTCTTCCTTGCTATGTTTTCGACGACCTAAGTACAAACGCAATAGCTTCAATGAGTTTGCATGAAAGATCTGAGGATGGAAAATTTCAAAATTCAACAAAACTACCAACTCCTAGAAGGTATAGCACGGACATATTTGAAAACAATATCATGCGATTCGCTACAATATTGTCTCAACAAAAACACATGAAGACATGTTCAGTTGGCACAGATAAAATTAGTAAATCAATGTCAAAGCAAGAAGATGAACATACAGTATCTTGACGCATATAAAAGCTGTTCCATGCTCTTGTATCCCCACCAATTTCAGAAGCTTTCTTTTGTTCCAACTTTTGCTGCTTGAGATTCATTTTCTCGTCAACAGCAAAATGACTAGACCTTGACAATTAAGAGTAATGAATTGAACATTATTTGCACAGCAAACCCAAGAAAGGAAACAACACAAAAGGGACTTCTTTTCTTACTCAAACGTCTTATTATTTAGTGGTTTAGCAGCCTTTACGCGTAACAGACGCCCCTGAAAACTGAAGTTGTCTAATTCATCCAGTGCCCTGCAAAGAACATTAAAGGTGTCATGATCATGCAAGGAGGAAATTAAGTTTGTAGAGCAAAAGATTAAACAATCTCTTGTAAGCTGAACTATCAAAAATAAGGCTATCCTTCTGAATCGGACATGATAAAGTCGCTAGCCAAATATTTACCTGACCGCTGAGTCTGGAAGGCTAAAAAGCACATAACCTCTGCCTACTGAGAGCTTAGTGATTTTATCGACAACAATATGTGCCTGTTCAACATCACCATACTGGCTGCATAGCTGAACCAGATCATCTTCACTGAAACCATAAGCAAAAATATCCTTGTAAGAAAAGGAAAGCAGCTATATCTTGAATATAATACATAAATGCTGATCTGAAGTAACAAGTAAGAACATACGTAGTTGCATATGAAAGATTGCAGATATATAAACGGCCAGTCTCCAGTGCCAGCTTCTTTTCATCAGTAGTTGAAGCGGCTTCCACATCTTCTGTTTCCTGATTGGCATGATTTTCATCTTTTTGTTGGCTTTCAATATGTTCACTGTCTTGGTTGTCAGGATCTTCCACCTCTTCCATGTCACTAACTTCCACGGGTGCTTTCTTATCCACATGATTTTTCTGATTCAGATTACCCTTCTGATCTACCACCTGACCCCTTTCATTTGCATCAAGTAATTCATTAGATGGTTCTTCATCATCAGTGCTGGTACCCAACCCATCATCAGAATCTTCATCATCAGATTCAGAATCTGACCAATCTTTTTTAATTTTACTCTTCAAGAAGTCCACATCTGTCATGTTTTTATCTTGTTTACTGTCAGGTTGTGGCTTCTCTGAAGCATCTTTTGAGGGCAAATCCTCCTCAAAATCATCTTCAGAAGATGAATCATTTTCAGAAGATGAATCGTTTTCAGAAACTGCAGCAGTACTCTTCTGAGGCTTGTTAGATGCAGTTACTAGGGTGCTATCTTTGTCAGCAGAATCAAGGGCACCAGTAGTGTCATTTGCCCACATCTGTGCTTTTGAACGGTGCTGCATAACTTTTAGAAACTCTCGGAGCATGGGATCATTAGCTACACTGTCTTTAGAACCTCCCACATCAACAGATGTTCCTTTGCCCTTGGAACTTTTCAGCGGTACCTTAGCATCCCCAGTGTCCGCCTTATCTTTACTATTATATTCAGGCTTTTTTAAGGAATGGCGGCTCCAAGGGCGAGGAGCATCAGGATCACCAATCTTACGTGCAACCTGTCACACAGCAGATTATGTATAAGGCACGTTTATCCACCTGATCTTAACTCTAAATTCGATCGCCTACAGAAATGCATCTAACAGATACAACCCCAAAGAGGAACCAAAAATGGTTTAGAAAGCAAAGTACCTCACAGGTGATCTTAGAAGTGTCAATGTATGTATTGTGGAAATACTTGAGGGCCTCCGCTGCCTCTTCATTAGTTCTGAAACCGATGAATGCAAGATGCCTGCTCTTTCCATCCCTATCAAAGAACAAAACCATTCAATTTTATGTAGAGACTTAGCCCTACGCATATGATTTCTTCAAACAGCCAGTTACATATGGTGTGGTGCGTATCAGGTTAATAGTGTCTACACATGACAGAGGATTAAGGTGCAATGAGAGCAAGCCCAGCTATTAACTATGCAGGAAACAAGTAGGAAACAATGGGATTTAGACTCTCTTGTCCAGACGAAACTACCATTTTCATAGCAAGTTAGCAATTGTTCATCCTAAGTATACGTATTCTCAAGCACGCACAGAATTAGCACGCAATGATCCCAATTCCTAAAGAGTAGCCTCATCGGACGGCGCGCTTACTTGGTTCGGATGACCTTGGCGTCGGTCACCTCGCCCTTCCGCGAGAACACCTCCCGCAGCCGCTTCTCGTCGGCGCCCTTGGGCAGGTTCTTCACGCACAGCCGCGACGACCTGCGCAGCATCAACCACCCCAAAATCAAACATCAAGGAGTGAAAATCAAACAGCAACGAGACGCGGCAGAGCAGTTCGGTGAGCTAGCGCGAAGAGGCGGGCGGACACTCACATGGCTTCCGCCGGCGAGGGGGGGGGGGGACGGGGCGGCGGTAGGGTTTGGGGAGTGAGGCGGTAGGGGCGAGTGGGATTTGGCCTTTGGGGCGGTGGGAGAACGGTTTAGTGGCAATGGCGGCCGGCGGCGGCGCGGCGGCAGGGCAGGGCAGGGAGCGCTGGGTCTGGGGCCGATCGCTACTCGCTAGCCGGGCTTTACTTTTCATTGGAAAATGATGACACCGCCTGAAGAAAATCCAAGACGGGCCGGCCCATTACCTGAGCGAACTGCTGATGTACTGTTTCCTGTCTTCGACCGAGCTCCTGATGTATTGGTTCGTGTCTTAGATCATTACGTGATGGTACAGGTTTGTCTATAACCACTAGCTACTAGCTCTAAGTTGTACAAATACTTCTAGTGCAAAACCAATTCACATCTTCTGCTGTTGAATAGAATCAAAACTGTTAAATCGACATATTTTTCAAACGGGGTAATTTTTAAATATGAACATTTTTAAAAATTGAAAAAAGAAAAATTGAAAGTGGTCCCAATTTTTAAATTTGGAACCATTTTCAAAATGGAACCATTCGAAAAAATGAACAATTTTCAAATTTAGAACCATTTTTAAATTTTGAACCATTTTAAATTCGGAACAATTTTAAATTTGGAACCATTTTCAAAATGAACAATTTTTAAATTTGGAACCATTTTCAAAATAGAACCATTTTTAAATTTGGAACCATTTTAAATTTGGAACCGTTTTTTAATTTGGAACCATTTTAATTTGGAACCATTTTAAAAAATGAACAATTTTCAAATTTGGAGCCATTTTCAAATTTGGAGCCATTTTCAAAAAATGAACAATTTTTAAATTTGGAACCATTTTTAAAATGGAACCATTTTAAAAATGAACAATTTTCAAATTTAGACCATTTTCAATATTTTGGAACCATTTTTAAATTTGGAACCATTTTCAAAATAGAACCATTTTTAAATTTGGAACCATTTTAAAAAATGGAACCATTTAAAAAATGAATAATTTTAAAATTTGGAACCATTTTCAAAAAACAATTTAAAAAAGAACGATAAACAATAAGAAAAAAAAGAAACGAAAACAGAAAAAGAGATAAAAACGAAAAAGAAAAACAAAACAAAAACAGAAAAAGAAACAAAAAAAAAAAAAAAGAAAAAAGAAACAAAAACGAAAAAAGGGAATGCTGTCCGATTGGCCGGCCCGGCAGAGCTCCCCCATTAGCGGCGCAGCCGATTCGCGCAGCTAACGGGCGGCATATAGGGTTTGTCCGTCAAACAGGGAGCGACGCCTGAAGCGGAAGCGCTGGCCTCGGCCCAGGTATGGTTTTATTTCGGTGCTTTGTTTGCCTGTTTTCTTTTTCTTTCTTTCTTTTTCTGTTTATTTTATATTTACTTTTCCTGTCTTCGTATTAATTTATTTTATTTTATGTGTTTCTTTTTTTATGTCTTCCTTTTTTCTCTTTTTATTTTCCTTTTTTTGTTCCTGATTTATTTTAGAGATTATACGAAATTTTGTTTGAATCGCGTGAATATATTTTGTTTTCATGAACATCCTTTTGGAGCTATACGAACTTTTTTAAACCCGTGATTTTTAAAAAAACTATAAGAACAATTCCTTAAGACTCGTGAGATTTTTTTTAACTGTATGAACAATTGTTTAAAACTCACGAACAATGTTTAAACACGTGTGAACATTTAACTATATAATTTTTATCTCAGCTTAAAAATATTCATATAAATATTTTAAACAAAATAAAACAGAAAATGGAATCAAAATAAAAATAAAAAATAAAAAGAAGATAAAAAACAGGAAAAACAAAATGTGAAAACCGAAAATTAAAATGCCCTATTCGATTGGCCCTGCCTTGCGAGCTAGTAAGTGTATAATAGAAGTTCCCCTGGAAAATGCCAAAATGCAACGAGGCTGGCATTTATCATATGTGGTGTAGTAAAATAAAATACTATAGTAAGACGTTCATCACGAGTACACCGTTTTGGAGCTCAGATTCAGACCGTTTTGAAAGAAACAAAACGGTATTGAAACAAAAACTTAGACATAGAGAATGTAATTGTACTGGCATGCAAAAAACTAATGCGACATACTCTGTATCATGGTTGTGTAAAAATGACAAAATTGTGGATCTGGGTAGTGTACAATGCGAATTTTGAAACCTCCAAACTTTGTCATTTTTGTGTAACTCGTAATAAAATATATCTATCTTGCACTGAGATTTGCAGGTTCGTAAGAATACATCGTTGACTACATCTAGGGAACTTCTTTCGATTTTTTTTGAAACTTTAAAATGTGGTTTCTTAATTATGAATAAAATGGGATCCATGTATCGCAGCTCCATATGTGGTTCAGGGTCATCACACAGTAGTATATTGTAAGTGCAACACATGAATACCACCTGTAAGAGTAAATTAGAAAATTTGTATGCAGAATCGAGGCAAGACGCGTTGTTCATGGTTTGAAATATACACGAAAGAAAGCCATAGGATTAGTAGTAGACACTACTAGGAAAACGGCTTTCTGTGGCGCACCTATTTTTGCATTCTGTAGCGCATGGTGGGTGCGCCACAGAATTCTCGCCACAAAAATTAAAATTCCGTGGCGCACGCCCAGGTACGCCACAGAAAGACAACAATTTTGTGGCGCACTCCACAACCATGCGCCACAGAAAGTCTTTTTCAGATTTAAAAAAAATACGGCTGCCACCGCAGCCACCGTGGCAAGCCACCGCAGCGGGTCGGCCTCGAACCCCTGAACGCCGTCCAGCGCTCGGCGGCGAGTGAGACGGAGACGATGGCGAAGCAGACGGCGGCGACGACATGTGGGCGTCCTCCAGCTGCTCCAGCGGCTCCCGCGTCTCCGGGTACCGCTTGAGCTCGGAGACCTTGAGCGTGTCGAGGAGGGCGCTGATGAGCTTGAGGTGCGTGGCGAAGCAGCGGCAGTTGCGCTTGTGCATCCGCGCCGTGGCGGCGGCCTTGACGATGAGGCGGACGGCGTCGAGGCCCGTCAGCTGGGCCACGTTGGCCACGTCGCCCAGGTCCATTGTTGCTGCTGTCTGCCTGTCGGTCGGTCGGCCGGCCGGGTCCATCCCACGAATCAGTCGCCGGGGTTTTCTTGGGTGGAAGGAGCGGATCTGCGGGATCACTCACTCACGCCGGCGGCAGCAGCAGCATTCCCCTTGTACCATGGCCGGCCCCCCTTTGGCCCTGTCCTGCGAGGAGACGTACGAGGAAATCAAGATGAGGCATGAGATCCCCGGAAACGGCGACGGGAATGTCGGCAAGAAACCCTGGGGACGAATGAATCGCGTTGATTTGCATCGTAATTTACCTTGCTCCTCGGAGAAGCGCTTCCCCGCGCGACCTGGAGGAAGCCCCGGAGCAGAGGCTGCTGCAAGTGGAGTGGAGGGCGGGCGGCGTGGAGCAGCGTGTACTCGACGCTGGAGTGGGTGGGGAACAGCTCGGCCGGAAACGCCGTTGCTTCTTCCGCGAGTCACCGCGAGTCGGGGCCGGTGGTCGGGGCTCTGCGGGACGCCGGCGAGGGAGCAGCACCAGCCCGCGACGGCGCCGCGGCGGTGGAGGAGAAGCGAGGGGGCCGGCGGCGGGCGAGCGGGAGGGCATGGTGTGTGTCGGCGTGAAAGAAAGGCAGAGAGAAGAGAGAAGAGAGAGAGGGATGCGTGGTGGGGGTGTGTGTGGCGGCGTGGGTTTGGCCAGAGGAGAGAGAAACTGGATCTGGATCTGGATCTGAAAATATAATTTTTTTATTGCTATCTGTGGTGCATGTCCCACATGTGCCACAGAAATGTGCATTTCTGTGGCGCATCTGATCACATGCGCCACATAAATGTGACTTTCTGTGGCGCATCTGACCACATGCGCCACAAAAATGCGCATTTCTGTGGCGCATGTGGTTTTCGTGCGCCACAGAATTCCTATCTTTTTGCGGCGCATGCAAAACTGTGCGCCCCAGAAATATTTCTGTGGCGCATGGCTATTGTGATGCGCCACAGAATGTCGTTTCACAGAAAGCTGTTTTCCTAGTAGTGAGAAGAGAAAGGCGCGCTTTGACGCAACCGTTTTTTCCTCTATCGTTGTACATAGACTTGTTTCATTATATGTTTAGCCCTGTTGTTGTACGTTTTTCTAGTAAATTTAATAGATTAATAATTATGACGCGGTATATTGTCTATATATAACTTTAATAGTAATTCAATAGTGTGGCCATGGTCTGGGAAAAGATTGCTTGTTAACTTGTTTAATTTTCATTCTCTATGTCGATAGTAATTCAATAGTATTGGAAGGAGAGGAACCGGAGGACCTTCTTCGGTGTGGCGATAGTAATTCAATAGTATTGGAAGGAGAGGAACCGGGGGACCTTCCGCAGTGTGGCGATCTCGCCTATGGAGGTGGCGGCTTTGGTGCGGGAAGAGTTGGAGCCGCGGGCTTTCGCCCACACGCAGGATCCTGGAGACTCTTTTTTATTTTTGCCTGTAAAGAGATTTTTCCCTATTTCAAAATTCTGTACACAAAGCTCTATTCTATCTAATCGGATGGCGGATACGACCACCTTAAACCTAAAAAAAGATTTCTGGAGAGATTAGAGATTGATGAAATGATACCAATCTCATATCATGCTGACACAAGGTCCCGGACTGATGAGGAGCGCCCATCGGAACGCAGTTACACACATGTTGAACACGCACACTGACATACACATCAGATGATCCAATCTCAAATAAGAAAAGCATACACACGGAACACACAACGAAGGAAGAAGGATAGCCAGCAATATGCAGGATGGAGGCGCAGGAGGGTTTCACGTGCTCGGCGGCGTGCCTGCACATGGGAGCATCTCCGGCCGCCGGCAATCTCTCTATCCTCGTCTTTTTGCAACGTAATTTGACACGATGGATGTTGTTGTTGACTGTTATTGACCTGACACCTCGAGGTGGATGCACACACTTGGCACATGTTTCTTTTTTCCAACTGTCATCCTCCATACAGCATCCCCGGGAAGTTGCAGATAATGCTTCGTGTGTGCCAAGTGAACTATCCCTCCCTCCGATTAATACAGAGAAAGAGACGAATCCAGTCCAGAATATTAACCCAATCCGGAATATGAACTCTAAAAGAAAATACCAACTAAAGAAATCACAGGAATACTAGGCACAGTACTGATCTCTGGTTCATACAATACCGTTAGTTAGATATTGACCATGTCACGACCGATCAGAGAAATGCAACTATGCGAGAGAGACTAGAACAATGCAGCAGCTCCAGAAACCGAATATCTCATATTTCACCGGTGAGACTAGAGCATTCTGGACGTGACATTCATGTATATCATTTTGGAAAAATTCTCTAGGGCCTTAGCCTAAGGTGGTTGTGGCACGTGTGGGCATCTCCTGCTAAGTCCTTTATCGAAAATTTCTACTGATAAGTCATGGGTGGGATCGGAAACGCCAAATGATTGAACTGACAAGAATCTATTCAATGCGGCCACAAAAGTGACGATGGGGGATGGCCTCAAAGCATGTTTTAGGGGGTCTTCCTGGCTGGACGGCTTGCCTCCTAAGGTCATTGCGCCAAACCTTTTCGAAGCCTCCAAGCGCAAGAACAGAAATGTCCATGATGCCCTCACCGACTTCAAATGGATCTCATACCTCTCCGTGGACAATAGATCACATCTCACAGTTCGTCCACCTCTAGGACTCATTCAGAGGTCACCCTTACCCCTGAGATTGAAGACATCATCACTTGGACCCTCTCGAGCTCTGGGACTTATTCGGCCAAGTCCGCATACAAATCACAATTCATTGGAACCTCATCATGTTCTTTTATGAGCATCGTCTGGAAGGCCTAGCTGTCAGGGGATGGCAAGAATTTGAATTGCTCAGCTTGCCGTTCAGAATATGATCACCCAACGATTTCTGCCAACTTTTGCTCAGCTTGCCGTTCAGAATCCGAATTGGATCCGGTTGTTTGTCTTTGCTCCTCCTTTATCTATATAAAAGGCAAAACTTTTGCCTTGTTTTTTAAAAAGTATTGCACTACACAAGCTAGGACTCGATTGAGTAAAGTCCAATATATATTAGGTCTATGGACTTGACAAAAAAAATATTTTGCAGTTATTGGTTACAAAGAGATGGTCATCTGGTATATGTTCTATGTTCTGGTAAAAGGATTGCTTGTTAACTTGTTTAATTTTCATTTTTTATTTGGACTGTTTATAGTTGGCCAGAAGCCAGCTCCAGTGATTTGAATGACAAAAAATCTTTATTAGCACTATGTAAGGCTTCACAAAATCTTCATTGGTAAATCTGGCCCCTCGCCTCGTCTGGACGTCAAGAGATGTGTAGGCCGGCGCCGAACCCATGTAGATGTCACCGTCCATGGCGTCGAATATTTGGAGCGAATGTGTGACGAAATGTCTTGGCGCTGACGGCTGACCTATACAAACTCAGCGCCGTACCACTACGCCGAGCCGAACGACCAGATTTATAAATAGCTTTTTGAAGATTTTTAGATAATGGTACATTTATTACTTAAAGAGTATTAAGTATTAGACCCGGCCTCTGCATAACTAAGATGCACACAGCCTCTACAAACTTACAAGTCTCAGAACAATAAAGGAAATAAATAGGCGAATTATATATCATAATGAGAAATTGTAGAGACGCCTATGGAGTTGGAGGACAGATCTGAAAATTATGTTGCCATCCATTCTGGGAAAACAACTCCCTGGCTCCAGCCTCTAAACGCGAAGACACTCCAAAAACAGATCTCGATGCTGTAGGGACGACCATGATCGGAGTGTAGCCGTGCATCGGTAAAAAGCATTTTTATTGTTAAAAACCTTATCATTTTTTTTGAAGATGACAAAGAAGGATCACTTTCATTCATGTACCAGATATAAGGAAAAAAAAATATCACTATGTTCGCATTCACGGGTGGCTCTCGAGCATGGCCACTCGTTCTGGAACCAACGACATGTGAAAAAGGTGTGGGTCACCTCAGCGACAAGAATCGTGATCGAAAAACTGTGGGCCACAAGTAGACTTGTCAGAAACAGAAACAAAAACAAAAAAAATCTGCAACCAAGATAGGAATGTCCAGCGACCTATATATATACTGAACTCCGAGTCTACGGCTCGACCACACACAATTACATATCCTGTGAATTTGTGATGTGGTGTAATAACGGCCAGGCCAGTGAAGCTGCCGGCCGGCTAGTTCATCTCTCACGCGGTGATGGCGGCAAGGGTTGTGAACCTGATGCCCAGCTCTTGTGTCACGACGCCAAACGTTCGCGGCGGCGGCCGACCATGCGGCCTACCATGCGTTGTGCTGCCGATGCCACGGAGCAGAGCTCCCCGGTCTCCTGCCGCTAGAGGTAGCTTGCCGTGCATCTTCTTGTCTGGGCTCATGAGACTATATGCATTTTGTTTGTCTTATGCTACGCAAAGCAAATTTGAAATGAGATATTTTAGGGCTCTCCAACATCAAGAGTATGTGACAGGGTGTTGCTATTTATATGCTGATCTAATAAGTAGAAGTAGTACTATCAAAAATTTCGTGATGCTCATCTTTTTTAAATTTCCTCCTCCTTGCAGCAGTCGCCAAGAACAGGCCGGTAGCTGCAGAAAATGCTGCAAGCACGCACAACCTGGTATCTAGGAAGCGAACTGTCATAGTGATTTTTTTGGGTAACATCGATGTCAAGTTCATGTAAGCAATGACGCTAGCTATCTACTGTTCTTGTGTTTCAGTTAGGATTACCAAATGGCAGGGCCGATCAGAGGAACGCAAGAGAGCTCCAGACACCCGAACTGGCGCCCAAGCATCTGAAAAATATACACCATCAACTTTCCATGGTGGATGTGCTCGAAAAGATCGGAATATCTCGGCATTTCACTTGTGAGATCAAGAGCATCCTAGACGCGACATACATGTATGTGCACACTAGAAGCTGGGCCTCGAGTAAAGTTCAATATATATTAGGTTCATGGGCTTTGACAAAGAAAAAACATTTTACAGTTTTTTGTTTGTTTTGCCAATGGGAAATTTTACAGTTGTTGGTTAGAAAGAGCTGAGGAGATCATGCTGGACACGGAGACATGTGCCATGGCATTTCGGATCCTACGGATGAACGGATATGACGTCTCATCCGGTATATATTTGTTCAGTTCTGGGAAATGAATTTCTTGTTAACTTGCTTATTTTTTATTTGGACAGAGTATATATGGTCAGGATTATCCACCCGTTTTTTTTCTTTGTTTCAGATGATCTGTCTCACATTGCTGAAGCCTCCACTGATTTGAATGGCACAAAATCTTTATTGGAACTATACAGGGCCTCACAAGTCAGCATCTCTGAAGATGAGTTGATGCTGGATAGTATTGGATCCTGGTCAGGTCGCCTACTGAAGGAAGAACTGAGCTCTGGTCCAGCACAAAGAACCCCACTGTTGAGAGAGGTATATACTTTATTTACACATGTAATTAATAATATACCTTAGGATCTGCCTCTGTTGGAGAATAGTTCTACTTGTCGATCTGCTCAATGTATGTATACGTTTTTTCTTCGTAGGTAGATCATGCTCTTAATAGCCCCTTCTACACGATGTTGGATCGTATAGAGCATAAGAGAAACATCGAACAATATGATGTTATGGAGCAGATGCTATACTTGTAAGTATTCTTCTTCTTCTTTTTTGCAACACAAGGTCTATGCAACCAGTACACACGATAATGAACCAGACACAAACATAATATGCATTTCTTTATGCTTAGGCCTCAGGAGACAAAGCAAGATCTTCTAGCCTTGGGCGTCATGGATTTCACTACAAGTCAGTATATTTACCAGCAGGAGCTTGAGCTTCTCGACAGGTACATCAGATAGACACAAACTCGTTGTTGCATAGGCCAAGAACGTTCGTCTTATGTAGGTGATATTTTTCTATGATAGCTGGGTGAACGAGAGCAGGCTCGACCAGCTACCGTTCGCACGACAGAAGTTGGCATATTTCTACCTCTCAGCTGCCGGCACCATGTTCTCCCTGGAGCTATCCGACGCACGCATTTTCTGGGCCATGAACGGCGTGCTCACGACGGTTATCGATGACTTCTTCGATGTCGGAGGATCGAAACAAGAGCTGGAGAACCTCACCACATTAGTGGAGATGTAAATAGGATAATGTCATTTTATTTTGTAAGCACATGCTCCTGCAATATGCTTGGTTTCTTACCTTTTTCCTACGCTGTCGCAGTTGGGAAATGCAGGATGAAATGGACTACTACTCCGAGCAAGTCGAGATTGTGTTCTCTGCAATCTATAGCTCGGTGAACCAGCTTGGAGCAAAGGCTTCCGTGGTGCAAGGTCGTGACGTCGTGGGGCACCTAGTAGAAATTGTACGCCTCTCCCAATCCACTCGCGATATCTGTTGGAGATTCGATTTACTAATTGGATCCTAATGATTTCTACGATTTCCTTGTGCAGTGGCAGGATTTGTTGAGAAACATGATGACCGAGGTGGAGTGGCGGGAGTGTGGGTACGTGCCCACACCGGAGGAGTACATGAAGAATGCAGTTGTGACATTTGCGTTGGGCCCCATCGTGCTCCCAGCGTTGTATTTCGTCGGGCCAAAGATTATGGACTCTGTCGTTAGAGATGCAGAGTATATCGAGTTGTTTAGGCTCATGAGCTCTTGTGGTCGTCTCTTGAATGATGTCCAAACCTATGAGGTATATCAGTTGGTAAAAGTTTTCCTGAAATGTTAGAATACATTTCACTTTTGTTAATCGCTCAAGATTGGCTTTTGTTGATCTTCGTTGTTGCAGAGGGAGTACAGCGAGGGCAAACTGAACAGCGTCTCGCTGCTCGTTCTTCAGAGCGGTGGTTCCTTGACCATATCAGAGGCTAGGAAGGAGTTACAGAAGCCCGTAGAAACTTGCAAGAGAGACCTGCTAAGATTGGTCCTCCGGGAGGATAGTGTCGTGCCTAGGCCATGTAAGGAGCTTTTCTGGAACATGTGCAAGACGTGCTATTTTTTCTACTCTCGGGGGGATGCGTTCAGCTCATCGGAGGAGAAGGCCGATGCTGTGGATGCAGTGATCCATGCGCCCCTGCAACTCCCATGCAGTCTAAGGACCTCTCATCCTTCGGCTCTTTGACAGGAAAAGGATCGAGTTTTAAGCCTTTTTTTAATCATCACGTTTATTATTCGCATTGTTATTATTGTCTTTACGAGGCCTTTTCTACTTTCGTTTTCGAAAAGGGGATCAAGCCCCGACCTCTGCATCAGAAAAATGCACACAACCTTGTTTAAATTGCAAAATTAAAAGTTATTATTCAATCATACAACTCAAGGATCCTGTAATTTTCCTTTTTGATGAACTTTTTCTTTATACTCTTTGTAATCTCTTTATTTTTAATATAAAGGCTGTGTGCATCACCACGATGCAGAGGCTGGGCTATCCATTTCAAAAAAAAAAACTCAAGGATCGATGAAAGTGTCTACACGAATCAACCAACTAAAACCAGAGAAAACAAATCGCGTAGACATGATTATTTCTCTTAGTGTGCAACCAGCCACCCTGATAGCCCCAACGATCGCCACCAACTGAGTCCATCTGAAATTCATAAGGGCTCGTTGCGCTGGTGGAAGGAGAAAGAACCATATGTGAATCCAATAAGTAGCCTTCTGCACAAACTGCAAAAAATGAGCAACTCAATCTTGTTAAAAAGAAACATCAATTTTATAATTAAAAGCCCAAACAAAAGCACAAACGTCAATGCGAATATGAGCTTTAGTCTTCTTATCCACCCGCAACCAATTACCAAACATATTAGCAATATTTTTTGGTGAAGATATATTGAAAGTAAAGTGAATGAGTCTCCAAATGACAAATATAAATATATGTTCACTAGACTCGTGTGAATCACAAATAACACATCGCTCACATCCGGTCCAACGTCTCTTAGCAAGATTATCTTTTGTTAACAACACATTACTATACAAAAATATCGCGTAGTGGTACCTTTACTTTCAACAAATAATTGCGCAAAAAAACCCGTATGCCCATGCATGAATTCGACATACGTAGACTTTACCAAAAAGATCCTGGACGCCATCAAATTCCAAAGAGGCCCCCATTAGTCTCTCTGCTAAGTGCTGCCAAGAGGTCCATTTGTCACCCGTAAGTGAGCGCCGAAACTGATATTGAGAGTAATACCCCGCCAAGTTATCCGCAACCAAAGCATTTTATGGCGCACAATATCATAAAGTGTCGGATATTGGAACACTAATGGATTGTCTCCAAGCCAGGTATCTTCACAAAACCAAGTTCCTAACCCTTTACCAAGAACAAAAGAGCCACACTAAGAAAACTCATGTTGGACTTCCATAATCCCTTTCCAAAAAGGAGAATCGGTGGGTTCAGGTTTTACTTGAGATAAATTTTTACCACGCAAGTACTTAGGAGTATTATATAGCAGCTCCTGCCATACCCCTCTTCGTGGAGAAGTTCAAACAACCATTTGCTTAACAAATATTTGTTCTTTATATTAAGCAATGCAATACCTAGTCCTCCCTGGTCCTTATAGGATGATAAATAATGTTCCATTTCGTTAAACGATACCTTTTCTTGGACTGATCACTTTGCCAAAATAAGCGAGAGCAATAAATCTGGTCTTTTCTGAATCCCTTTTGGTATTTTGAAAATATACAAAAGAAACATTGGTAAGCTAGTAAGAACTGAGTTAGTTAGGACAATATGACCTCCATATGAAAGTATGTTTCTAGCCCATGATCCTGTTTTTCTCTCAAACCGGTTCTCAATTTATTTTCATTCCGTGTTGAGTAGGTTTCTATAATGATGGGAATACCTAAATACTTGAAAGGCAAAGATACACTCTCGCATCCAAAAATGTTACCACATTTATTTAGCATCTCATTTGCTTTGATAAAATAAAAACTTCTCTTATTAAAGTTAATATTTAAACCCAAAAATTGCAAAGAGAGATAAAATAAGTTTCATGATCAGCTCTTGACCATGTTCAAGAAACAAAATAATGACTATTTTAAGATGGATACCCCCATCGAACACAAGGCACAAGACCACCTACTTGACCAGTCCTCCTTTTCTCTTGCAATTTTTTTGAGCGTTTATAACAGTAGGGAATGCTCTTGCAAGTAGGACATATAACATATCAACAACTATATTGAAAAGCACTCGTGACAGTGGATCTCCCTGTAGCAACCCTTTTAGTGTCTGAAAATAATGACCAATGTCCTCATTAACACGAATCCCCACACTTCCACCTTGAAAACATTTGGTCACCCATTCGAGCCACTTTGGGTCAAAACCCTTCATGAGTAAGGGCCTGCTCTAAGAAAGACCATTTAATCTTATCATAGGACTTTTCAGAATCTATCTTAAACATCACCCCATCCAATTTTTCCTTTTAATTTCATGTATGGTTTCATGTAGGATTACCACCCCTTCAAGGATGTTCCAACCTGGGATAAACCCAGATTGTGTGGGCGAATAACTTTTTGAGCAATCACTGAAACCTTATCAGTACCCACTTTTGTAAAAAATCTTAAAACTCACGTTTAAGAGGCATATCGGTCTATATTGTTCAACTATACTCGCATCCTCTTTATTGGACAACAACATGATGACCCAAAATTTAAATTTAACAAAGGGAGATCACAATTCTGCAATTGGGCAAACGTATCCATCAAGTCAACATTGATAATGTCCCAATTTTTTCCGTAAAACTCCGCAAGAAACCCATCAGCTAGCTCTGGAGTTTTATTGTGTTCCATTTGAACAGTAACATGTAACACCTCATTTTTTTAATAAAGTTTTATGTTAAAATATCATTCTCTTGTGAGGAATCCATGGCAAGTCCTATAGTTAGTTTCCTCCATTAAGTATAAATTGGGGGGGCGATGCCCAAATTCTTATAGTGCTTTGAAATAATGACCTCAAGTTAGCCTCGCCAACTATTTTCAAATAAAAAAACCATATTTTCCTATGTTTACCATTTGCAATCAAATGTAAATATCATGTATTATTACCCCGTCTTGAACGTGCCTCACGTTGAGCCCATATATATATTATGACTCTTCATCACATCTCATTCTAGAAGTGGATTCCATCCACCTTCTTATTTGGAGCTCGTTCAGCCACACTCATAGGTGACGTTTCTGTTTTAATATCCAACTTATCATAAGATAAGGAGCTTTTCTTTTTTGTTTCCGATACTCCCTGTAACACCCCAGATATCAACCCTATCTGGCAATGCCACACAAAACCTTAAACACTTCCAAGCCCGGCACAATACTATAAATTTCGCCAAAGTTTTCTTTGTTTATTAGGACATCGTTGACAAGAAGAAAAAGATACCCCACCAAATATATCGTTGCACAAGACTATACAACAACCCACGTCGCAGTTACTACTCTCAAAGTTTCATAACAACCAATTAAGGATCCACAACATTAGTGAAACCTCAATGTTAAACAATAAATCAAGGATTGTCTTTGGCGTATTTGAAGAATATTTATTTATTGGAGCTTGCTACGTGTGACTGTGAACATTGTGTGTGTCGAAGATGTGCTACACCCAATCCCATGCATGTCGTCCTCAAAGGTACCTAAAAACATAGAAGCCACAAGGGTGAGTACAAAGTACTCAACAAGAACATTCAGGCATAGTAAACAAAACATAAGTCAAAGCACAAAACCTTTATCAGAGCACTCTTCCATAAACACACTTAATCATGTCCTACATGCCTACATGCTCATCTCATCTCATCGCGTATACCGGTATCGCTTGAGTGGACACCCGTCGGCATCCACTCACTCCAACTTGTGGAGGGTGCCTCCAAAGTGGGTCGCAACCCAACAAAGAAGGTCTCAATTGGCCCCTAAGTAGGTTGCCATTTCTTTCATTGTCATTATGCATATGCAAGTGATGTATTTTTCACTCACTGCCCAGATTAGCATGTCATCCTCATCACCATTATAATCTCAGACATCAACATCATATATCATTAAAATAAGGGCAAGTACAATAATAAAAGTTGGGTGAAGAGACATATGTAAAGTCACCATCCCGTCACGAACTTGCCTGAACCGTGTGGAACTGTGGATCGAACTGTGAAATGTAGATATCCGAATCAGAAGTACTAACACCTGTTATTTAAAACATATCATTCAATACTCATCATCACTTCAACAACATACAAGCAATATATCACATCGCTCCTACGCTCTCAATAAAAATCTGGACATTGGCGTCTTAACTCACTCGGTCTAAAGCATAACTGAAAATCTGTCAAAACAGGACAGATCACTTAATCTTTTTATATGAATTGATATTATACACGAAATCTTGTAAACATTATTAGTTCTAATATAAGTAAAATATCCTCTACAAGTTTCATGTTTAAACCATAATTTAATTCGAATGTTAAAAAGACCTAAAGTTGCAAAGAATGTCACTGCGTGCAGAAAATGTTCAGTTCTGGACAGAACACTAAACTGATCGCTGCGAACAAACCGTTCAACCAAAATGCGCAAATAAACATTCTACAGAAAGCCTGAAACATGGTCTACAACTTTCGTTCAGATTTTAACTCGAAATTATGGACAGATCAAAACAGATTTTAAGTCAAAGTTCAGTGTCTTAAGGAACCAGCTAGAGTACTTCCTCTAACTGAACGTCCGATCCGAACAACACAAGCTAGAACTGAATCAGGTTCATACAAGGGGAACTAGCAAACTGTAAATTGGTTCGGTGCTACATTCCAAAAAGTGATTCCTGAAACTATTTGCTTCCATAGCCTCCGATGGAGAACAAGAAGGGAATAGGTAAACCATAACTTACCAACCCAGGTAATTCCACTTCCTTTATATATCCATTCTACTAGTACCTATGCAGCAGCGTTCAAACCCTAGAAAGGCCAACTCGCACTAATCGATGGTGGTGGCAACCAAGCAGCAGCGACGACAAATACGCACCCGGCGACCTTGCAGCTCCTCGCCAGAATGCTGCTTCCAAGCCACGACGGAGTACCCGAGACAAACACAGCAGCGACGCCGCAGATCACGAGTAGGCAGCGACGGCTGCATCCACTCTCCCCATGGAGACAGAACAGCCATAGAACATGACTCGGTGATGGGCAGGCACGGATAGAAGCGAAGCGACGGCGGTGGCGGCAGCTTGGGATGGTACTAGCGCAAGGGTTAGGGTAGATGGTGGATCGCTGCCTTCCTTAATGCAAGTTTACAGGTCCAGCTAGGTGGACGGGGCTTGCCTGTCGCCTGGGCGTGCGACCATCCGTGCGACGACGCGCGTGGACGGCATCCAGCGGTTCGGCCTCCCGCATCCCGCAGCTCTCGCTTTTCCTTCCGAAAAAAACAATTGGTAGATTTTCTGAACGATGAGACCAGCAGGTCGCGCCGGCCGCGGGCGAACTCCTACCGGCCTGCCGCTTCGCCGGCCGGGGCATCGCTTCCATGAACGACAACACCGAAGAAGAGGGCCACAGGATTAAGAAGCTTCAGCTCGTTGAGCAGGCTGAATCACAAAACGGCAAGGAGATAAAAAACCGAGAAGTTTTTTCAGTTGGGCTCGACACCAACAGGCAGCGGTAATGGCCGGTTGTCGTTCTTGTTGCCGCAATCGGTAGATTTTCTGTCAAATTAAGGAGTGGTACGGGATCCTATGATTGTTTATATACTCCATGCAGGACAAATTGAGATGAATCCCCGCATACTATGCAAAATCAATCTGGAGGCCGTCTGGCGACGATGAAGGTTCTGGGGACAACAATTTAGTTGCATAATCCTGAAATTGATAGAGGGGAATAGATCCTAGGAGACAGAGCTATCCATCACGATGAGCAATTGAAAAACTGGGTACTGCTTGCAGAAATTTGGTGCGAGGAGTGGACGAGTCAGTCTGCATATTCTCGAACAATGAAATGTTTCAGGCGAGTGTTTGCCTTTGCCATCAACGGCGAGCAGGTTGGAGTCGCGCAGGCGGAGACAGCATGGCCGTGCTGGCCATGTCCTTGGCTCTCGGATGGAAGAGCGAGCCGGCGACTCCAAATCCAGTAGGAGTTATGTATTTCCGTGTTTTTAAATTGTTGATGACAACGGAAAATCTCGCGCGGAAGAGAACGACGAAGAAGCGCTCGATGGACGCCACGTGCCCTGGGCGCATGGATGGTCGCACGGGCGGGGCACAGGCAAGCCCCGTCCCAGCTAGGTGGGCTTGCAAGACTAACTCTGGCTCAACTTTGAAAAGCCCAGCAGGCCCATCTCCATTTCTTTCATCATGTGTTCCAACGCATCAAAAATGAATTATCTGATATCAAGCTCACCACAAGTCACATAAAGACTGGTTATAATCCTCACAACCGTAGGTCTAAGGTTCAAACCTTTGCATGCACTTTTTTTATATAGTCTAATGCCGCTTGTTACTCTCTACTCTAAGATAATGTTTAAATAACAAAACAAAGTCCTTTTTATTTTATATAAACTGATTTATAGAAATTCGGGGTATTACACTCCCCACTTCAATTCTTATCACATCCTCTAAGAAACCGGCGAATACATCTTATTTCATGTTGCCACCTTTCTATAGGGGTGGATGCACCAGTTGTGGATGTCCATTCGTGACACACCATCTCATAAATTCATTTTTGTGCAACCAAGAAAGCTCAAAAGAAAAATGACATTTATCCCGAGGTGAACAGACTCCCTCGAATCAATGATCAAAGATGTATGATCTAACCCAATACAAGTCACTGACATGCACCGTGACCAAATGAAAATTTTGCTCCCACTCAACGCTAGAAGGAAAAAAAACCGTCTTCTCAAAAGTTTGATTATCCTCTCTAGTTGCCAAAGTATATTGACACCCTTAGAGCTTAAACTCTCATAGATCAAGACTCTCTATAATCAAGTTAGACTCTCAATAACAGAGTTATAAATAAATAAAAGGCCATCTCGCATTAAAATTAGCGTCTCATAATAATATTAAATTCACCACCTACCAACATATGTAGCGACTCTTTTTTAACAAATACGAACAAGTTTTCAAAAGGAAATCATGTTTTGAGCGTTTTGCAGCACGCCATAAACCACAACCAACAACGTCCAAAGAAAACCATGAGATTTAGATCTAAGTTGGATATTAACACAAGAGTCCCGGTGACAACATTTTGTACCGATACCGCACGAGCAACCATGTCTAGGACAATACCATGCATTCATAATCTAGCCCCCTAGCAAGGTGCTTTAAGAACAGAGCCGCAAATTGGATCTCCCTGTCTCTAACAAGGCCACAAAGTCCAATTTCTGATCCCGCACCACCTCATGAATCGTAATTTTTTTTGTCGTAACACCCAAACAATCACTATTCCATCATAACTTTCACCTTGACCCCTAACGTAACTTTTCAATTATAGCACTACACCAAACTTTAGATATTTCCTACCTTTTTGGCACACGGGTATGTGTGACCTTCACACCTTAGGATAGACCCATGTGATCTATGTGTAATCTTCTTCCTCATTATTGTGTAAATCTTCACAAAAGATTAGACGACGCTCTTTGAACAACCAAACTATCCGATTCCAACTCAGAGTCTGCTAGGGACTTATTAAGAAATATATTAAACCGGTCCCTTTCTAGTTGTTTGAAAGACAACACCGAACTATCAACTTGCGAAGGGCAAACCCCAAATGAGAGCCAAATTTTGAATCTCTAGATACTATTAACCTCATTAGGCACGGATAAAAAAGAGAGCTTAGATTAGGACACGTACCTGCACCAATTGAAGAATCATGCTGTTGGGCCAACACCATAGCCCTCTCCATATGAGGGGCATCGACGGCTGGACCCTGATCGTTTTGCTGGACCGCAAACCCACCGCCGTAGGTTCTGGAACTACCCCATAGGCAATAATTTCTTCATGGAGGGACCAGCTCCCGAGGTCCCAAGAAGTTTGGATGGTCACCCCCCCCCCCCCTCGACCGAGGTGTGGCCAGGGGAGACGAGCTCGCCGACACCCCATAGAGAACACACATCGGGATAGAGTCGCCAAAATTCCCCGCCGCTGCAGAGAAATATGCCAAAAGTTCTGCCGTGACAGAGAAAGATGCAGAAAGCTCTGTCGTGGCAGGTGAATGCTCGTGTGCTGCAGCAGGCTGGACACTGATGTGATCTCTTCCGTGGAAGAGAAAAAAGACAAAACTCTGCCACGACTAGACTTCAACCGCGACAGGCTGAGCAGGAGGGGTATCATCTAACCCCATCATAAGATTATTAACCTACAGATGAACACGTACATTAGGTGCATCGTACAACACCTCCAAATTTGTACCAAAAACTCATGATTGAACACTAACCGGTGGGGCCATACCGATACGTCTCAAACGTATCTATAATTTTGACAGTTCCATGCTGGTTTTATATCGTTGCTACATGTTTTTACTCTATTTTTATATCATTTTAAGGCATTTTCCCGGACTAACCTATTAACAAGATGCCCAGTGTCAGTTCCTTTTTTCTGATATCTTTTTGTTTCAGAAAAACTAGTAAGGAAATCTGAAAAATTTATAGAAATTCTAATTCACCAGAATACTACGGGAGCTAGAAGGACAAGTCGAGGGGAGGCCCACAACTCCCAGGCAACCCGAGGGTGCGGCCCCACCCTAGGCCGCGCCCATAGGCCACCTCCTCACCTCGAGCACCGCCTCACGATGGCCTTCGGACTATATATTTGTCGCGATGAAAAAACCCTAACCTCGGGATGATTTTTCTAGAAACACAACAAAGCCATCTTAATCCTTTAATCTTGGTGCTATCCCAGTGTTGACGACCGATTTTGGCTTACAAAGAGGTGCCACCAAGATGATCTTAGATGAAAATATAATGTGAACGAAAGTTGTGCGTATCAACGAGACAATCAATTTTGGTTTTTGGATCATCTCAATCCGAGGTCATATGCAACTTGTGGAGCCAAAATACTGTGGGCACATAACCATAGACATGCTCTGTCCTCGGGTGAGCAGGCAGGGGCGCTGGGTGCAGACAGGTCGCCCACCCATAGCCCTCGGGTGCGAGGAATTTGGAAAGGCTAAAAACGCATCGAATTAATTCTGACCGAATTTCAAGGGTCCAGATGAAGTCAAATGGAAAAACATGTAACATGAAAGTTCTTCGTTTTTTCAAGACGAACAACTTCTAATTTTACAAGATTTCGATCCGAGGTGGGTAACTGCCCCAAAAACGACCCGCAAGGTTCAGCCAGTTTTTAGACCGAACAATTTTGGAAAGTTCAGGTCAGCCATCCGAATTGGACCCAAATTAGGGTTTTGGACGTGGATCCAAACCCTTTCCTTGCACGGAAAGTC
The DNA here is from genome assembly GCA_947311845.1 of Poa pratensis. NCBI lineage: Eukaryota > Viridiplantae > Streptophyta > Magnoliopsida > Poales > Poaceae > Poa > Poa pratensis. The sequence continues at coordinate 17,350,051 of CAMZMU010000050.1, read as the reverse complement.
CAGCCGCCTCTTATATACATGAGGGGTGACGGCCGATTAATCCAACACCAATCGAATCAATCAATCTACTACTTTTTCGTGTTCATCTACTTTTATCCCTTTCCCCTTGTATATTTCTTCTCGTTCTTTGTCGTTCGTCAAGATTGGAGGCTGCGAATCCACGAGGCTTGATACGTCTCCAACGTATCCATAATTTCTGATGTTCCATGCTTATATTATACCATTTGCTACATGTTTTATATACACTTCATATCACTTTTATGCATTTTCTGGGACTAACCTATTAACAAGATGCCGAAGTGCCAGTTCCCTGTTTTCTGCTGTTTTTTATTCCAGAAAAGTACTTCTGCGAATATTCTCGGAATTGCACGAAACAAAAGGCCAAGTCCCTATTTTTCCAACACGTACACGGAGTCCGAAGGAGAGACGAAGGGGAGCCACGAGGTGGCCAAACCACCTGGCGGCGCGGCCCCCTTCTGCCGCGCCAGCTGGTGGGGGCCCCTCGGGCTCCACCGACGTTGCCCCTTCGCCTATTTATTCCCCGAGGCGTAAACCCTAAAACACAAGTCAATTTCCACGAAGAGTTCCGCAGCGCCGCCGCCATCGACGACAAGTTTCGGGGGACAGAATCTCTGTTCCGGCACGCCGCCGGGACGGGGAATTGCCCCCGGAGTCATCTCCATCGACTCCACCGCCATCTTCATCGCCGCTGCTGACTCCCATGATGAGGAGGGAGTAGTTCTCCCCCGAGGCTGAGGGCTCTACCGGTAGCTATGTGGTTCATCTCTCTCTCCCATGGTGTGATCTTTATGTGATCATGTGTATTGCTAGTATCGCTGAATACATTAATAATGTTTATGCTACTCAAGTGATTTTGTCTAGTTTCTGGAGTCATTGTGACAACACGGTATCAAGGTGACAGTGTGGGTACTTGTGTGACTCTATGAATAATTTAGACATTTATCATGGCTTATTCTTGGGAATTGTGGTGTTTGTTTACTCAGACTTTGAGGTGTGCTTTTGCAGCCCTACGCATAGTACTCTTGCTTCATCAAGAAGGAGAATAATCCCGAGTAGTATTTACTTGTGTTCAGTTGTGCTAATCTAGTTGAATATGTAGATGTTACTCTTTATCTATTATGCACTCTAGGGTTACTTTAATATGAACTCCGGTACTCTCCACGGTGTAAAGGTGACAGTGTGTGCACCGTGTGTGACTCCTTTATGACGTTGTGGCGCTTGTTTACTCCGGCTTGAGGTGTGCTTTTGTAGCCCTACACAATGAATGGTGTTTGTTATCCAACAAGAGAGTGTTTAAGAGTAGCTTTTACTTATTCAGTTATGAGATCATTGTTGAGAGTGTCCACTAGTGAAAGTATGATCCCTAGGCCTTGTTTCTAAGCATTGAAACACCGTTTACAACAAGTTCTGCTACATGTTTGCTTGCTGCCATTTTATTTCAGATTGCATTACTACTTATAATCATCCATATTACTTGTATTTCACTATCTCTTCGCCGAACTAGTGCACCTATACATCTGACAAGTGTATTGGGTGTGTTGGGGACACAAGAGACTTCTTGTATCTTAATTGCAGGGTTGCTTGAGGGATATCTTTGACCTCTACCTCCCTGAGTTCGATAAACCTTGGGTGATTCACTTAAGGGAAACTTGCTGCTGTTCTACAAACCTCTGCTCTTGGAGGCCCAACACTGTCTACAAGAATAGAACGTGCGTAGACATCAAGCTATTTTCTGGCGCCGTTGCCGGGGAGGTAAGGTAAAAGGTATTCACATCCTCTGGCTACTAAGCTATTTTCTAGTATGTTGCTAGTGTGTGAGTGCTCGAAGTTATTTCCTTTAGATTCTGCAATTATTCTTTTTGTTTCTTGTTTTTATTTTCACTAGTTAGGCTTAATGGAAAACAACAAAAAAATTAGAGATCTTTATGAACTTTATATTGAATTAGGACATGATGCTTTTGAAGAGAAAATTAAAAAACCTATGGAGGCTTGTTTGCATGATGGTAGCAATGGTATTACTATAAATTCTTTGAACACCATTATTGCAATGCTATGGAAAAGTCTAAGCTTGGGGAAGCTAGTTGTGATGAATATGATATTTTTAGTCCCCCAAGCTTTAAGGAGGAAATTTGCTTTGATGATACTTTGCCTCCAATATATGATGATTATAATCATTGTGATATTTTCAGTCCACCTACTATTGAGGATATAGTTTATGTTGATTATGATATGCCTCCTATATATGATGTTTACAATGATGAATATGATATTCTCAGTCCATCTACTATTGAGGATAAAATCATTTTGATTATTCTATGCCTCCTATTTATGATGATTACAATGATGGATGTGATACTTTTACTCTCACTATTTAATGATTATGTTATGTGGAGAGTAATGATACTTTTATGCATGTGGATCATGATAAGAATGCTTATGTGATAGCTATATTGTTGAGTTTATTCATGATGCCGCTGAAAATTATTTTGAGAGAGGAAAGTATGGTTATAGAAATCTTCATGTTACTAAATTCTTCTCTTTATGATGAATGTTTTGAGCTTTCTCTTGATTTGCTTTTATTTGCTGGGTACTTTAAGACCTACTGGTCCTTATGAGAGAGGGAGACACGATTTCATATATCACAATAATATTAAGTCTTCTCTCTTATGTTGAAATTTTTGAAGTTACACTTGTTTTGCCTTTCTATGCTAGTCACTTTGTTCTTCATTGACTTGTTTTCTTACAAGACTTTGCATAGAAGTGTTAGATTTAAATGTGTTTTATTTGCTTTTGATGCTCTCTTATTTCAACTCTTATCATATGAGATCATCAAAATCTATGCCTAGCTAAAAGGCTTTAAAGAAAAGCGCTTATGGGAGACAACCCATTGTTTTTATTTTCTGTTATTTTTGCTTTTCTTTTTGTTTTGAGTCAAGGTGTTGTTACTTCTGTAGCAACTCCTTTGTATCTTTATTTTATTGCATTGTTGTGCCAAGTAAAGTCTTTTATTGAAAGTTGATGCAAGATTTGGATTTCTGCGCAGAACAGATTTTTAGCTGTCACGAATTTGAGCTTTTCTCCTGAGAAAATTCGAAAAATTCTGTAAAAAATCACGCATCTTCCTCAGATATGTACGCAACTTTCATTAAATGGCCAGTTCCATCTGAGCAACTTAAGTGCCTCGAAAAAATTCGTCTTCCAGACTGTTCTGTTTTTGACAGATTCTGCCTTTTGTTTTGCATTCGCTCTTTTACGATGTTTGTGGATTTCTTTGCTCCACAAAGCATTGGTGGCTGTAGCTAATGTCCAGAAGCTTTGGGAATGATTGTATCATTACAGAATATGAGAATTTTTGATTATGCACTAACCCTCTAATGAGAACTATTTCGAGTTTGGTGTGAAGGAAGTTTTCAAGGATCAAGAGAGAAGGTGATATTATGTGATCAAGAAGAGTGAAAAGCCTAAGCTTGGGGATGCCCCGTGGTTCATCCCTGCATATTCAAGAAGACTCAAGCGTCTAAGCTTGGGGATGCCCTTCTTCATCAACAACTTATCAGGTCATCTCTAGTGAAACTATATTTTAATTCTTTCACATCTTATGCTTTACTTGGAGCGTCTGTGTGCTTTTATTTTTGTTTTTTTGTTTGAATAAATTCGGATCCTAGCAATCCTTGTGTGGGAGAGAGACACGCTCCGCTTTTTCATGTGAATACTCATGTTCTTCACTTATATTTGTTGAGTATTCTTAACTAGCTACTGCAGTGCTTTTAGCTCCTGTTTTTCATGCATCTCTTCGAGCTGTTAGCACTTGTTTATAAACTCTCTTGCTGCATTATATATCATTTGGAGAGTTTATGTTTAAATAAATTGATTGGTGTTTGTTTGGAAGAAAGAAAATGCTACATGTGGTAGTTGGTATTGGAAAAGACATATGCATTCTTGTAGATCATTGTCTTGTTTCGATTTGATACTTTGCAATTGTTTTGAGCTCTCAAGTAGATCATGTTTAAGCTCTTGCATCATGTAGTTAAAGCCTAGTAGTGGAGAACTACCGTAGAGCTTGTTGAGACTTGGATGCATATTTGTTTCTCTAAGGTCTAGATATTTTCTGGTAAAATGTTTGAGCAACAAGGAAGACAGTGTAGAGTCTTATAATACTTGCAATATTTTTATGTGATTCTTGCTGTACCGGTTTATACTTGTGTTTGCTTCAAACAACCTTGCTAGCCTAAACTCTGTACTGAGAGGGAATGCTTCTCGTGCATCCAAACCTTGAGCCAAAACCCATGCCATTTGTGTCCACCATACCTACCTACTATGTGGTATTTCCTGCCATTCCAAGTAAATACTTCATGTGCTACCTTTAAACTATTCAAAACTTTATTACTCCTTATTTGTGTCAATGTTTTATAGCTCATGAGGAAGTATGTGGTGTTTTATCTTTCAATCTTGTCATTTACTTCTGACAGACTTTCACCAATGGACTAGTGGCATATACATCCGCTTATCCAATAATTTGCAAAAAGAGCTGGCAACGGGGTGCCCAGCCCCAATTAATTACAACTTTCATTAATAATTCTCTTCACATGTTTTGCCCTGATTTATCAGTAAGCAACTTAATTGCAAATAGACACTCCTCCATGGTATGTGAATGTTGGAAGGCACCCGAGGATTCGGTTAGCCATGGCTTGTGTAAGCAAAGGTTGGGAGGAGTGTCAACTATAAAGAAACTAAAATACATGTGTAAACAAAAGAGAAGAGGGATGATCTACCTTGCTGGTAGAGATAACGTCCTTCATGGGAGCCGCTCTTGAAAGTCTGGTTGACAAGGGGGTTAGAGTGCCCACTACCATTCGTTGACAACAACAAACACCTCTCAAATACTTATTTTGTGCTCTCTATATGCTTTCGAAAACTTAAAAAGCTCTAGCACATGATTTAATCCCTGCTTCCCTCTGCGAAGGGCCTATCTTTTACTTTATGTTGAGTCAGTTTACCTACTCCTTTCTATCTTAGAAGCAAACACTAGTGTCAACTTTGTGTGCATTGATTCTTACATGTTTACTTATTGCACTTGTTATATTGCTTTATGTTGACAACTATCCATGAGATATACATGTTACAAGTTGAAAGCAATGCTGAAACTTAATCATCCTTTGTGTTGCTTCAATGCCTTTTACTTTGAATCTATTGCTTTATGAGTTACCTCTTATGCAAAACTTTTTGATGCTTGTCTTGAAAGTACTATTCATGAAAAGTTTTTGCTTATATGATTCATTGTTTACTCTTTATCTACTGTTAGCAAACTATAGACCATTGCTTTGAGTCACTTCATTCATGACATGAGCCTTGCAATATTTGATCAAGATTGTGTGAAAGCATGTCTCCTCAGAAATTATTTGTTGTTATCGTTTTACCTACTCGAGGACGAGTAGAACTAAGCTTGGGGATGCTTGATACGTCTCCAACGTATCCATAATTTCTGATGTTCCATGCTTATATTATACCATTGCTACATGTTTTATATACACTTCATATCACTTTTATGCATTTTCTGGGACTAACCTATTAACAAGATGCCAAGTGCCAGTTCCCTGTTTTCTGCTGTTTTTGGTTCAGAAAAGTACTTCTGCGAATATTCTCGGAATTGCACGAAACAAAAGGCCAGTCCCTATTTTTCCAACACGTACACGAGTCCGAAGGAGAGACGAAGGGAGCCACGAGGTGGCCAAACCACCTGGCGGCGCGGCCCCCTCTGCCGCGCCAGCTGGTGGGCCCCTCGGGCTCCACCGACGTCCCCTTCGCCTATTTATTCCCCAGGCGAAAACCCTAAAACACAAGTCAATTTCCACGAAGAGTTCCGCAGCGCCGCCGCCATCGACGACAAGTTTCGGGGGACAGAATCTCTGTTCCGGCACGCCGCCGGGACGGGGAATTGCCCCCGGAGTCATCTCCATCGACTCCACCGCCATCTTCATCGCCGCTGCTGACTCCCATGATGAGGAGGGAGTAGTTCTCCCCCGAGGCTGAGGGCTCTACCGGTAGCTATGTGGTTCATCTCTCTCTCCATGGTGTGATCTTTATGTGATCATGTGTATTGCTAGTATCGCTGAATACATTAATAATGTTTATGCTACTCAAGTGATTTTGTCTAGTTTCTGGAGTCATTGTGACAACACGGTATCAAGGTGACAGTGTGGGTACTTGTGTGACTCTATGAATAATTTAGACATTTATCATGGCTTATTCTTGGGAATTGTGGTGTTTGTTTACTCAGACTTTGAGGTGTGCTTTTGCAGCCCTACGCATAGTACTCTTGCTTCATCAAGAAGGAGAATAATCCCGAGTAGTATTTACTTGTGTTCAGTTGTGCTAATCTAGTTGAATATGTAGATGTTACTCTTTATCTATTATGCACTCTAGAGGTTACTTTAATATGAACTCCGGTACTCTCCACGGTGTAAAGGTGACAGTGTGTGCACCGTGTGTGACTCCTTTATGACGTTGTGGCGCTTGTTTACTCCGGCTTGAGGTGTGCTTTTGTAGCCCTACACAATGAATGGTGTTTGTTATCCAACAAGAGAGTGTTTAAGAGTAGCTTTTACTTATTCAGTTATGAGATCATTGTTGAGAGTGTCCACTAGTGAAAGTATGATCCCTAGGCCTTGTTTCTAAGCATTGAAACACCGTTTACAACAAGTTCTGCTACATGTTTGCTTGCTGCCATTTTATTTCAGATTGCATTACTACTTATAATCATCCATATTACTTGTATTTCACTATCTCTTCGCCGAACTAGTGCACCTATACATCTGACAAGTGTATTGGGTGTGTTGGGGACACAAGAGACTTCTTGTATCTTAATTGCAGGGTTGCTTGAGGGATATCTTTGACCTCTACCTCCCTGAGTTCGATAAACCTTGGGTGATTCACTTAAGGGAAACTTGCTGCTGTTCTACAAACCTCTGCTCTTGGAGGCCCAACACTGTCTACAAGAATAGAATCGTGCGTAGACATCAAGGCTCTAGGGGTGGTCAGGCCGACCTAGGGCAGCCCATAGCCGTCACGAGCCCTGACGGGGTCCCTCCTGGGCGAGCGGGGTTTCGGGTCTACAAAAGCGCCCGCCGGATTGTCTTGCGTATCGCGCTTCCGGCGAGCCTCCCGCGGAGTGAGTTGCGGAGCATCTCCCTCAGCGCCGTGGGTACACGTGACGTGTTCGTGTGTCAACACCCAGCTTCATAAAGACCTATCCAATAGTACATAAACGAACACATGTAGATGGTTTTCTCAGAAGTTATCTTATTTCTGATATTAATTCAACATCCCCAACAAACCGTAGCAATAAACAAAACATGGTTTTTCTTCCCATACAAAAAAAACGCATAAATCTATGCTACACATTGCCAAAGAAACGAAGGACACAATGAAGTGCGATAAGAGAACCCAAAGTCCCGCCCGACACTTTTGAATGAGAGCACTCAAATAACAAATGTCGGGTAGACTCAAGATGGTTATAGAAAGAGCATGCAAGATTCACATGTCATCTTCTTTTTGAAATCATCTCTAGTGTGGACAAAATCTTGAAATAGTTGTTACTGAAATGTTTATCTTCAAAATAATTTTAGCTGTCCAGATCCATTTATTACTGGCACCAACAAGATCTCTTACGAGAAAATGGTATAAAGACTTAGTAGAGAAATGTCGATTGGAAGAAAGAGACCAAACAACTCCTTAAGGCACAACTGATCTTTGCTCGATGTGATCTTTGCCAAGCCACGGACGATGACCTTCATCGCGCTCTCGTGCTTTGATCTCATGCAAGGAAGTATTGGAAGGCTGCCAAAGAGAGTTTTGATCTGAAGCTCCCGCCATTACATCCGGCCACCTGGGTCAAAGACATTGTCTTGGACAAAAAGTTATCTGACCAGAGAGAGCAATATTATTTCTATCATGTATGCGATATGGTCAGCGAGAAATCGATGGACACAATATGAGGACATCTCCAACCCATAACATGTGGTGCATAAAGTGAGAGAGAATCTCCTGTTGCTGGAGATGTCGTCAGTTCAGCGGCAAGTGTTGGCTGGCCAGTGCTAGTGACCGCCTGACCCAGGCTGGATCATGATCAACACTGATGGTGCAATTGACTTCGAGAACCGGAACGGAGGAGGAGGTATAACCCGATCACATATGTCCTTCATTGTAGCTTGGAGCAAACCCTTTATGGGCTTACCGATACACTCATCGTCGAAACCGCCCTCCTATAGGGTGCCATTTTTGCGAAATTACGTGGGTTTTCACACGCTGTGATGGAAGTCGACTGTTTAGAGGTGGTGAAAGTCTTCGCATCAAGATTCAAGATCGATCGTGTCGCCTATCCTAGATGAACTAGGGAGATAGCTACTAGTTTTTCTTCATTTAAACTTGTGCATTTTAAGCGAGATCTGAACATTCCTGCGGACCTCTGTGCCAAGCATGCATGTACTCTTTCAGAGACAAAATGCTGGTTTCACAAGTGTCTGCCGTTTCTGGTTAACAACCTGTGGGCTGATTGTATATCTCATGTTAGTGAATCAATAAATCTCCCCAAGTTTAATGGCAAAAATAAGGCACAACAGATCTTACATTATAGCAAGCACTAGCAGTTATGCAAGTCCGTTGATCAAACAAAGTAGGTAGCAACCTTAGCAGAAAAGGAAAATTTAGTTGTTATCCAAAACTCTCTCAAACGTCAAATCTTGAGCTTGATCGGATATCAAACAGCATGGGATACGATACACCATGGAATAGTGTTTGTTTTGGATGGTCGTAGCTTCAACACAAGCATGTCTTTTTTGGAAAGAATGGTGAAATATAGTTTGAGTGCAACCTCGGGAAGTCATTTTTGGCTCAGCCTGCCCTAATTAGGAGGTGAAAAAACTTCGCAAAAAAAGGAGGGAAACAATATGCTTGGATGGATGCATGTGTGGGCTTTGCCCCTAGACGTACGATGAATAGGGTGCACGCGATCTGTTCGCATTCACGGCATGGCCACTTGCTCTGGAACCAACGACAGGTGAAAAAGGTGCGGGTCACCTCAGCGACAAGAGTCGTGAGCGAAAAAGTGTGGGCCACATGCAGACTTGTCAAAAACAAAAAATATCTGCTACCAAGATACGAATGACCTATATATATACTGGACTCTGAGTCTACGGCTCGACCACACACAACTAATTAGATATCTTGTGAATTCGTGATATGGTGTAATGGCGGACATCAGCTGAAGCTACCCAGGCTAGTGGTCTAGTGGAGCTGCCGGCTAGTTCACCTCTCACGCGGTGATGGCGTCAAGGGTTGTGAAGCTGATGCCCAGATCTTCTCTCCATGGTTTTCGAGTCGCGACTCATGCGAGTCGCTCAGGGGTAGCGACTCGGAAAGAGTCGAGCCTGTAGTTGCGACTAGTCGCGACTCGCGACTCGAGTCGACACTAAGTTGAGTCGACCTTTTTGTTGCGACTCATCGACTAGTCGACGACTAGTCGCGCGACTCGAAAACCATGCTTCTCTCACGCCGCTAAATGTTCGCGGCGGCCGGCCGTCCGGCCTACCATTCGGTGTGCTGTCGATGCCACGAGCAGAGCACCTCGGCCTCCTGCCGCTAGAGGTAGCTTGCCCTGCATCTTCTTGTCTTGGCTCATGGGACTGTAAGCCAGTTTGCTTGTCTAATGCAAAGCGAATTTGGAATGAGATATTTTATGGCCCTCCACATCAAGAGGATGCGACACAGGGTGTTGTTTTTACATGCTGATCCATTTATAAATACTCCCTCCGATTCAAAATAAGTGTCGCTGTTTTAAACTGTGGTTAGTTCAAAACTGTGACACTTATTATGAATCAGAGGGAGTACTACTATCAAAAGTTTGGGGATGCTCATCGTTTTTAACTTCCTCCTCCTTGCAGCAGTCGCCAAGAACAGGCCGGTAGCTGCAGAAAATGCTGCAAGCATGCAAAACCTGGTATATATATAGGAATCGAACTATTAAGTATAGCGACCTTCAGTTCATGCAAGCAATGACGCTAGCTAACTCTTGTTCTTGTGTTTCAGTTAGGATTACCAAATGGCACTGCCGATCATAGGAACGCAGAGAGTATAGAACAAAAAAGCAGCTCCGGATCAAACCCGAACCGGTGGCGAAACATCCGAAAAATATACACCATCAACTTTGTATGATGGATGTGCTCGAAAATATCGGAATATCTCGGCATTTTGCCAGTGAGACCAAGAACATCCCCGATGTGACATACAGGTATATGTACTACTAGCTAGGCCTCGAGTAAAGTCCAGTACTATCTTTCGTTCTTTAAAAGATGGCCTATAAATTTTGGTCAAAGTCAAATACACCATGTTTGGAAAAACGGATGTAGTATATATATAGATTCATGGATTTAACAAAAGAACATTTTATAGTTGTTGGTTACAAAGAGATGGAGAGATCATGCTGGACACTGAGACATGTGCCATGGCATTTCGGGTTCTACGGATGAACGGATATGACGTCTCATCCGGTATATATTTGTTCCGTTTTGGAAAAGGAATTGCTTGTTAATTTCTTTTTTTACTGTATATATTTGGTCAGGATTTTCCACCTGGATTTTTTTTTTGCAGATGATCTGTCTCACATTGTTGAAGCCTCCAACGATTTGAATGGCACGCGATATTTATTGGAACTATACAAGGCTTCACAAGTCAGCATCTCTCAAGATGAGTTGATTCTGGATAGTATTGGGTCCTGGTCACGTCGCTTGCTGGAGGAACAACTGAGCTCAAGTGCATCACAAAGGATCCCGCTGCTGAGAGAAGTAAAGACTAAATTTTCCCATGTAATTGATCCTTGAAGGCTTTACCTCTATTAGAAAATAATTCTACTTGGATGATCAAACTATATATGCTTTGGTGTTTGTAGGTAGAACATGCTCTCAATAGCCCCTTCTACACCACGTTGGATCGTCTAGAGCATAAGAGAAACATCGAACAACTCTATTCAATGGAGGATCAGATGCTACACTTGTAAATATTTCCTTCCTTTTTTGCAAATCAAATTCTATGCAATAGATATACACGGTATTGAACCGGACGCCAACCTAATTTGCATTTCTTCGACAGACCTCGGCAGGAAAATGAAGATCTTCTAGCCTTGGGAGTCATGGATTTCAATACAAGTCAATCTATTTACCAGCAAGAACTTGAGCTTCTCGACAGGTAATCTATATTTACACCAACTCTAGACCCAGAACGTTTGTCTTATGTAGGCGATTGTTTTCCATTACAGTTGGGTGAAAGAGAGCAAGCTGGACCAGCTACCATTCGCACGGCAAAAGTCGGCATATTTCTACCTCTCTGCTGCCGGCACCATGTTCTCTGTAGAGCTATCTGACGCACGTATATTCTGGGCCATGAACGGCGTGCTCGCGACCGTCATCGATGACTTCTTCGACGTCGGAGGATCAAAAGAAGAGCTAGAGAACCTCACCGCATTAGTCCAGATGTAAATAATGATAATTACTTCTCATGTTCTCACCACACACTCTTATAATGATTGATTTCTTATCCCATTTACTATGGTTTTCGCAGGTGGAAAAAACACGAGGAAACCGCATACTACTCTAAGCAAGTTGAGATTGTGTTCTCTGCAATCTATAGGTTGGTGAACAAGCTCGGAGCAAAGGCTTCTGTGGTGCAGGGTCGCGACGTCACCAAGCACCTAATTGAAATCGTAAAGCCTATTTCAATCCACGCGCGCGATCTCTCTAGGAAAATTAATTTTCTTCACTGAATGCTGATAATTCATTGAAATTATTTGTGCAGTGACAAGATTTGTTGAGAAACATGATGACCGAGGTGGAGTGGCGGGAGAGTGGGTATGTGCCAACACTGGAGGAGTACATGGAGAATGCAGTCGTGACATTCGCGTTGGGCCCCATCGTTCTCCCGGCGTTGTATTTCATCGGGCCAAAGATTATGGAGTCTACCGAGCGAGATGAAGAGTACATCGAGTTGTTTAGGCTCATGAGCACTTGCGGACGTCTTCTTAACGATGTCCAAACGTATGAGGTATATTAATTGGTCGAAGTTTCTCTGGAGTATTAGAATAAATTCCACTAATAGCTCAAGAACGGCTTTTTTGATCTACGTTGTTGCAGAGGGAGTACAATGAGGGCAAACTGAACAGCGTCTCGCTGCTTGTTATTCAAAGTGGTGGTTCCTTGACCATACCAGAGGCTAGGATGGAGTTGCAGAAGCCTATAGACACCTGCAAGAGAGATCTGTTGAGGTTGGTCCTCCTGGAGGGGAGTATCGTGCCTAGGCCATGTAAGGAGCTTTTCTGGAACATGTGCAAGACGTGTTATTTTTTCTACTCTCGGGGCGACGCATTCAGCTCGCCGGAGGAGAAGATCGGCGCTGTGAATGCAGTTATCCATGATCCCCTTCAACTCCCATGCAGTCTAAAACATTCTCATCCTTCGGCTTGATAAAAAAGGAAAAATATCGAGTTCATGTGTGTATTATTATCATGATGTACTTTTTTTGTAATCGTCGTGTTTATTTTACTAAGAAGTATAATTAGGCTTTTGGTAGCTTTCTATAATAACCACCTTCATGTTATTTTGAGTAAATCTCACGTTTACAAATCTAATTGTGTTCTTGTGACAACTTTTATTCCATTTAAAGTTTATGTTAAGTTTTCCACATTTACGGATTTTACATTATTTTATTACATGTCTAAAATGACATGGCCACTAACTTTTTCCTTGGAGTGGAGGTAGCTAATTTATTTTCAGTGGAAAATGACACATCTGAATGACCTGATTGCTACCTTTTCTCTTGAGTGGAGAGAGTTTTATATAGAAAGCACAATACATTAATAATAAATGTTACGTCAATGATATCCGGCCCATACAACGACGTAATGCAAAGATCTATCAAGACATTAAGAATGCACACAACCAAATCATCAAAAAGAAATAAAAAGGAAAATGACCCTGCCAAGAAGATTGTCGCGTGATCTAACCACCACGGTCAAATTATAGCTTTTCACCTAGAGAAACTCCGAGCAATCTCTAGCCAATGTTTTCCACAAGGAAAACGACTAGAAGTTTGTTATTGTCAGACATAGCCAACAAGGGCTATACCTAGGATTTTCACCCCAAAGTCGAGAATTAACATTCGAAGAGCACCACCAAAACGAAAATCATCATGTGTTCCCGGTTGCCGCCCCACTTGCCAAAAATCACCGCTCCAAAAACCGATCACAAGTCACGTAGTCGCCACACATATGATTTTCACATGGACATCACCATGCAAAGGAAACCGTGTTTGTGTGGATTGTGCTGCCAACCAACATCTTGTATCCAATCCATTGCGCACACAGGACCGTCGACCACGATGACTCGGGTTGCCAGAAACCGATCTAATGGCCTAGCTCAAGTCATGAGGACACAACCAAGACGAGTCACATACTTCTTAAGAGAGCTTCCAGATACGTCATCAGAGACGACTTCATGACATAGAGGACTCCAATGATTAGACCAAACCGAAGAAGCGCGACACAATGCCTATCAACCGATTTGGAAAGCCGACACGCATCCGGCATCAGCGGGAGTTGCGCCACAGGAACAAGGTCGATACGCGAAGCCTGCACGCAGATCACGCGAGGCTCCTATTTATCCGAGATTGCGCGACCAGAAACAGTTTCACGAGGAGACAGTTACCTAATATTGGCAATTGTGGCATATACTAAGTTGAAGCATTAGTGGACTACAACTAACGGTGTTCCGATGATATTTTGAGTGGAAACTGACAAGTTGCACTTACACGTCCGAATGAGACATGGACGTTAACTTTTTTTTTTGAATTTTAAGGCAGTCGTATCTGCCACCCGATTAGATAGATAGAATGTTTATGTACAATGTCATTTGCCTAAGCAAGAGTATCACCGAAAACAAAACAAAAAACAAGAGTCAATCTCCGGGTCGTGTCCATGGGCGAGAGCCCGCTGCTCAATCTCCTCCCACACAATGTGTGCCACCATGATCGGTTGCATAGCCGTGTTTCGAAAAACCCTCCTATTCCTCTCTTTCCAACAACCCCACATGGCGTAGACGAACGCCCCGCTCGCCTCCCGCCTCTTCTCCTTCGGTATCCCGGCGAGCATGCCATTCCACCAAGCATCAATGCTGTGTCCCAAAAACTGGTGGCGGCATCCCAATGGAGCCCTTCCAACCGAAGATGTGCTCTCTCACCTCCTTCGAGAACTGCAATCGAGAAGAAGGTGCTGCACTGTTTCGGGATGGCATCGGCAAAGCTTGCAAATGGGGTCATGTGGCCAACCTCTAATCGCCAAATTGTCCGCGGTGAGGATCTTACCGTGCAGCACCAACCAAGCAAAGAAACGACACTTCGGTTCCGCCTTGGCCTTCCAGAGCTTTGCGGCACGGAAGGGAGGACATGAGCCTGTAAACTGGCACCGGTATGCCGAGGCCGCCGTGTATTCCCCGGAAGCGGTCCATCTCCACGCTATGGCATCCGGTTGTGGTAGCAATTGCACTCCTTGAATGATTTCCCACAACGACGTAAACTGCTGCAGCTGCTCCGAGGAAGTGATATGGAACAGCGCCTTAATCCAATTGTTTGCTTGTATTTCTTTCTGGACAGTGCGGAACTTTCTCGTTGTTATGTCGTAAAGCTGAGGAAACTGAAGCTTGAGTGGGCCTCCTGGCAGCCAACGGTCGTGCCAAAAAAGGCACCTTGCTCCATCTCCAAGCGTGACATCGGTGTAGCACCGAAACAACGCCATATCCGCAGCGTCGCAAGGCAGCGGCATACCTTGCCATGGCCGCTCCTGATCCTTCCACGCAAACCATGGCCACCTGAGCCGTAGCGCGCGGCCAAACTTTTCTACATCAAAAACTCCTAGACCGCCCAACTCCTTTGGGCGGCAGACAGTTCCCCAGTTCACCAACGAGACCGGACGAGCACCGGGTGCGGCACCAGACTTCATCCAGAGGAAAGCTCTTTTAATCTTCTCAATTCTCCGGATGATCCATTTTGGCAACTTGATAACAGCAAGGTGATATATGACGGTGGGCGCGAGTACCGCACGGCATAGGAGCACCCGTCTAGCCCGCGTGAAGTGCTTGCCCCACCATCCCGCAAGCTTTGCACCTAGCTTATCGACGAGCAGCTGAAAATGGATGGCCTTCAATCTCGAGTGGTGCATCGGGAGACCAAGATAGACACACGGAAAGGTGCCTCGCTTAGCCGGGAAGATCTGAAGAGCAGCGGTGATTTGCGCAGCCTTGCCGAACACCTCCAGGAGCAAACAAACCACTAGTAGAAAAAGGACCTTTGGTCCGGAGTCCTGTTTGCCATTAGTCCCGGTTCAAGCAAAAACCGGGATCAATGCCAGGCATTGGTCCCGGTTCGAGCTGACAGGGCCCCGTGAGCCATTGGTCCCGGTTCGGATGGGGGTATCAGTCCCGGTTCGTGGCTGGAACCGGGACTAAAAGGGCGAGCCCCTTTAGTCCCGGTTGGTGTCTCAAACCGGGACTAAAGGGTCTATCTTTAGTCCCGGTTTGAATCTCGAACCGGGACTAAAGACATTTTTTTTTTTAAAACAGATCCCACCCCCCCCCCCCCCCCCCCCCCCGTGGATGTATAGAAATTTTGAAATATGAATTTTGACCTTTTTTGCAAAAACCAGAAAAAAAAAGTAAAACGGCCATAACTTTTGCATACGATGTCGAAAAAATGCGTTCAATATATCAAAAAAAACTAGAGAAAATTTGGAGTTCGATTTCATCTGGGTTTACCCGGTCAGCAATTCTCAAATTCTCCAAATTCCAAAAGAAAAAAAAGTTATTTCAAACAGAAGATTTTTTTCTACAAAATCAAAAAAAATTTAAAAAATTCAAAAAATTAAAAAATTTCTACATTAAGATTAGTATTAATTAATCATTGTTGTTTATGTTAATATAGGTTTGGAATTCAAAAAATAATATCATTTGCCATCGTGTAGGAAGATTTAAGTTTTTGCCAGAAATTCAAATTATTTTATTTTTTTAATTTTTTTTGAATTAATAATTGATTTCTGCATAAAGATTAGTATTACTTAATCATTGTTGTTTATGTTAATATAGGTGGATATAGGTTTGGAATTCAAAAAATAATATCATGTGCCATCAAAGTGTAGGGGATAATAAGATTGATAGCATAGTATTGTCAAGATGTACTCAATGTCATGTTGGAAGGTAGTTGGGAAGGAACTCAAAAGTTAAGCGTGCTATGGGTGGAGCAGTGTGAGGATGGGTGACCGATCGGGAAGTTTGCCTACAAGTGTGAGGATGGGTGGAGCAGTGTGAGCCTACAAGTGTGAGGATGGGTGGAGCAGTGTGAGATTAGGGATGATTCGAGATTAAACTGACAAATAATTCAAATATTCAAAATATCGAAAAAATTTCCAATTTTTTTTTTCAAAAAAATTCAAAAAAAATACACTCATTGGTCCCGGTTCTTAACAAGAACCGGGACCAATGAGTCTCCCCCCACGAGCAGCCAGACCAGGCCACGTGGACACCCATTGGTCCCGGTTCGTGGCCCAACCGGGACCAGCATTGGTCCCGATTGGCCAGTCCCGGTTGGGCAACCGGGACTGATAGCCCAACCGAACCGGGACCATAGGGCATTTTTCTACCAGTGAACCACTCTCATATCCTGAGGATCAGGGCCAACGAAAATGCCCGCATCATCCGCATAAAGAGACACTGCAAACCGCACGGGCCGCTCCCGTGCTGGACAATGTTAGTTTTGGATGGCAGCTTCCGGGCGAACATGTATTCTTTGGAAAGAGTGGTCTATAACTCTAGATATAACTCGATGCAGTCTCTGTTGGACGTGCCCTAATTAGGAGGTGAAATATACTGTCCTATGATGAATGTGGGCTTTTCCCTTTTTTTTTTTGCGAAACACAGTACAACGCAAGCGCTCATATACACGCGCACACACTCACCCCTATGAACGCACGCACGCACACCCTACCCCTATGAGCACCTCCGAGAGACTGAGCCGGCGGGTCGAGTCTTGAGATTGACGAAGTCACCACGGGCGCCTCGCTGTCGACGGGAACGTCGCCTCCCACTGAAGAATATTCCGCCTTAAATGAGAAACACCAGCGTCAAACCTGGGGTTTGAACTCTGGTGGGCTGGGGTACAACCACCCACCTAACCATCTTGCCACAGGCAAGTTCTCGAATGTGGGCTTTTCCCATACACACGTACCGCATGAGCAGGGCTGCGATATGCTCACGAGCCACGACGCATGGCCAGGGACCACTCGCTCAGGAGTCTGGATATTCTGGAACCAACGACAGGTGAAAAAGGTATCAGTCACCTCATCGACAGAAGCTAGTCGTGACTCGTGAGTGAGTGAAACAGGTGTGTGTTCCATATGCAGACTTGTCAAAAAAAATCAGCAACCCACATAGGAAAATGGTTCAATGCTTCTAGAAGTATGTACTCACACGTTTAACATATCTCATATATGCATCTGATTATATTTTTCATATATTCTTAATATATTTCATTACTAATTACTGGATATCCCAAAGTGAGTTCTATGATAACAAACTCAGCCCATATAATTTGTATTATTTGCGCATCGAGCCGCCACCTAGGTTTTGATTACCGGTCGGTAAATCTGGTTACTGAGTGGTAAACGAGGTTCCCGAGCACCCACAGGAAACGCCTTTACCGGTCAAAAAATTCCGAGATTTTTTGAAATTTTGAATTTGAACGCTTAAACATAGATAAATAGTGTGTATCCTGCCCATCAATACAACTAAGATGACGTTGCCTGGTGGCAGTGACATACCTTCATCGCCTCGAGTTCCTGGGTTCGAGTACTCCGCCTGTTTTTACTTTTTTGGGCATTTAAAACAAGGTTCGAGATGCTCTGCAAGCTATAATTATGCAAAAAAGCGTAAAATCAAGTTTGAACATGAGACGTGCTAACCTTCATCGCCTCGAGTTCCTGGGTTCGAGTAATCCGCCTGTTTTTACTTTTTTGGGCATTTAAAACAAGGTTCGAGATGCTCTGCAAGCTATAATTATGCAAAAAAGCGTAAAATCAAGTTCGAACATGAGACGTGCTAACTGCTGAGCGCCTAGAGTACAGAAGCGAGGCTTACCGCTATGCTACAATCAAGGTTGTATCACTTCTGAGTATAATAACTAAATAACCTATTCTAAGAAAATATGGATTCAAAATTTGTTTTTAAAATTTGTCCGGTAACCATTCGGGATTTCTCGGTTACCGCGGTAACCGAGAATCCCGACCCCCTTGGGATTTTTTCAGGAACAAAAACCTTGGCCGCCACCGCAATTTGCGCCGCCTCAAAGCTCCCCCGCGTCATCATTGACACCGCCGCCTCCTGGTCCTCCACCTACACCCTCGTGTAGCCCTCCCAACCACCCACCACCCCCAGTTCGACATCGGACTGGTTCAGGCAGGGAAGCTCCCGTCGTCCGCCTTCTGTTTGGACAACGTGGAAGCAGTGGCAGACGACTTAGCCATGACCATGGCTAAAATCTAATGTCTTAACTACAACACAATTGTCAGGATATTCTTCAAGTAGATGTGATATGGACATGGGAACTAAGACAAGGTTTGCCGCAGCCGAGGTGCCGGACCACTCATGCTATAAGAGCAAGCTCCGCACGGTCGTCATGTTATATTTCTTGGTAAATCATAACAAACTCCCACCCCACTTTGAGATAGGTGTGTAGCTTAAGTACACAAAAATATATAATTAACACTCGATAAATTATTTGGGCTCAGTTTGGGAACTCGGTTTTCTTAAAACCACAATATTCAAAAAATGAAGGCCTAGTTTGGGAGCTCAGTTTTTTAAAACCACGGTATTACAATAACGAAGTATTGGCGTGCCTAGACAACGAATTATTCAGTTTTGTGCAATGCTTAGTTTGGGAGCTCAGTTTTATTAAAACCAAAGTATTCAAAAATTAAAGTATTTGAGTGACAGGCAGACGAATACTTCAATTTCTTGGTTTAGGAAAAAAGATGTCAAGACAAAGTTTCCAAACGACAAAAAAATATTGGGGGAATACTTTAGTTTTGAAACCACATTATTCATTGCATCCAAACACGTCAAAGTATTTAATACTTCAGTTTTTTAGAAACCGTGGTGTTCTCATAATATTTCAAAATACTTTGATGCCAAACGGCCTCTAGTTTATGAAAAAAAAAGTGGTCAGGACTGAAGTTTCTATTATGGCAAAAAGAATTGCAATTTTGTACAGTACTTCAGTTTACAAAACCACAATATTCATTGGACCCAAACACGTTAAAGTATTTAACACTACAATATTTATTAAAACCAAAGTATTAAAAAATAAAGTATTTGAATGCCAGGTGGATGAATACTTCAGTTTCTTGGTTTAGAAAAAAAGAGGTCAAGACAAAGTTTTCGACAAAAAATACAGTTTTTGGGGAATACTTTAGTTTTGAAACCACATTATTCATTGCACCCAAACATATCAAAGAATTTAATTAATACTTTCGTTTTTTAAAACTATGATATTCACATAATACTTCCAAAATACTTTGATAGCAAACTGGCCATTGGCCTCTTTGTCCTTATCATCCTTTAGTTTCATGAAAAAGATTTATGCCTAGTTTGGCAGGGAAGCTTTTCTAAAACTGAACTATTCTAATAACACGATATTTACGTGCCTGGCATCCGTTTCAGAAAACTAGGTGCAGGGTTGGGCTTAGTTTGGGAGCGAAGTGTTTTTAGAACCAAAGTATTCGAAAACCATATTATTTCTATGCCTAGCAGGCTAGCAAAACAATACTCCAGTTTTGGAACAAAGAGGTCTCCAACACCTCAAAGTATTTAATATTTATTAAGTATTTGTGTAAACCGAAGTAATCTTCAAAAATACGGAGCTCCCAAATGGAGCCTTGTTTTTTCAATACTTCAAAAAATAGTACGTTTTGAGAGATATTAAAGTATTTAATACTGCAGCTTTTATTCGCAGCCAAACGCATAAAGTATTTGAAACTGCGGTATTTTCAGAAACCGTAATATTATTTAAATACTTCAAAATACTTTGATACAAAATTAAAATAAACTAATCATAGCTAATCTCGATTGGGAGCAATTGAAAAATTATCAAGAAATAAAACAATAGAATTGACACTTGAGACTTCGAGAATTAGATGCAAACAATTACGTGGTTTAGGAAGACAACACCGAGGCGGCAATTGGGAGCCGCGCGCTGAAGATTCGTGAGCGCGGATCACTTCGGCGGTATTCATGGCGGCGGCTGCAGTACGATGGAGCTCTGGGACATGGCTACGACAGCTTCCTGGTGCGTGTGGTATAGAAATCGTGTATACCAGCGACTCAGTGAGGCGGCGGCGCGATGGAAGTCCAAATCTCAGCCGAGCGATGCGTGGGCTACGGAACGACATTCGGCCTGCACGCCTGCAAGGCCCTCTGCACATATGGAAAACCGGCAGCCCCTCGCGGCCTGCCTCGCTCCTGTTCCGACGGACGCCTCCTCCCTGTTTCCACCATCGCCGTCAAACCACTCCAGACTCCCGCCCACCAAACCCCTTGCCGCTCATACCTGGATCCATCTCAGCCTTGATGTCGATGCAACCGTCGCTGCGCCGGAGCCTTGCAGTGGGATCTGGTGGTGACGGATCTGATGGGATGATGACACGAGCGCTACGTCGCCGGCTTTGCCTCCTCGCAGCGTCGTCCGAGCGCGATCGATCGGGCGATCTCGGCGCGTCATCGGCGAGGCCACCGACAGAAGCGCGTCGCCAGGTACATTACGGTCCGGAGGAATGGAGGGATTGGGCCAACCAGCTTCCCCTGGACCTCGTCGAGGAGATCTCCGGCCGGCTGCTCTCCCTCGACGTGGCCGAGTATCTCCGCTTCCGCACCGTTTGCAGGCCGTGGCGCGGACTCACCGCCGACCCGCGGGCTGCAGGCCTCCTGGACAGGCGCTTCCGCCCCGGCAACTGGATGCCGCTCTCCATGATCCCCGACGGCGAGCCCCACCGCCGCCTCCTGAACCATGCCACTGCGGCCTATCTCGGCGTCCACCTCCCAGCGCTCTCCACGCACTGCCACATCTGCGACGCCGACGGCCTCCTCCTCCTCTTCCACAAGCCCACCATGGCCATGCGCCTCCTCGACCCTCTCACCAACACCGTCACCGAGTTCCCGCCCATCTCCAGCATCGTTGTTGCCATCCCCCCTATATACATCCTGGTTACCCCCTGCCGGTGTTGAAGAACCCCGTCAGATTTATTCCGTATGCGATCAATGGCGCGGGAATTGACGACTCCACCTCCCCGCCGACACTCTTGCTCTGCCTGAGAGCCTCTTTGTCCACCATCATCTTCGCCAAACCTGGCGATGCGCACTGGACGCTGGTCAGCCCGGGCCAGGTCTCCAACCCCGATGACAACAGGCGTCGCGAGGTACTCTTCTGCACATTGCTGTCCCTGGGAGGACGCTGCTACATCAGCTCGCCGGAGGGCTCGGTCTACCTTCTCGAGCTGCAGCAGCCGATACCTCGGCTGGTGGAGGTGGTTGACCAGCGCCGTTTTGCCGAACCAGACACCATTTGGTTCAGTCACATACTGTCGTTCCTGGTCGGCGGCACCGGCGGGAGGATGCTGATGGTGCGGTACTGGAGAGGCATGGAGCGCTTTGCCGGCGGTGTTGGGGCTTACGATCAGAAGGAGCTATTCACGGTGGGTGGCATCAGCAGCCGCATTGAGGTGCTGGAGGTGGACATCGCCGGCAGGAGGCTGGTCCCCGTGGGGAGCCTTGGCCGGTACGCGGTGTTTGTCGGCTTCACGCACTGCTTGCACATCTCTACGGAGATGTTCCCCTCCATTTCTGCCGACACTGTATACCTGGGCTGCTATCATCAGCAAGCTCGTGGGTTCAGCATCTATCATATCAACAAGAAGAAGAACCACAGGAGGACCGAGAACAAGCACAAGTTCGTGTACAAGGCAAGCCGGGGTTTTGCTCCCGCTGCCAGACCCTTCAACCTTCACGAGTATCTTGTACTCTATGTCGACCGTAGACACAACTTTAGTGGCCCATGTCTCAATCATGCCACATCTTGTTATTTTCCGTAAGCCATGTATCGATCCGTGTGGCTGCAGCCTGTTTAGTGTGGCATGTGACGACCAACCTTGACAGTAGGTAACCAAAAACTTTGCTCTCTACTTGGTGTGACTTATGCAACCTAAGTAAGCTGCGGTTTTGGGCATAAGACACCTTACTACTTTGAATGAATCTCCTTATTACAAGTTTATCATGGACAAGGCCAAACTAGTCTCTTCAGGCACAAGTTCTAAAGGGTAAGTATTTCTCAAAACACAACTGACTAGAGAGTTGGGCGAAAATCTAGGACCTGGGATTCCAACCTCAGGGGAGTTTATGTAATTTGGGCAGTTTGTTAGACTAATGACTATTTTTGTCATAGACCTGCAAGTACGTACGTACTGTTTTTTTTTTGGAGAATAGAGATTGATTACTGGGTACTGTCGGAGTACAAATAGTTCATTACAAGATCTCTAATATAGCTGGGAAGCTCGTTACGCAAGACACGGTCCCCATCAGAATAAGCTAGCTTAGCAAGCCCATCGGCTACTCTATTACAATCTCTGCTTGCTGAAAGGATAGAAAAGCACAAGAAGCTGTTGATCAGGCTTCTAGCCTCTTCATAGTAGAAGCAAAGGGGTGATCTGTTTGTATCCTTGGAACGTAGAGCCGCAGCCGCCTGAGCACAGTCCAACTCCAGGATTATTCTAGCATGGCCATCGCTAGACGCAAGCTTGGGACCCATGATCAGGGCCTTAACCTCAGCCTCCTCTGCATTGGGACAGTTGGTGAGGGTGGAGTGGGCTGCCAGAAGGACAGAGCCGTGCTCGTCTCTGAGAACAGCACCAACACCGCCCGTGAGGTTCGAAGCACGAAAGGAGCCATTTGTGTTCCGTGTGTGTGTGTGTGTGTGTGTCTGTGTGTGTGTGTGGCAGTGGGGGGGGGGGGGGGGGGGGGGGGGGGTGGTGGTGCCCAGGAACAGGCTGAGGCTGTGTCGCGGAGGGCGACGCTGCTGCCACATCTTTCAGCTTGTGATCTTCGACAGATGCAGGAAACTGGCAAGAGTCGAGTTGCATTGATAGCAAGAAGCTGACCGATTCCCCGATAGTGGCAGTTACTTTTTGGTGAATGACATCGTTCCTGAGGTGCCAGGATCTCCAGAGTATACCAGCAGGATCCTAGCTCGGGTCGTTTTGTCACACTTGGCCAGGAGAAGAAGCAGCCAGTTGCTGCCGGTGTAATGGAAGAAGGATTCAGCTGGGAGCTTGTGACGAAGTACAAATGTAGAATACATTACATCAAATAGCAGCGGAAAAGAATAAAAGTGGTGGCTCCAGCAAATATGCCACAGGCAATCGGCTGGAGTATCGTAATCCTAGTCATCGCTCTCCATGTTTAGCTACTATCATCTGCACATGAGTAGGTGCAGGTCAGTACATTGAATGTACTTGCAAGTCTACACCAATGCGACCTAGTAAATGTACTAATATATGCGTAGGTTGACAAAGGGATTGTCTATAGGGGTTTAATCTTTTGCGAAAAGCAACATTTTACCATTTCAAATCTTTTGAGTTTGTCAATACTCTAACTCATCCTATGTTTCGTAAAACATTTATAAACAATATAGAGCTAGAAGATCACAAAGACCAACTAGCCTAGATGAAAGTCACCTATGAGCGACATACGAACATAGGACTTTGCCCCCAACATCCCACCTATGAACGACACACGGATATAAGGTTTGAAATTCATTTGATTTATAAAACAAAGTTGAGAAAGACATCTCTAAGTAAAGCCACTCAGCAAGTCTCGCCCATTCCCGTGGGCACGGCTAATCAATCAGATTTTAAGACTTTGTAGAGCTTGTACACTTTTTCCACTTGACACGACCAACCGAGGTACGTCGTGACGAGACTTTTCATTAGTAGCTAACTACTTATTTATATATGGGCCCGCCTGCCACTATGGACACAAAGTCCCTCTCCAAATGACGTTCCTTAAGTAGTTTTCCACTAGTTACTAGATCAAGCCAGAGCCCATATAGCAAGTGGTTGTACGGTGCTAAACTGGGCAAAATAAACCCGATTATGTGAGAACTTGTCTGTGGCAAGATGGTTAGGTAGGTGGTTGTACCCCCAGCCCAGCAGAGTTCAAACCCCAGGTTTGACGCTGGTGTTTCTCATTTAAGGCGGAATATTCTTCAGTGGGAGACGACGTTCCCGTCGACAGCGAGGCGTCCGTGGTGACTTCGTCAATCTCAAGACTCGACCCGCCGACTCAGTCTCTTGGAGGTGCTCATAGGGGTAGGGTGTGCGTGCGTGCGTTCATAGGGGTGAGTGTGTGCGCGTGTATATGAGCGTCTGCATTGTACTGTGTTTCGCAAAAAAAAAAACGATTATGTCCTTTTGAGATCCATGTGCGGCGGTCCCCACCAATTTGAGCACATAGCTCCACACGCGTCGTCCCATCATACCACTTCGCCCTGGATAAAAACATTTTCCATTTTTTATAAACATCTTTTCACAAACATCATTGTTTCATAAACATTTCTTAAATTGAACCCCAATGATTACCATATAGCAGGGCTAAGCATATCTAAGATCTTAAAAATTACTATAATTTATTCTAGCACAGTTTTCCTAGGGTAACAAGGTGTGGTGATAAATCCTAAGGCATAATCTACCGTGGGACATAGCTATTAAAACACTGCCAATTCTAAAATACTTGTAATAATAAAATCAATACTATCGCTTGCATTCCTAACTTTTCATAATCAAAATAGCATTGCAAAAATAAATGATATGAAGATGTGGTGCAACTTGCCTTTTATCGATGAAGTATTAAACCTTCGTTGTCGTAGTAACACTCTCCCGATAATACCCCGTAATCTATACGCGAAAATAGTCGAATAAACTCAAAATTAAAATTTATGAGCGAAATAGAAATTCAAATATTATAAATACAAATATTTCTCAATAGTATTATAGAAAACTGGATTCTATGAAATTTGGTGGAGAAATGAGTCAAATTGGAGACAAGACGACAAAGATATGATTATCAGAATGTTTGATTCAAATTCAATTATCTGAATTGAACCATTCTAAGATGTTTGTAATATTGGAATGTTGTTTCTAACAGATAGTATTTGGAATTATCTATCCAACGCAAAAAGAAACATTGAATTTGGATCTGAAATGAGCAAGATATTGCCGTTTGAAAAATTTAGAATTTTCTGCCAAGGATCCTGCCGGGGCAGAGGCGTGGACGCCTGACTGGCGCTGACTGAGCGGCTGACGTGGCGCCAACATGGATGAATCTGGCAAATAGGAATGCGCCACATCGGCGCGCAGCACTAGGACCTGGGTTCGGCCGACGGCGGCGCAATAGTGGCCGGCGAGCGATGGCGATCGGTTCAACCGGAGAGATGGGGACGAGGGAGTTCGGTTGAGGGTCGCGACGCTCACCGGGTGTGTCTGAATCGTCGGCGGCGAGGTGATACGACGGCGGTGAACTCGACTCCCGTCGGCGTGGCTGCTCCCGAGCTCAATCTCTCAAGGTTGAACCAAAATTCATTATGATTTGAACAATGTTGAGAACAATCTCTCAAAAGTTTTATATTGTTCAGAAATTTCAGCACACTCAAAACAAATGAATAATATTATTTAATTAATTTAGCATTCCAAAATTCAGGAAATTATTAAATTCGACGCTGAGAATATGATGACGGCCAAAAATCGTCGGCATATCAGATATGCCGTCAGCCTATATGAATGCCAACGGTATTCATGTGTTTGCCGATGGTTTTGTATGCCGGCGACATATCTGATATGCCGATGACATAACTGATATTGACGACGGTTTTTGGCCGTCGGGAGCTATCTGTTTTCTGTAGTGATTTCCCTGTCTCTATTTGCTCTCGATCAAACTTGTTGTGATGTCCAAGGAAATTAGTGTAGTCCAATGAGACAAATTTCGGCTTGGAAGGATCCCCGACCAGCTGGCGGCATCCAATGTTTCACACTGTGCCAACTTGTTCATCTAAAATGTTATAGGTTCCACCGGCTCCATGCTTAGTTTTATATGAAGCACGCGATCATACATCAAATTCTCTATATATTTTTTGAAACGGGGCAAAAGCTTTGCCTTATATTGATAAAGAAGGAGCAAACACGGTACAGGCCGAAGCCGAAATTAAAAGGTTCACATGGTGAAAAAACTAAATTAGGCGATCATCTCCGCAAGCGACTTGGCCCCCGCCAGGATTCAGCTCCCTCCCTCGCTCTTGATCCGCTGAAAAAGCACAGCGGGCATCGAGAATTTGTTGTTGAAGACTCTTTCATTGCACTCCTTCCAAATCTCCCAAGTGATGAGCGTGATGGCCGTCTTAAGTCCTTTACGGGATGGCGAGGCAGTAGCCGCCATATCTGACTAGTAGTCAATCACCCGGGGCTTCGTGGTTGCGATGCATTGCATGAGCGAGGGGAAATTCAGCCAAGAGGCGGCGTCCGCCCAAATTCTTCTAGAGTAACGGCACTCAAAGAGAATATGTCTTGCAGTCTCAGGCTGGCATTTGCAGAGCTGGCAGAGCGATTGATGGGGCCAACCTCTAATAGCCAGTCATTGAAGTTCGAAGAACCTACTACTCTTGCAATGTGGAAAGAGACTAATCGACAATTTGCAAGCCCCCTATTATACACACCCACAGGGCCATATGCAGTTTAAAACATGCATAGCACACAAGATGCTTTGCAGGCCACCGGCGTAAGAGCTGGGCCCCTCTCCTTCCGCTTGACGCTCCGGCCGCAGTAGGGAGGGGGACCCCGTTTTTTGCATGGTAATTAGGGTTAGGAAGTTTCTGCCATGGTGCGCCGTTGGGGTGGTGGGAGCGACGCCCGGGCAAATAAATCTACCTCAACTCTACTCCCACACCGGAGTCTTGGAGTTGGCGGCATTGTGTGCTTGCCGATCTTTCAGATCGGTGGCTGTAGGGTTCATGGATGGTGTCAGCGAGGCGGCGGCGGCGACTCCATCAGATTGGTTTTTCCTCCTGCTCTGTCCCCGTTGCTGCGGCGATGTCTCCGGCGCCATGGTGGAGCAGAGAGGATTCGTCCAGGAGTACGTGCAGACGGTGGTCTGCACTGGTGACAGCTGGAAAATGGTGCACCTTGTGGTGGGTTCGTGGTTGGAGGCTGACGGTTCTGGTTCCCTACTCCGACGTCGTCGTGCGGGGGTGACAGTGCTGAAGTTCGATGGCGTGTCCGGGGTCGTGCTGCCCCGGTCTGATTCTTTTAACGGCAATGGTTTGTCATATGGCAAACTACTTTGGAGGTCCGAAAAGCTGATGATCAGCGATGGAGGCGCGTCGAGCTCGGATGAAGAGGTGATCTGTCTAATTTTTCTTTGGTGGCTGCTACGGTGGTGCCGAACAAGATGGATAGACGTTGGTTTGTCACATAGGATTATCCTATCTTTACAGATCGGTGTATACGTACTTTGTATCTCGTCTTTTATTTATCAATGAGAATCGTATTACCATGAAAAAAATATGTGTTTGGTTTCATGATATGTACGCACATAAGAATGTCCACTATGTGCTGCAAATGCAGTTCGGAGGGTTTTTTAACCGATTCGATACAGTGCACAACACCGGCTTATATTACCCGATAGAAAAAGCTATGCCTCTTTTTGGTTCCACTCATGCCAGTGGAAAACGATTTGGGATACAAATGAAAGAGTAGAGGTTTTTTCTGAGGCTAGGCCCATGGCTGCAGTTCGACGTATGCAATTGGGCAGCGATTCAAACCCTTAATCTTTTGCAGTGAATCGACACCACATAATGGATGGTCTAAATGTTTTTAGATTTTTTTTAGTTATTAGTATGTTACCTATTGCAATCATAATATTGTTAGGGAGCGTCTACATCGTGGCCGACTTAAAATAAACTAACTCTTAGCTCTTCATTTACAAATTTGTTCATATATAAAAAAATGTTCACATGTTAAGACGATTGTTCGTCATACGAAAATATATAAGGTATGACAGATCTATAAATATGCTCACTGTCAAGTAGTAAGTTGTCCTCTAGTTTTGTTCTCAAAGTTTAGAAGAATGTACTTAAAATTCTGCACACATCTCAAATTCGTCGGTAATTCTCAGTAGATAAGAATTAGCAAACCCGACATTATTAGGTCGGATCTAACCTCCCCGATGGGTTCACAGTTTTTTAGCCGAATACAGATGTAACTTTACGGACCTGCGGACCTCGCGCTGAAAATCCTACGTGACCCCGAAAAATGTTACGGCTCCGATAGATTGACCGACAATCCAAGTGAGGCCTAGGGAAAACTGTGACAAAATCAGGTTGCTCGTTTTCGCTCTCGTACTTCAGTGTAGGCTTATCGCTCATATAGCAAATTAATCGATCCTTGTTTAGGTAAGCATATTCTGGTCCATCTAAAAAAACAAAAAAAAAAGCATATTCTGGTGCGGCTGCGCGTGCTAAAGGAAGTACACGTATTGTACTGTTGTCTCTTTTTATATGTGTTTGGTTTCATGATATGTACGTATATAAGAATGTCCACTATGTGCTGCAAATGCAGTTCGAAGTGTTTTTTAACCGATTTGATAGAAAAAGCGATGCCTCTTTTTGGTTCCACTCATGCCAGTGGAAAACGATTTTTGGGATAGAAATACAAATGAAAGAGTAGTTTTTTTTCTGAGGCTAGCGCCGGGCAGTGATACCGGTTCTTTGCGTACTCTTATTAATACCACAGCCAAGGTCAACCTTATCGGCGGCGTGCGACTCGGGGTCTCGGGCGGCGGGACGGCACCATTCGGTCAGCCCCGCCGCCGGCAGCGGTAGCGGGCGGCTGGGCGCCAACAATGGGGTCAGACCCGTGCCGTGGTAGGAGGGCGCGACCAGAAGCGACAGCCCGCAGCGGGCACGTGGCGCGGCGGCACGTAACCTTGGGGTTCAGATCCGCGCCAAGCTAGCGGCCGCCGGCCGCGGCCGGCAGAGGCGGCGCCATTAGATGATAGCTCGAGATTTCGTTCATCCTGTTGTCCGTGAAGAAGGCCATCGCGGATTTGAAGAAAATACCCGGACCCTTTTATAACTTCATGAAGTGGATGTCTGAGAGTAGCACCATCTGTAGACTGTAGTGTGCTCATCAGCGATGTCCCAGTTTCGTCAGACAATGAGTAATTTGTGACACATCTCTCCTTTCTACAAAACAGCAAATATTGATAGGGGGTTCTCAGGAGAAAATGAAAGCCCCAAAACATGGTATGTACATCACTGCCGATTCCTTGTTTTAATTGAATGTTTGAGGCTCCCCTATCGATCATGCCATTACTGTCTCAACTAAATCAGGAACGGAGGGCTAGAATAAGGAAGCAGCTCTTGGAACCGGAATTGTCACCGTCTTCGTATGACACCGCATGGGTGGCTATGGTGCCCATGCCCATGCCGGGCTCCAGTCAGGTTCCGTGCTTCCCGCAGTGTGTTGAATGGATACTACAAAACCAGCAGGGCAATGGATCTTGGGGTCTTAGGAAAATGGACTCCTTGGTCAACAAGGATGTCCTCTCATCCACATTGGCGTGTGTGCTTGCGCTTAAGAGATGGAATGTTGGCCCTGAACACATAAGTAGAGGTATGGACAAATATGCATTTAGCTGTTAGTTGATTGATTTATGTCATTTTAACATAAAAATGATACTGCACAGGACTACATTTTATTGGAATAAATTTCTCCGTTGTTCTGGAGGAGCATATCGCTGCTCCTATAGGCTTCAGTGTAACTTTTCCCCATATGGTTAGCCTTGCCATTGGGATGGGTTTGGAACTTCCTGCTAGACAAACTGATGTTGATAGCATCTTTCACCTCCAGGAGATGGAATTGAAAAGGTTTGGCAATGAAAATTCTGGCATGCACACATGCTGTATTTCCTCTCCATTTAGACTTCAAGGACATCTGGTCGCTAAAGTTTATATTATGCAATGGACTAGATATATACTTATATGAATGGAAATTTATGCCTGCTTTTCTTTTGATTTTTTAAAGAATGGAAAAGCCTTGCGCTTAATTTCACGAATTTGGAGGGAAAATAGGATAACCGTGCATTCAGATATGCATTATTTTTACTTAGATGTGTCACTTGTGACTTGTGAGTAACATTTCTTTAAATCCTTGAATTAATTTTTTCAGACTTGCTGGGGATAAATCTTGTGGGAGTGAAGCTTATATGGCTTATGTGGCTGAAGGATTAGGAAACATGCTGGACTGGAGTGAAATTATGAAGTTCCAGAGGAAGAATGGATCATTTTTCAACTCTCCTTCCACAACAGCTGCTGCTTTAATCCACAACTACGATTATAAAGCCCTGCAGTACCTAAATCTACTTGTTAGCGAATTTAGCGGCGCAGGTGACTCTGCATGCATACCTCCTACTTGTGAAGAATTAGCAAGGGTGTATACTGTTGCCACATACCTAATGGAAATATACTTTTGCAGTACCAACAGTGTATCCACTAAACATACAATGTCAGCTTTCAATGGTGGATTCACTTGAAAAGATCGGAATTTCTCGGCATTTCTCTAGTGAGATAAAGAGCATCCTTGACATGACATACAGGTACTGGCCATGAGTAAAGGTTTGATATCTCTAATTCTCTATTAAGTAGTTTGTAAACTTTGGCTGTACGTAATTTGCAGTTTGTGGTTACGGAGAGATGAGGAAATCATGCTGGATGTAGCAACGTGCGCAATGGCGTTTCGACTTTTACGTATGAATGGATATGATGTTTCCTCAGGTACCTCCTCAGGGTGAAATTAGTTGTCTTACTGATTTTTGGTCCTGATTTTACTCACTAATTTTTATCTGGCTCAGATGACCTCCCTCATGTTGTTGAAGCCTCCACTTTCCAATTTCGACTTCAAGGATATTTAAATGATACAAAGTCTATACTGGAATTATATAAGGCATCAAAAGTCTTTATATCAGAAAATGACTTTATCCTAGATAACATAGGCTGCTGGTCACACAACTTATTGAGAAATAAGGTGTGCTCTGATCAGGTGCAAAGAACGGCAATATTTGAAGAGGTGCCTACATGAAATTTAAAAGTTAGAAAAGTCGATCCTAGTTCTCGCTGAGGTGAACTGTGGCACAAATTATCGACTTCCCTATAATTGCATGGTTTCATAATGCAGGTGGAGTATACTCTTAATTTTCCCTTCTATTCCACGCTGGAACGTCTACACCACAAGTGGAATATTGAACATTTTGATGCTAGAGGCTCTCAGATGTTAAAGACAGAATACTTGTAAGGTTATCATTTCTCAAAATTCATGTTCGGACGAATCATGTGAAATTTAAATGTTACATACTAATTTCAAAGATTTTGCTGAATCAGGCCATGTCATGTCAACCAAGATCTTCTAGCTTTAGCTGTTGAGGATTTCACATTTTCCCAATCTGTTTACCAGGATGAACTCCTACATCTTAATAGGTAATCTGATTTATGATATCTTGTTCTTATTACTTAATTTCCTTTCTTATAGAAAAATTTACGATTTTATTTTTGCAACAGTTGGGTGAACGAAAATAGGCTGGATCAGCTACAATTTGCACGGCAGAAGCTGACATATTCCTACCTCTCTGCTGCAGCTGCCATATGCCCTCCTGAATTGTGTGATGTTCGCATTTCATGGACCAAAAATTGTGTGCTCACATCTGTTGTTGATGACTTATTCGATGTTAGAGGATCAAAAGAAGAATTAGAAAACCTCATATCATTAGTTGAAAAGTACAAACTTTTAACTTTGTGTTTGTCTGCTCTTTCTAAAGAACTGCAGCTGTTTTATGCATTTCTAAGGAGTCATCTTTGCTGTCTTCTAATGGTTGTCTTAGGTGGGATGAGCACCACGAAGTCAAGTTTTACTCTGAGCAAGTAAAAATTATATTTTTGGCCCTGTATACTACAGTTAACCAGCTTGGTGTACAGGCTTCTACCGTTCAAAACCGTGATGTTACAAAACACTTGATTGAACTAGTGAGTTTCATGACAGTCCCATTATTCTGAATTGCACTTTCTTCAGTACTAACCGGTTGAAACACATCTACAGTGGCTATGTCTGTTGAGATCAGAAATGATAGAGGCAGAATGGAGGATGAGCAAATATGTGCCAACAATGGAAGAATACATGAAAAATGCACTTGTCACAGCTGCTCTGGGGCCCATTGTACTCACGTCATTGTACTTTGTTGGAGAAGAGCTATTGGGGTGTGTAGTCGAGATAAAGAGTACAATGAGTTATTTAGGCTAATGAGCATTTGTTGTCGTCTTCTAAATGACAGCCAAAGCCTTGAGGTATTTTCTATTTAGCCCCCTTTACAAATAAATATAGAACTGACATAACTTCCTAAAAAATTAGAGGCAATCTTTTAATTTGCTTACTATGTTATATCAAATTCACATATGAGATTATAGTCACCATATTAATTCCAGAATATAATGAATTCTTTATTATAAATTCTCACATAAATAAATAATTGTAATCACTTG
This sequence comes from Poa pratensis, assembly GCA_947311845.1. Lineage (NCBI taxonomy): Eukaryota > Viridiplantae > Streptophyta > Magnoliopsida > Poales > Poaceae > Poa > Poa pratensis. The sequence goes on along the minus strand of CAMZMU010000050.1, from coordinate 17,317,267 downwards.
GCCCTCCATTACGTGCATTTGTGCGAATGCATGCCTGCGCACACACGAACATACGCTTTCTTAACAGTTAACACATGCTTAGTTCAATCTGCAAATTCTGCAAAGTTACTACTCAAAGCGCAGCCACATCATGTTTGTAAATGTGAGCATCAGGATTTAAACACAACAGAGTGGAGCCGTGCCTCCACAACTCCACCACTCTTAGAAGCGTTTGGATAATAGATCATTAATAATTATTCATCACTATCATACTTCATAAACTTGTAGGTAGCAATGGGCTGATTCTGACAAATTTACTATGTTCTGTTGCAGAGGGATGAGGGCGGCGAGAAAAAATTGAATAGTGTTTTACTGCTTCGTCTTCACAGTGGTGGTTATGTTTCAAAGAAGCGGCTAGAAAGGCGATTCAGAAGTCTGTGTTCACTTATATGACAGACTTGCTAAGATTGGTTCTCAAGGAGGAAGGTGTTGTTCCCAGGCAATGCAAGGAGCTGTTCTGGACGATGTGCAAATTATGTTTCGTGTTCTATTCTGAGACTGATGGATATACCTCGCAAACAGAGATGGTCAGTGCAGTGAATGCAGTTATCCACGAGCCACTCGAACTGTCAAGTTAGAAATCCATCCTTGGCTGTTTCTGTCAGCAAAATAAAAAACGATTCCCTGTATTTTGCATGTTGTGGTGTGGCAGTAAAAATATTAGCTGTAAATTTGCTCTTCCATTTGTTTATGCGTCTGTTCTTTTTTCGTTTAGCAGAAACAAATGTTTGTTCTCTAATCTTATCGATCACTAGGAAAGTTATCATGCATGCTCTTCAAGTTTATCCCACTACTAGGAAACGAACAGTACTAGGCTAATAAAAAAACCTAAAAGATAGAATATATCGATTTGATCTGTATGTGGCAACGAACAAAGGAGATGATCGTTTTGGTCCCTTGCCGACAACTTATCATCCACAGCAATGTGTCCCTTTAAAAATCTATCAAAGAAGTTCCAGGTTGTGCTAAAATTTATTAATAACTGAACTGTAGTACACTACAGAAGAAACACATAGAGGAGTCTATAGCTTCATGCCGGGGAGACTTGCTAAGGTTGGTTCTGAAGGAAGACATTGTTGTTCCTAGGACATGCAAGGAGCTGTTTTGGAAGATGTGCTAAATCACCTGTTCTACTCTCAAACTGATTGGTACAGGCGTATAGCTCGCCAACAGAAATGGTCGGCGTCGAATGCAGTTATCAATGAGCCTCTCAAACTCCAAATTCACCATCTATCTTCTTAGATGTTAAATCAGAAACATAGAGATTTCCCAAAGGATCGCGTGCTATTCTCAAATGAAAAAGAGTTTCTTGATAGTTTCAGTACCCTGTTTATTTATAGCGATATGGTGCAGTACCCTATTTATTTATGTGGTGGTGCAAAACGGTGGTAATGTGGTGATGGAAACCGGTCTCTTGATAGTTTCAGTTTCATGTGTAAAGGCGTTGGTTGTCTCGGACCTCTCGGTGATATAGTACTTGTTCATGGTGCATTTTTACATACCTTAATGCAAAGACGGCTCGATGTTCTCTAAAAAAAAACTAGTGTCACCCTTACAGTTACGGATCTTGCTTATTACGTGAGCAGTTAACAGTTGACCACCTCTGCTATATATGTGGAGCAGAGGCAAACTTTTCATATTGTGACCATGCTGATGTACTATAGATCAAGTTAGGCTCAAGGCTGAAATGAAATGAAGATCTGGTCTTCCAAGTTCATCCAGTGCATCAAAAATATTAATACCAGTAGTTAGTCTCCTAGCTGTTTTACCGTGTTCTTGTATTTATTTCCCCCTGCAATCCTAGTTGTCATATGAACTTTTAATCTGAAGATGCTTGGATCAATGTCTTAATCTGCCATGTGCTGAAAGCAGTGATCAGACTGATTAACTAATACAGATTCCATGGGTTTAGCGTGAATACGAAGTCAGCATCTACTATTTGGCTTAAACAATTGTGCAAAAAAAGATCAAATCTAAAGGGGAAAACCAGCAGCATCCTGACTAAATCAGTCCTGGTTGTATACTACACATGTCAAGGAATCACCTTTGCACGGTATCAGCCTTAATATAATCAACATCGCACTAATAAGCTACTTTTTTAGATAAAACTCAGCTACTTACAAAAAATGCATTGCTGTGGCCTAAAAAAAATCGAGAAGAATAATTATATGGAAAAATTGGCTCATCGATCGATCTGCATTCTCTTCGTGCCCTCATACAAGGTTGAACGCGCACTGGTCATAGCCTGCAGAGATCATGAGAAATGGAAAACCACGGTAAGAAATCAAGATCCTGCATGAGAGGAGCTCTACCATGATCACGATCACGTAATCAGCTACTTACTGGGGTCACTGGTGACAATGGTGGCGGTGCCGCCGAAGTCGCAGGTGCCGCCGTTGGCCCTGGTCATCTGCCAGTAGCTGTTGAAGGCGTAGGAGGCGTGGGCGAGCACGGTGTCCGGCTGGGAGCAGGCGCCGGCGGGCTGGATGGACCGGCACTCGGCGCCGGAGCCGCACGCGTAGTCCATGGCTTCCTGAAGAATGGGGTCCGGCACCGTTGGCTTGGCCACGCACCACAGCGCCTGGCCGCCCCCCGCCGTCGGCGGGGCCAGTGGCGGCGGGTAGATGATCGGCGGCATGAACCCTCCTCCGCCGCCTCCGCCTCCACCTCCACCTCCCCCTCCCCCTCCACCTCCACCTCCACCTCCCGCTCCGCCTCCGCCTCCACCTCCGCCGCCGGAACCAGAGCCCGGACCGGACTCGTCGGGTGGACTGGGCATCACGACGATCGGGCTCGGCGGTGCTGTCCCAGGCGGGCTCGGAGCGAACTGAGGCGGGTTGATCGGCGTGGGGGTGAACGTCGGCGAGCCTGAACCTGGGCTCGAGCCCGGGGCGGTGGTGCCGGCCGGCGGGCTGGGCTCGAAGGACGGCGGGATGGGGGTGATCGGCGGCAGCTGGTCCGGGGCTGAAGGGGTGGTGATAGACGGCGTCGAGGACGGTGGAGCGTTTGGAGGGTTGACGCAGAACGGAGTGTTGACGCTGTCGGCGACGCCGATGCTCTCGTCTGGAGGAGGAGCGGGTAGATTTGGCTCTACTTCCCTGACGAAGTTTAGCTTGAACAGCGCGTTCATCAGTGAGTTCTTCTTGCTCTGCCTCAGCGCTCTCGCCTCTGCTCCACAAACAAAGACTCACCTAGTTAGCAGTTAGCACCACTAGTTGCACAATGCAGGTAACAGAGAAGTGATCACTGAGATTCCACACTGTTCTCACTTCCACTCCACTCAGACGCAGGAAAAAGATTAAAAAAAGACGCCTATCTTTGTTAATCACTGGCAGTCTGGAAATGCTAGGCTTACCACACTGCGTAATGGTGCAGAGCAGGAGGAGCAGGAAGATGAGCAACGACGGCGGCAGCAACCTGCTGATTCTCAAACTATTGCGTGCCATGATCTCGCGGGCTCTGCACTGCCGGTTGCTTCCTCTGCCCAGTGATTTCGACAGTCAGACCGGCACCGCTAGACAGTACTGCACCACCACTGAAGGTGGAGATCCTAGCTTGTTATAGGAGCTGTGGCTGCGACGCTGAAGAAGAGGAGTGGAAGTGGATCGGCCATCGATAAGAAAGCAGTGGAAAAGCCGGCCGGCGGCAGAAAGAGGAGAAAGGATAGATCGATCCGTGTAGTGAAGAGTGAAGTGAAGTGTAGTGTAGTGGCAACGATGATCCTGCCGTTCCCTTTTGCTTTCCCGAGGAAACGTGCTGGCCGGCTGTGTTGGTAAATTGCCGGGCGCTAGCTTTATCTCCGTCCCCGTCACTCGCGTAGTGTGCTGCGCTGTGCCATCTGCCATGGTCGTGGACTGATGAACTGGTGCTGTTTTTTTCTTCTCCTTCTTTCTTGCCGATTAGTTTTGGTATCTATGCTTGCTTGCCATCAGAGCAAACTGAACGAGCCAACAGACACAAGGGTGTCTCCAAGTCATGGACTCTCACTTGCTTTATGTGTGCTCAACGAAAGCGCGCGTGCTGTCCGTTCTTGGTGAGGTAGAACGCTTGCCATGGTGCAGTGTTACTGACGAATGGCTCGTCAGATGCTTCTTAAGACCATGGGAATTGCATTGTGCAGTGTTCTACTTGGTATAATACTGTTGCTGTCATGCCTACTTGGTATAACTCTGTCATGCCTACTTGGCATTGCTTAAACGTCTTATATTAAGTAATAAAGGGAGTATGTACCATGCCATACTATAATCTGTACTTGGGGAGTGATGCGCTGTGTCCTCTCAAAAGAATACTTTAGATTCAGACTTCACTACTTCAGAGCATACGAACATTACATGAACAAGCCTTGAACTAGACAACAGCCTCCTAAATTTGCCTTGTTTACGCCTACAGAACGCCAACAAGCAATGTATACCAAATCCCAGAATTAATTTCAGTACCAGAGCAACGTCAACTTTGATATACATAAGTTGCATTAAGTTGGTTCACATACATAACAAGCGCATACCAAGACATAAAGCGCATACCAAGACATAAGAACCATCTCAAGCTTACTCAGGCAACTGCACATCAGCCAGGTTCTACTAAATTCACATTCAGACAATGTAACCATATTACATTTTAGAAACTCGCCAGAACTCGTCTCCAACTTGCGCATTCCAGCATTCATCAACCGACCCTATGTGTCCACACAAAGAACAAAACTGCAACTTCATGTCTTGTGCGTGACATCTATCAGACGTGATGACAGGAAGTGTTAGACCAAACTCACCTCAGAAATCATAGTCGCTGAGACCCCTCTTGGACTCTGCCATCTCAATTTCCATCAGGCACTCCTCTTGGCTGAGCGGAGGAAGCCCATTCTTGTGGCGCGTGTAGTTGTGCTTGTGCCATGCTGACTTGCAATGGTCTCTGTACGACTTGTCCTCCATGATTAGGTCACATTCTTTGCATCTCTTCTGATTTTTGGCTAGTGCCTGGCCCTGGCTTTGCACTTCACTAGACAGGCTCTGTTTCTGCATGGTCTCACTTAGCTGAGCAACAGCACCAGACTCCTTTACAGGCGCAGCTTGTGTCTTCTCCACGTTGTCCTCCACATTGTCATACTGGTCTGTAGAAGAGCCACCTTCTGCATGCGCCGACACTGAGAGTACTTCCACCCTCCCTTGCACGTCCTTCAATCTCTCTTCACAGGAGTGTAGAATAGATGGCTCAATCTCACATACCTGCAAAACATTATTCCGAGTTAAAGATAGTAGACCACTTAATAGGTTGAAACATGCCATGAAGATATCGTGGTTTTGGAGAATAATTGCATCAGTATCACAAAGGAGGAAAACACCAAGCAGCCTATGTAGACTCGTATGTTGAGATCATTATAGACTGAACAGTACAAAAGGAGCTACCGGGCAAGCTTCTGATCAATGATACAAAACTAAATGATAGCACAAACCATTCACCAGCTCTAGAACATCACTGAGGGAAGATACAAGCTAGTATATCATCCTATATATTAATTTACGAAAGACACATTCAGTCGGGGCACTCACATGGACATGGATGATAATCTGATGGAAATCATAATCAGGAAACACAGTAATGGCTCAGAGAAACATATTCTAAAAGACTTGCAATACATAATCCTACATTAATTTATTAGATACATTCAGTGTTAAACTCACATGGATGACAATCTGATAGAAAATCATAATAAGGCAACACAGTAATGGCTCTGATAAACAGAATCTAGGAAACTTACAAGGGAAGACTGATTGCCAGATTCATCCTTTGAAATAATAATAGCATTCCACTCATCAAGCTTCTCCATAAGGCCGGCCAGATTGGACTTAGGTGCAGTGAACCGCGCCGTCAATGGTGCACGCTTTATAGGGAAGTGCTCAATGAGCTTCTTGATAACCTTGAGTGCCTGAAAAAACGATGAAAATGGAAATGAAGAGAGCTAATGGGGGTAGATAAAAAACAGATACAGCTACCTATATCACATTATCCCAACTTCAGGTTAAAACATAACCATACAAGTATCATCAGCATTGTCAAAGTTTGCTTGTGTGTTTCTATCACAAAAAATTGTGTCAGTGGAAGGGATTGGGTTGACTCCACATAAAGATAAGTGAAACAGGTCTGCCTTTTCTTCTTCACTTACCAGGCTATAGTAGCTAAACAAGACAACCCAATGGAAAATTTCGATAGACTAAACATGACTGAAACACAATTAATGGACATGTAAAGGTGGCCTTGCCATTATTAATCATGCTCTAGTGATATATTCAGAAGATGTCAGATACATAACAAACCGAAAGTCTCTATAGTAAGTATATGACCTATAAGTGAGTACCTCCAGAAAGGAGAATTCACATACACTTTCTGCAACTGAGGCTTGGTTCATGGATATAGGCTCAGAGAAAGTATGTTACGCTGTTTCTTCCAACTGGGAGTAATGCGGAATAAATATATTTGTTGCTTCCAGTATAAGATCATCCCTTCAGGAACACCATAATATTATGGCCTAGTAAGTACTAGTCCTAAATGACATCAAAGGTTTGCAGGGCGTGCCTAATTTGCAAGTGCAGATCTGCACTTGCATCCTCACCCTCCTTTTGTGCATGTTCCATTATGTATTTACCAGGTGTACAAGAAAGGCAGCAAGTCAGCAGCTAACTGTTGATTCAGGCGGAGTATAAAACCGTTAACATTGGTACTACTATTTTTAGTTATGCTCCAAATGATGTTGTGATACAGTACTGTCAAAATAAATAAATAAATAATACTCTGAACTCTGATAATACATGAATCAGAAGGTCGGGTGTTTCTCTAATGCGTATGATACTACGGCCACAACAACAATTAGGAATCACGGATTCAGAAGGTCAGGTATTTCTATAATGTGTACGATACTACGGCCAGAACAACAATTAGGAATCAGCGATTCAGAAGGTCAGCTATTTCTGCAATGTGTATGATAATTAGGCCTAATAAAGCAACAATTCCTTGAAGAATCCACTGCAGGCGATGGGTGGAAGTGCCCTTGAATTGAAAGAACAAAATACTAGATAGCAAGAGCGGTATATTCAGGGAGCAGGCAGGTACCTGTTCCTTGGAGCTAAGGTTTGCATCGACCGCAAAGTGTATCTCGTGCATGAGGCGCTCGATCATGGTCATGGTGTAGGGGCGGCGGGTTTCAGGGTTGATGGTCTTCTCCATGACGATGGTGGCGATGTCCCGGAATTGGGAGGACAGCTGCGCCTCCCTCTCCTTACCAGAGACCTGGAGCTCCCCTTTCTCCAATATCTGACAGACAGAACACAGCAGCAGCAACCCAATCGGGTCGGCAATCAGCACGAATTCACGGCATCCGCGCCAAATCAGGACAAGAGAAGAGGGCGAGCACGGACCTCGATGCAGATTTTGGTGAGGTCGTCGGTGCCGAAGGTCTTGGTGAGGTCCTTGGACTTGGCGAGGACGCCCTTGGAGACGTTGGAGTAGACGGTGTGTGACTGGAGCACCTCGTCGAGGTCCTTCTCGACGCGCGTGCGCCAGGAGAGCACCTTGTTGGGGAAGCAGGCGATCTCGAAGCGCTGGCCGCCCTTGCGCAGCCGCACCACCGCCACGTTCGTCAGCCGCTTCTGCCCCACGGGCTGCACCAGCGTGCGGGACATCTCCGGCGATCGGGCGTCGAGGCGCTCGCGGGGGATCGGGGTTCGGGCTGGATTTTTCGATGGGGAGCAAAACCCTAGGAGGAACCTGAGGCGGCGAGGGTGGGGAGGAGCAGGGTGGGGGAGAAAGAGGGGACGGGGAGGAGGAGGAAACGGGGCGCGGAAGGAATGTGGATGTGGGCAGTAGACGTGGGGAATGACGCGTGGAATGTGACCTGCTTATCGGCCCTGCTGGGCCGGGCCTGTACAAGGGCCCAAATGTTTCATTTTTTCCACCTAAGAGCAACTCTAGCAGATGCCATAGTTTTGGGCCTCTATAATGATTTTTGTAGGCTCCTTTTAACAGTTCATGCCAGTTTTTAATGACTTTATAACTGGGTGCAAAGTCACTCGCCCTAAACTAGGCCTCTGTGTTTTAGTTTTCTGCATTTTCTCCTTTTTCTAATCATACAACTATGCAAGTTCTATTTGACATAAGACTATATGAAAAAAATAAAACATTTGAATAGTTTGACAACCAAACTAGACCAAAATATCATCACAAATGTTGTTCACCATAGTCTACATATAAAGGTAGTTTCATAAGCATCACAAATATTCACGGCCAGAGCCATATCACACCATCCAAAAGCACACATAAGTACATAACAGACAAGATAAAGACGGCTCATCAAATTGCTCCCATGAACATTATAGGGAGTTTGCTAGAGTTGCTCTAATCCATGTATAGATTGATATATTAAGGGTTAGGGTGACAGGCGAATCTATTGGCCAGTCCCATGAATGGTTTCTGCTGTAGTCACCTGCCATGCAACCACGTGGACTCTTAAAGTAGTGACACGTGGACCGATAACAAATAGGAAAGCGGGCCGAAATGGGCCAAAACCCTATCGGGCCTTAGGTATGACCATGCAGTACTGGGCCGCTTTGGGCCAAAACAGTAGTAGGCCACAATTCTTTTATGGGTCGGCCTGCCTAACATGCATGGGCCGAACCACCTTACTTAAATGGGTCGATCAACCAACCTTAAATGGGTTGGCCCATTGGGAGGGAAGGAGTCGATCCACCTAGACCAAATAGGTCGGCCCACCTAAGTCAACAGACCAGCCCACCTAAGTAAACAGGTTAAGCCGCCTTAACATAATGGGCCAACCCACTTAATCTTAATGGGTCATCCCACTTAAGCCTAATGGGCCAGCCCACTTAAACGTAGTAGGCTGGCCCATGTAACCTTAACGTATCAACCCACTTAACCTTAACAGGCTAGCCCACTTAAAAGTAATAGGTCGGCCCACTTATAGGCACCCGATCTCAGGTAAGCCTGGTATCTACCATGGTTTATACCCCATGGTAGAAGAGACGACGGCGTGAGAGTGATCGTAACGGGTTTACCACTTGTATGTTATACGCATCTACCACGACAGTTTATCTGTGGTTGACGGGCGACCATCTATCACGATTGCTGGGAAAAGTGGTTAAAAAATCAGCCACACCCCTTCTGCTATGGTATCCCTATCGTGGAGAAATCTTTTTAGCCACGAAAGATCGTCTTTCTACCACGATAATCGAGCGTGACAAAAGCGACTTTTCTTCTAGTGATTGTTTTCTTTATTTTTTCAGCGTATTATATTGATCAGCGAAGTAACACCATGATAAACAAACTGAGAGTAAACGAGAATGACAATGATCCATGGTAAAACTAAATATTACATCCTTGTATTTTTAGGTCATCCATAACTTCACATTTTGTACCTTCCTCCATGACTTCACTAAAGCAACAAGGACCAGTATGCAAAAGCTCAACTAACCTCCAAGATTAAAAAAACACCACGAGTTGGCCATGTCAATAGGTGTGCAAATTCTACAAAGTTCAATGGACAATAACTTTGTTCTGCCTCATTTTATTTAGTATTACTTTCTTGTTTTAACATGATTATCTCTATTTATTTACCTTGTAGACCAAATATATATGTAAATTATGTATTGATTCATGTATTTCTCGACAAAGTATCTTTCGATAACTAGAACGTGATGTCATAATGCATGTGTACAAGCCGAGAAAGGTGCAAGGAGAAACCTAAAAATTGTGGAAGAAGCTGTCTTTACATTGCCATTGTCGTCGCTTCCCTTCATCTGGTTGTCCGGTCTTGCGGTAAGAGGCGGGGGAAACCGGATCTATGGATGCATTGCAGTCCAACTATTTATCACTGATAGATTTACGGGTTGTTGGTGACGGCCCCTCGGTGGTGAATGTGGTGTGCACAATATAAGTGTCACACTACTCTATCTTTGTCATGGTGTTGACGCGACTCCGATGGCGGTCAACACCTGAGTGGTAGTGGTATTTTGTTCCCGCATATCGTCGGCTCTACATCTAGCATTTTATGCTCTCGCTTTTTGGCCAGTCTTGACGCTTAAGACGACAGTGGTAGTGTTAAGTTTGGTTTTTTAACTAGTTTTCGTGTATCATTCTTTTGTGATTGTGAACTTTTTCTCAAATAGTACAGTAATTGATCAGGGATTCGACATCCTTCCTTGTAAGGGGTGTGTCCCTAGATACAACACGTTTAGAGATCCTAAGTTCTCGCCTATTAGGTGATCCTAAGTTCTCGCCTATTTGGTGGGCAACTCAACTGGCTCTGGCAGGGAAACTAGATTCTGGGAGGACTATGGCTCTCAGATACATGTTTCTCAGCTCATTTCCCACACCTGTATGCGATCTCAAATGACCAAAACATTCTGGTCTCTACGGTGTTAAACTCTGGGGTTAATTCTCTTTCTTTTAGAAGGAATTTAACTGGAGTAAAACAGCTAGAGTGGGGGAAACTCTTAGATATTTGCTTAAATGTGAGATTGTCAGAAGAAGATGACAAGCTTATTTGGCTGTTATCGGAATCGAAACAATTCTCAGTTAAGTCCTTTTACTCAGCTATGCAATCGATGGAAAGTGTCCCTTATAAATTTTGGTGGAAAATAAAAATTCCTTTGAAGATTAAAAATTTTATCTGGTTGATACTCAAGCGTAGTATTCTTACCAGAGATGTTTTACTGAAAAGAGGTGGAACATGCACGTAGAACTGTCTATTCTGTGGACAGGATGAAAGCATTGACCATATCTTTCTTAGTTGTCCCTTAGCTAGATATGTCTGGAATGTGGTGAGTGTGGCTACTGGTCTTAACTGTCAGTTCACTAATATACATCACTGTCTGACTACCTGGCTTGATAGTTTTGGTGATAAGCAAAGAAAGAAACTGTCAGTAGGCGTTGCGGCAGTGTTTTGGGGGATTTGGAAGGCTAGAAACCTGGCTTGTTTTGAAAACAAATGGCCAAATGAACCTGTTGAAGTAATGCATCGAATTGGATATTGGATTGATTGGTGGGCAAAAATGCAGGTATCGGAGGACGCAAAAATGGAACTACAGGTGGGTGCAAAACTGTTGGTGCGGGTCGCTGATGAAGCCTTCAGAAGCACGAAAGGATGGGCGACATGGAGGCCAAGGATAGGATGTTGAGTTGTTCTAAGTCTAGCTTTGTAGTTGCTCTTCTTTTTCCTGCTACTTCTGAGAGCTATCAGACTTTGTTTTACTTTTGCTGGGCTTGTGTTTTCGCTGGTGGTGGAAGTGTTGTGGAGGATATTGTAATAAATGGTTTCTTTTAATGAAATCGGGGGGACCCTTTGCTTCAAAAAAAAAAAAAACTCAACTGGCTCTTCGAAACTTTAAGTTTAGTACATCATGGGTGTGCTTGATATATTGCGTGTTTTTTTATTTTCACCACTCTCCTCGGGTTTAAATACGCCACCAAGGGTTAGTTCTCTCATGTCACTTTGTTTTAAAGAACGAGGCAAAATATTTTTTCGTTTTCATTACTTAAGGAGAGAAAGAGTTTAAGACATTACATTTAACAAAAACCACACCCCCTCTCCCCGACAACAGACCAAGAGGAGGCGAAAGAACAAGAAAACGATTACTCTCCCGGATTAAAGTTTGACAGGCTCTTGGCTCCCGCAGGGATCCACATCCGCGCCTCCTCCTTAACATCTGCCAGGACCACCATGGGAAGGTGCTAGACATGCTGAAAAACTCTCGAGTTGCGCTCACTCCAAATTCTCCAAGCAATCAACATGAGGATGGAGGTGAACGCCTTCGAGGGAGTGCCAGTGAGCGAGGCGGCCGCAAGCCAGCACTCATGATAACTCTAAAAGGTCCCCAAAGAGCCGGCAGGTCCTGGGTGATACCCATCCAAGTCGAGATGGCTCCAAATGCGAATGGAATAGCGACAGTGGAAAAGAAGATGCATTGCGGACTCTGGCAGGTCACTTTTCGTTTTTCTAAGATGCAAAAGGAGGTGTTACAGACAACGACTCCGAAGATATTTGATGTAATTTTACTTTATCACAAATCTGTGTTATTCACATGTATTTCTAGTTATTCGATCTAATATAAAGCCAGGCAGCAGAGCCCTCCCGAACAGGGCACCTGAAAGTTTCCAAACACCCCCTTTTGCATGGATTCCAAGTATACTTGTATGTAATTTATTTTATTTTATCACAGCTCTAAGATGCAAAAGGAGGTGATATTCGATGCATTCCTGGTTCTTCGTTCTAATATAGTTTGGTTAACTGATCGATAAAGTCAGATCTTCTCAGGTAAAAAAGTCTGTACTCCCTCCGTCCCGACTTAGTTGGCATAGATTTATCTAAATACGAAGTCCGTATTTAAACAAATCCATGTCAACTAAGTAATTGGACACCGAGGTAATATGAAATAGCCGGCTGGCCGGGACGGCAGAGCCCTCCCAAGCAGGGCACCTGATAGTTTCCAAATCGATCCCCTGAAATATGCTAGCTAGTCGGGCGGGCCACGCTAGAATCCATGCAAGGATGGATCGGCTAGCTGGATGCATGTCGGTAGGCGGACAGAGGATAGACAGGTACACGTAGGTCGGCACGGGAAGGCGCCAAACCACCTGCCTATGGCGCATCTTCATTTGAACAAGAACAGAGCATCTGCTAGGTAAGCTAAGCTACTAGGCTGTAGTTGCAGAGTTAAGCAAGTTGCACCGGTAACTCTGCCCTCTAGCTAAGCTGCTAGTGTGCGATCGATAGATAGATCAATCTGTGGATGGGACTAGCCACACATGGACGGCGTTATCTCGATCGTGGGGCATCGATCATATAACTTGCTATGCTAGGATATCAGCAGCTGGCTATGATATCAACTGGTCAATATATTGACTAGTTTGGGTGCATATGCGTGCCTGTGTTTCCTTTCCCATTGACGTATGTATACTCCCGACTAAAACTTCATGTGGCTACATGTCTACCCGCACGTATGGGTACTAGCTACAGAGCTACCCTCTAGTGTGTAACCGATTTGTGGAGCTAAGTAACATGCATGTTGTCTTGCTGGAGATATAGCTAGGGATATGTTGGTGTCTCTTTCCTTCAACTTGTATACATGGGTCTAACGAGTATGATTTCAACAGGCTCGGACGTTTCCTTCCCCTCCAGCTGTACGTAATTCTCCTGGCTAACATTTCAAGAGAAGGTGACTACGTTTTCGGAAAGGGCGGGACCATAGCTCATAGGCATATATACCCATTAATCAAACACAAGAGAAATATCCCGATAATTAGCTAAATATTGTTACACTAAACTGCCATTTTGGAATATTCATTGTCAAGAACCCCTCCATCTTATTGTTCTCATTGCAAAGAAAAAACACCTTCAACTTTTCCGATCCTTCTACTCCTTCTGCTCGCTCAGCACCTCCAACCCTTGGCTACTAACACATACCACACACGCATAGTCGAGCAAAATACGGTTGTCGTCGAGGTTGCTCCCTGAGTGTCGTCGTTACCTCTCCTCCATGAGGCATGACAACTTCACCGCGCACACGACTACCATGAAACATTCATTACCATATATAGCCATGTGAAGCGCATGGCGGTACACATGCACACCGTCCGCCACGTTCCAATAAATGATTAAGCAGTTCTGATTCTGATGACGAGATTCGAATATGAAATATTGCCTCCTAGTCGATTTTATTGTCGTAGTCTCTTCACATTTCTATTAGCCTAGCTTTCTTTTCGCGTCATTTAATTCGGATCACGGAGTATGAAAGACCCGTGTATCGATAAAGACCATTTTTTACCGGACAGTCCATTCCACGCCACACACATTAGCCTTGGAGGCGGCAAAAAGAAGAAGATAAGAATATGCGCTATCGTATATTTCTACTTCAGATTCAGTTATGTCGTGTGGAAGGGGGTATAGCGTCTTTAGCTACCATTGCTAATCTATACTACTATTAAAAGAGCAAACTTGTTGGGATACTTTAAATCTGTACCGTTCAATATCCGATCAAACGGTTCAGATCGTCCCAATGTTTGACAACTCAACAATGTCCGATTTTTCCCGTTTTACCCTCCCACCAAATCACATAATACTACTAAATTGCCACCGTACCGGTTCGTTCTTCTATTTCTCCTCTCAAAGACGGAACCGCCGCTCTGCCTCGCGAGCGACGACGATGAAGAACCTGCAGCGTACGGCGGCGACGCTGCTCTCCACGACCCCTCGGCACCATCAAGTGGCCCCTCTCCGCCGGCGAGCTCCTCCGCCGCCGTTGCCCAAGCATCTTTTCCGACCACGGTGGACATGGCGACGTCGCGCGCAGGTCAAGGGACATGACGCACCACTTCCGCCGCGCCAGGATCTCCGCGCTCGCCCTCCTGTCGTGCACGCCCGCTCCGGCGGCACCATCGAGATCAGGCCTCATGCAGGGAAAGGGCGAGGGCGACAGCATGGTCGTCATGGACGCCTTCGCGCTCCCCGTCGAGGGCACCGACACCAGGGTCAACGCCCAGGCTGATGCGTATGAGTACATGGTCGAGTACTCCACCATCAACAAGCACGTCTGCCCCCTCGCCCCTTCCAATCGCCACTGCTTTATTTTTACTTATTTTTGGAACTCTCGATCTGAGCAGACTGCAATGTTGCTTGCAATAGACTGTCTATTTGCTCGCCCGCATGACCCGCCCGACGCGCCCTCCGCCGACAGCCGGCATCTGGCAGGAGATGCACGGCCTCCATCTCCGCCTCCCCGACGTGCCTGCCCGCCAGCCGCCAGTCACGGCCGGAGACCCACGGCCGCCACCGCACGACAGCCACCACGCGCCCGGACGCCTGTCCCCCGTGTGACAGACACCACGCAACTCCCCTGTACACTGCCCCCTGCCCAGCAATCGCCGGAATCAAAGATATGTGCAAGCGTGATTTTCGTTCTCCATTGCTTATGCTTACAACTTTAGTATGAATTTCTGACCAAACATCCAAGCCGCACTCTTTGCAATTTGGGAAGCAAATACGGTAGTTTCCCGTAGCGGAATAAGTTAATAGCTAGGGTAACATGGACAACACTGAAGTTTACCCTGGAAACGGACTGCGCTGAAGCTATCAACTTAATCGAGCAAGTCACGCCGAACTCATCGGCTTATGCCTTTAGAATTTCTGCTATCCGTGAGCTTCTTAATGAAAGAGAAACTGTAATTGTGAAGAGCAGTCGTGACACGAACTCTGTGAGTCACGAACTGGCAAGATTAGGTAGGGTCCAGAATCGTATGGAAGTATGGCTGGGGAACTATCCACCAGAACTTGAACCAGCCATTGTCGCTGATTGTAATCCTACCTTGATTTAATATATAAAATAGCTAGGGTAAGTTAAATTAGATTATTACCTTCGAATTTTCAGAACTACGTAGTTCTGAAAGATACATAGCTGATTTGCTAGCTGATTTTCTAGAGCTATTTACGTTTTAACTGCGGTGCACCATTTCTTATCTATTGCATTGTCGTTGCTTCTGCAATCACGCTGGTGCATCAATGCTCGAGTCACATGCATAACAATTCATACTGAACCAAACTGGTTTAATTTTTGCAATTCTACTATAAATTATCCAACTGACCGATCATCGTGATTTTTAACCCCAATTGTAATCATATGCAAAAGAGGTTTTAAACCACCATTAAGATCTCATTTTCAGGATCTGGTTCATTTCTAGGCGTGCAAGCTTCAAGCTCAAGAAAGGATGACTAGACAGAAAGCCGAAGCAGTTGAAGGTATACCCTCTACTGACACGTTACCTGGTAAGTCTCAAGCTGTAAACTAACCTTAATTCATTTTGCTTCAATTCCAGAAGATCCATTTTTTTCAAAATACTCTAAGGAAAGAAGCACTTCACTGCTGGTGCATCCTTGAAGACGAGTAATCAGACTGAACAGTTTAAATGATTCTGCAAGTCACTGAAGTGCATCAAAGGATGGTTGTTTTATAAATGTTACTTCAACTAAAACATCAATTGCAATATTCCAACATTGTCAAAAAAGAATTTTCATCGCCCAAACGTATATGTAAAACATCGGTGGAGACGTGCGTTGCACGTACATGCCAACTAGTGGTCAAAACAATCGATTCGGATGTGGAGTTATTTTTGGAAAGAATCGCGATGTGAAGTTGAGAGCCTTGGAAGGCAAACAACAATCAACAGAACATGTAGATGGAGTGACAGATTACACACTGCTGGCTCAGGCTCAGAGACGGGGAGTATGTAATATATGTCGGTTTAACCGCGACGTCCAATTGTCCAAATACCCTGCTCACGTCCTCAGCTTCGTCTCACATACGATACATTGCATTAATCAATCCACGCGCGATTCCGGAGCGAAACGACGAATCCTCCGTGACTTTCTTCGTTTGGAGCAGCGATCATTCGATCCAAGTCGATCGACCAAGACGTACGCGAGTACGCGACGCACACAGTGCACCAGCGCAGTAAGGCTCCAGTAAGTACGTACTCCACCACCTCAGGAACGCCTATATAAGCATGCCCACTATCTTCTTCTTCCATCACACCAGCAAAGATATCTTGTTAGCCAAGAGCAGCAAGCACTACGAGACCCCAAACTCGGAGCTAGCTAGCCGCAATGGCCCGCATTGCGCCGCTCGTGCTGGTGGTGCTGCTCTCCCTGGCCGTGCAGCTCGCGCCGTCCGCGGCTTGCCCCAGCTGCCCGCCACAAAAGCCTCCCCCGCCGCCGCGTAAGCTGACGCCCCCGCCGTCATCAGTGCCTTGCCCTCCGCCGCCGCACACTCCAACACCCACTCCCAAGCCGCCGCCGCACACTCCCACACCCACGCCTAAGCCGCCGCACTCGCCGCCACACACTCCAACACCACGCCCAAGCCGCCGCCGCACACTCCCACTCCCACGCCGCCGCACACGCCCCCACACAGTCCCACCCCTCCACCCACGCCCAAACCGCCGCCGTACACTCCCACGCCCACGCCACCGCACACGCCACCACACACTCCCACGCCGCCGCCGCACACTCCCACTCCGCCGCCCACGCCGGTCCCGCCCACACCCACACCACCAACGCCAACTCCTGTCACTCCGCCGCCGAAGCCGGTATCGCCAACCCGCCGCCGACTCCTGTCACTCCGCCGACGCCGTCACCGCCGGGTAAGTGCCCCGTGGACACGCTGAAGCTGCTGGCGTGCGTGGACGCGCTCAACGGACTGGTGCACGCGGTGTTGGGAGCCGACCCCAGCAAGACATGCTGCCCGCTGTTGTCCGGTGTCGCTGACCTCGACGCCGCGCTCTGCCTCTGCACCACCATCAAACTCAAGGCTCTCAACATCAACCTCGTGCTCCCCGTGGCCATCTCGGTGCTCGTCAACCAGTGCGGTAAGAATGTGCCCGAAGACTTCCAGTGCCCGGGAACGGCGACCCCGCCGCCGACACGGCGACGCCGCCGCCTACACCGACCCCAGTAACGCCGCCGCCGACACCGGTGACGCCGCCGCCTACACCGACCCCAGTAACCCCGCCGCCGACTCCGGTGACCCCGCCGCCGACCCCTGTGACTCCTCCACCGACCCCAGAAACGCCACGCCGACTCCACCGACGCCAACTCCGCCGTCGTCGCCACCAGGCCAGTGCCCCGTGGACACGCTAAAGCTGCTGGCGTGCGTGGACGCTCTCAACGGGCTTGTGCACGCGGTGTTGGGGGCCGACCCCAGCAAGACATGCTGCCCGCTGCTGTCCGGCGTCGCCGACCTCGACGCGGCGCTCTGCCTCTGCACCACCATCAAGCTCAAGGCTCTCAACATCAACCTCGTGCTCCCCGTCGCCCTCTCGGTGCTCGCCAATCAGTGTGGCAAGAACGTGCCCGAAGACTTCCAGTGCCCGGGAACGGCGACGCCCCCGACGCCGAGTCCTGTCACTCCACCACCGACGCCAGTAACGCCAACCCCTGTGACCCCGCCGCCTACACCGGTGACGCCGCCACCAACCCCTGTAACCCCGCCACCGACTCCTGTCAGTCCGCCATCGTCGTCACCGACGGGCAAGTGCCCCGTGGACACGCTGAAGCTTCTGTCGTGTGTGGACGTGCTCAACGGGCTCGTGCATGCGGTGCTCGGCAGCAGCGCCAGCGACACCTGCTGCCCTCTGCTGTCCGGCGTGGCCGACCTCGACGCGGCGCTCTGCCTCTGCACCACCATCAAGCTCAAGGCGCTCAACATCAGCCTGGTGCTGCCCATCGCCATAGATGTGCTCGTCAATCAGTGCGGCAAGAACGTGCCCGAGGACTTCCAGTGCCCTAGTTAAGATTCATCACCGATTACAATCGGCAAAACCTGCATCTGAATGTGATGCATCGATTAAACTATCGTCAGTGCGTAAGTACATGCATAGGCGTGTCTTGCATGGGCAGCTCTGCCTCTTACGTGGTGTGGAGCTGCGGAACATGCATACATGCAGTGTGTAATTGTGTAGTGTATCATGTGCTCCTAGCAAGTAGTAACTGTACGTGTAACGTGTGAGTTGTGGCCTTCGATCGGTTTGTAGTATTTCTTTGTTTGAATAAGTTTGAATAAACTATTTTTAATGCATATGAAGTTTTCACATGTATGGATGTCTTCTTTTTGTGTGGGAGAAACAGAAAATTAAAAAGGCATCACTTCGTATGTTTTGCCATGTTAGCATTCATATCGACTATTTTGACCAACGTGGCATTATTCTAAGTGGTTTTTTTTTTACATATATGTGGTTCTTTCTGGTTGAAGAGGAAGGGAGAGTATCTAGTGATACCTACCTTTCCATGCTCCCACTTCGAAAAAACAATTCATAGTTGTTTCAAAAAATTCTAGCAAAAAGTGTGAATGTTCACACACACAATGTGTCTACAAGCTCCAAAAAATTCAGATCCAAAATAGAAAGATAAATTGAGAAACAAAATAAGACAAATCCATATATGAATAGTGTCACTTTCGCTTTTTGTCTTTTTGTGACACTTATTCATGCTATATTTTTCTTTTTTGTTTCTCAATGTGCCTTTCGAATTTGGACCTAAATCTTTTGAAGGTTGGAAAGACATTCCGTTTGAACATTCTCACTTTTTCCGAGAATTTCTTGAAACAATTATAATTGATTTTTTTTTAAATTTGGGGGCATGAAAAGGGTTGGTATCACTAGATATTTCCCTTAGGAGGAACTTGGCATTTTGAGTTTATGGGTACAGTCCATTTCTTCCACAACTTATTTGATTTTGTAGTTTTTTATTCTTTTAGTTACTGATTTTTTTTGTTGGATTTCACTCTACGAAGTTTGGGGAATAGTGCTGGAATTGTTTTTGTTAGATTTTGTAGTTTTTTTATCAATATTGCTGGAAATTTTAAACTTTTGGAATTTTGGAGGTAGGTAGGAATATTCTATATAACACTAATGTCTACTCGCAAAAAAAGGAATGGGAAATTTTTTGTGATGAATTTTTTCCGCAATGAATGATGAAACACCAAACATGAGGAAATATCCAAGTAAGGTGAAAACCTTAATTTTGAGTTTGCCCCCACACCCCCGTCTATTTCAAACATGACAAATATTCAAGTAAGGTGAAAACCTTAAGTTAATTTGGGATGCCACATTCCCCACTACATCAACAACATCTCGGTTTGCAAACCTTTTGCCTTTATTTTTTTGAGCGCCATGAAAACTTGCATAAACTTGGAGCGTATGTATCTTATTTTCATATTATGTTGTATCTCTATTTTAAGACTACCACAAATAAATGTTTGAAAGAATCATTTATCCAATGATGATCAAGTATTCAAAGAAAAATAAAAAATAAAAGGGATAAATGGGTACATGAAGTATGATCACTTTTACTTTATGTGCGATGTTTTAATTTTAGAATAGATAGCATTAATAAAATCATATTCAGTACTAGTTTTCATTTTCCTCATGGATTTTATACTAGTACTTAATCTTTTATACTATAGAGAATGGAGTGCATCGTGGGGCTGTTTGTAAGTTGTCTTAGTGGTCAAGTTTTCTCCCATTTCTAGCATTTCACGTACAAATATGATATATTGGGTTGCATATATGGAAAACAAAAAATTGCTTCACTACGTAACACCCAAGATCAATCTATGAAGATGTAACTATGTGATTAGATCTAGTACGCACCAGCACCTTTAGCGGAAGACGGTGTTGGTGAAGATGTATGTGTAGCCTGATGAAGATTCTCACGGCCAAGTCAGGCGGTTAAAATGTCCACGATTCATACAAGATCAAAGGTATGATCCCTCCACCAGTACCCACGCGTCCAACACTTCAACTCGCCAGCACTCCGTCGTCCAGGACTTGGTGCCAACAATGAGAGAACAGCCTTTCGGCGTAGGTGTATATTAGATCTAATCTACTAAACTAGATCTATATGAGAGATAGAGAGTTTGTCTCAACACATGAGAACTAGAGTGAGAGGAGAGAGCCATGAGGGAAAACTATGTGTCTCCCATAAGGGGGGAGAGGAGGGTATATATAGTGGGGAGGGGAGGGCTGTAGGGATATGCGCGATAGAAAAAAATTCTCTCACATGCGGATGCAACACCAAGATCCAATCTAGGGAGATGCAAGTAACGGGGAGGGTAATCATCATACCCTCGAAGAACACGAGCATTGGACGTTAATCACAATGCGGCTTGGGGTAGATCTTGATGCAGTTCACTCCGATTAGCACCACAACGAGCGGCACCTCCGAGATTTACACACGTACGGCTCGGTGACGTCTCCTTCTTCTTGATCCAGCAAGCTTGAAGGAGAAGTCAATGGAATCCAAACCAGCAGCACGACGATGTGCAGGTGTGGTGAGCTCTCACGCGGGCAGGGCTTCGCCAAGCCAAGACCCGAGAGAAAGGAGCAAGAGAAAGGGTGCCGGCTTGGGAATGGATCCTTATCTTTTCCCCAAGAGGCATCCTCCATATGTAGGACGTGGGGAGGGGCTGTGAGGCTTGCCTCCTAATCTTGGGGAAACCTTGTTGTCAATCATCCAAGGCTTCTCAACCAAGGAACTAGCCTCCAAGGCTTCCCCATGAAGGAACCCGCCTCCAAGGCTTATCCACGAAGGAACCTAGCTGTCAAATCTTCTCAAGGAAGGAACTTGGCTGCCAAGTTTCCTAAGTGGGACGTTCGGAATATTGGGCCCCACTATGGAACCCCCGGAACATTTCTGGAAAACCCCAATACAATACCGGTAAATTGCTGAACCTTTTCGGAACCCAAAAACCACTTTCCTATATATGAAACTTTATCTCCGGACTCTTTCGAAGCTCGTTATGATGTCATGGATCCTATCCAAGACTCCGAACAACCTTCGGTCTCACCATTAAGATTATCCCAAAACTAATCTAGCGTTACCGAAATTTAAGTGTGTGACCCTACGGGCTCGAGAACGTGTGGACATGATCGAGACACTCTCCGATCAATAACCATTAGCGGGACCTGGATGCCTGATGACGTGAAACACACGTTCGTTGGGAGACCCCAAGAGGAAGGTATGATGTAGTCAGCAGCAAGTTTTCCCTCAGAAAGAAACCAAGGTTATCGAACCAGTAGGAGCAGCAACTCTTCAGAAGGTTGTCAACGGCGCCAGAAAAATAGTGTTGTTGAGGGAGTCTGGACTGTTGACGTGGAATCTGCACACAACACAATCAAACTACTTTGCCCCAACGAAACAGTGAGGTTGTCAATCTCACTGGCTTGCTGAAAACAAAGGATTAAACGTATGGTGTGGAAAATGAGTATTAAATTGCAGAGAATGAAAAAGGAACAGTTTGCAGTTTGTGGTTGTTTAATCAGTGTAAAAGAATGGACCGGGGTCCACAGTTCACTAGTGGTGTCTCTCCATAAAAGATAACTAACATGTTGGGTGAACAAATTACAGCTGGGCAATTGACGAATAGTGAGCGCATGACAATGCATATACATGACATGTTGACTACTATGATATTTAATTGGGCATTACGACATAATACATAGATCGTTATCCAACAGCATCTATGACTAATAATCCACCGCCGGGTTGTCATCCGAGTCCCCGTTGGTATTAAGTTGCAAGCAACGGATAATTGCATTAAGTAAAGTGCGTAATGTAAACAAACACATATGTCCGTGGACATAGCATCGTTAGGTTATCCCTAGTGGCAACAGCACATCCACAACCTTAGAACTTTCTGTCACTGTCCCAGGTTAAACGGAGACATGAACCCACTATCTAGCATAAATACTCTCTCTTGGAGTTACAAGCATCTACTTGGCCAAAGCATCTACGAGTAACGGAAAGCATGCAAGATCTTAAATAACATATAAGATAGATTGATAATCAACTTGACATAATATTCAATATTCATCGGATCCCAGCAAACACAACATGTAGCATTACAATAATATGATCTTGATCATGTAGGGCAGCTCACAAGATCTAAACATGATGGCACAAAGTGGAGAGACAACCATCTAGCTACTGCTATGGACCCGTAGTCCAAGGATGAACTACTCACGCATCACTCCGGAGGCAGGCATGGCGATGTAGAAGCCTCCGGTGACGATTCCCCTCTCCGGCAGGGTGCCGGGAAGAGGTTCTGAACCCTCCCGAGCTAGGGTTGACGACGGCGGCGTCTCTGGAACTTTTCGTGGATATTTGCTCAGGTACTTAGGGTTTTCGCGTCGGGGGGAATAAGTAGGCGAAAGGGCGGCGGCTGGAGACCCCGTGGGGCCCACACCACCCCAGGGCGCGGCAGAGGGGGGCCCGCGCCCTGGCGTGTGGGGCCCCGTGGCTCCTCTCGTGCTCTTTGGTCCGTCAGTGGTTCTGGTAAAATAGGGACCCCGTGTAGTTTCGTCCAATTCCGAGAATATTTCCAGACTAGCTTTTCTGGAATACAAAAACAGCAGAAAACAGGAACTGGCACTTCGGCATCTTGTTAATAGGTTAGTCCCAAAAAATGTATAAAAGTGATATAAAGTAGATGCAAAACATGTAGCAATTGGTATAAAACAAGCATGGAACATCAAAAATTATAGATACGTTTGAGACGTATCAGCATCCCCAAGCTTAGTTCCTACTCGTCCTCGAGTAGGTAAACGATAAAAACAAGATAATTTTTGAGGTGACATGCTACTATCATAATCTTGATCATATAATATTGCAAGGCACATGTAAATGAATGAAGTGATCCAAGTCAATGGTCTATAATTTGCTATCAAATAGATAATGAGTAAACAATGAATCACACAAGCTAAACGTTTTCATGAATAGTACTTTCGAGACAAGCATCAAACAGTTTTGCATAAGTGTTAACTCATAAAGCAATAGTTTCTAATAAAAGGTATTTAATCAACACAAAGGAAGAATTTAGTTTCAGCATTTGCTTCAACTTTCAACATATTTATCTCATGGATATTGTCAACACAAAGTAGTATAACAAGTCCAATACATTGCATATAACGCATGTTGTAACAAAGTTGACACTAGTGTTTGCTTGTGGAAGACAGAAAGAATAGGAAAACTGACTCAACATAAAAGTAAAAGAAAGGCCCTTCGCAGAGGGAAGCAGGGATTAAATCATGTGCTAGAGCTTTTAGGTTTTTGAAAGCATATAGAGATTGCATAAAATATTTGATACTCCTCCCAACCTTGCTAACACAAGCCATGGCTAACCGAATCCTCGGGTGCCTTCCATCAATCACATACCATGGAGGAGTATCTATTTTTGAGAGGTGTTTGTTAATTGTCAACGAATGGTAGCGGGTGAGAACAGTATTCTACCTGTCGAACGGACTTTTAAGAGCGGCTCCCATGAAGGACGTTATTTCTACCAGCAAGGCAGATCATCCCTCTTTCTCTTTGGTTTACACACATTCAGGTATTTCACTGTTTGTCATTGCTTACTGATGAATCAGGGCAAAAGTGTGAAGAGAATTAATTGGTTAAAGTTGTAATTAATTGGGACTGGGCACCCCGTTGCCAGCTCTTTTTGCAAGTTATTGGATAAGCGGATGTATATGCCACTAGTCCAGGTGTAAAAGTCCACTCGACAAATAGAATAAAGAATAACCACACTAATTCCTCATGAGCTAGTAAACATTGACACAAAAAGGGAATAATAACATTTTGAATAATTTAAAGGTAGCACATGAAAAATTTACTTGGAGTGGCAAGGAAATACCACATATAGGTAGTTATGGTGGACACAAATGGCATGGATTTTGGCTCAAGGATTTGGATGCACGAGAAGCATTCCCTCTCAGTACAGAGTTTAGGCTAGCAAGGTTATGTAAGCAAACAAGAATATCAACCCGTACACCAAGTTTTATATGACAAACATATTGCAAACGTTATAAGACTTCATACCGTCTTCCTTGTTAACCAAACCCTGTTATTAGAAAATATCTAGACCTTAGAGATACCACGATGCAAACCAAATTTTCAACAAGCTTTACGGTAGTTCTTCACTAATAGGCTTAACTCATGTGATGCACAATTTAATCATGATCTACTTGTTAACTCAAAACAATTGACAAGCATCAAGTTATCCATTTTAGTGATCTACAAGATTAAGCAAGTTTTTCCTTATACCAATTACCACATGCAACATTTTCTGAACCAACCAAACACCAATCAATTTATTTCATCAACTCTCCAAACAAATATAAGTGAAGCAAGAGAGTACTTTCTACAAAAGAAAGCTAATAGCTCTGACAAGAGATACATGAAAACAAGAGCTAAAAGCTGAACAGCGCTAGATATGAATACTCAACAAATATAAGTGAAGAATAGGAGTATTCTCATGAAAAAGCGGAGCGTGTCTCTCTCCCAATCAAGAATGCTAGGGTCCAGTCAAGCTTTATTGAAAATAAAATGCAATACTGAAAATAAAAAGCACACAGACGCTCCAAGAAAAGCACATATGATGTGAAAGAATTAAAATATAGTTTCACTAGAGATGACCTGATAATTTTGACGATGAAGAAGGGGATGCCTTGGGCATCCCCAAGCTTAGACGCTTGAGTCTTCTTGAAATATGCTGGGGAGATCCATGGGAGCCTCCCCAAGCTTAAGCTCTTCACTCTTCTTGATCCTATTATATCATCCTTCTCTCTTGACCCTTGAAAACTTCCGTCACACCAAACTCAAAGTAGATCTCATTAGAGGGTTAGTGCATAATCAAAAATTCACATGTTCTGTAAAGACGCAATATGATTTGTTACTTTAAACATTAGCTACAGCCACTGATGTTATGTGAAGCTCTTCCACCCAAAAAAGAATTTCACTCAACACTAGTAAAAGAGAGAATGCGAAAAATAAAAAGGCATAATCTGTCTAAAACAGAACAGTCCGCAAAGACGAATTTTTTCGAGGCACTTACGACGCTCAGATCGAGAAACTCTGAACTAATGAAAGTTTCAGACATTCATAAAGATTACGCACAAAAATTTCAGATTTTTTAACAATCTGGTGATTTTAGGAATTTCGTACAGTGAACAGCAAAAATCTGTTTCTGCGCAGCAATCAAAATTAAGCATCATCTTATCATTAGAGGCTACTCTTGGCACAACAATGCGAGAAAATAAAGATACAAAGGAGTTGCTACAGAAGTAAACAAACTCCTTGACTCAATAAAAGAAAAATTGCAGAAAAATAAAATGGGTTGCCTCCCATAAGCGCTTTTCTTTAACGCCTTTTAGCTAGGCACAAAGCATGCATCAAGTATTACCAAGTGAAGAAAGGTCTAATTCATCAAAAGCTTCATCAAGAACAGGGTTTGTCACATTAGGACTTTTCAGTTTACGTAATTCTTGGGAAGAAAATTTAAATAGACCATTATGTGACTTACCCTCAAGCTCATTGAACACGTTATCCGTTTTAAACGCACCCGTGGGTTTTGGTTTAGAAATTTTTGGAACATACATAAATTTTTGCTTTCTCCCCACAAAAGCCTTTTGCCTTTTAGTTTTAATAGAGGTAAAAGTAGAACTTATTGCATCCATAGCCTCCTCTAATTCACCAATCCTAAGATTTTGATTATCTTGAATAGTACTAGTTTCTAAAACAGCAATTCTTTCATTAATGGTTCCCAGTGATTCATCAACTTTGCTAGTACTATCAAGGAGATTTGGCAAATTTTTCTCTATAGACTCCAATTTCTTTATAACATCTTCCAAGGTGATCTCATTTTTAATGTTACTAACAGGTGGTGTTCCTACTAGGCTCTCAATAATATAACTAGCTTCCAACGCAGGGGTACCAAGAAAGTTACCTCCCGTCAAAGTGTCCAAGACATATCTATACCAGCTAGTTATGCCAACATAAAAATTTCTAAGCAGGATCATAGTGGAATATTTTTTAGCACACCTACGATGAGCATCGCTGATTCTATACCAAGCATCTTTCAAACTTTCTCCACTTTGTTGCTTAAAAGATCGAACCTCAACTTCAGGAACCAAAACATGATGAGCCGAACCAGACATGATAACTAACAGAAAACAAAACTGAAAATAAACTAAATGCAAGTAACTAATTTTTTTGTGTTTTTGATAATTGAAAGCAAACAAGATAAAATAAAATAAACTAAGCAAGACAAAAACAAAGTAAAGAGATTGGAAGCGTGAAACTCCCCTTGCAGAAGACTGCTGTCTCCCCGGCAACGGCGCCAGAAAAATAGCTTGATGACGTGAAACACACGTTCGTTGGGAGACCCCAAGAGGAAGGTATGATGTAGTCAGCAGCAAGTTTTCCCTCAGAAAGAAACCAAGGTTATCGAACCAGTAGGAGCAGCAACTCTTCAGAAGGTTGTCAACGGCGCCAGAAAAATAGTGTGAGGAGTCTGGACTGTTGACGTGGAATCTGCACACAACACAATCAAACTACTTTGCCCCAACGAAACAGTGAGGTTGTCAATCTCACTGGCTTGCTGAAAACAAAGGATTAAACGTATGGTGTGGAAAATGAGTATTAAATTGCAGAGAATGAAAAAGGAACAGTTTGCAGTTTGTGGTTGTTTAATCAGTGTAAAAGAATGGACCGGGGTCCACAGTTCACTAGTGGTGTCTCTCCATAAAAGATAACTAACATGTTGGGTGAACAAATTACAGCTGGGCAATTGACGAATAGTGAGCGCATGACAATGCATATACATGACATGTTGACTACTATGATATTTAATTGGGCATTACGACATAATACATAGATCGTTATCCAACAGCATCTATGACTAATAATCCACCGCCGGGTTGTCATCCGAGTCCCCGTTGGTATTAAGT